>OZ026616.1:2892781-3272781 GCA_964020975.1 Hermodice carunculata | reverse complement strand
AAGAATCCAGAAGTAATGGTAGGAATTCTGGTGACTGGGCAAAAGGATTTCCTCATCATTAACCCTTAAAGAGCTGATTTAAGACTGAGTCAACAGCTTTCCATGGGGCACTTTGCAGGCAAAGTGCCTCAAGGAAAGCTGTTGACTGAGACTACTTTTTGCTTTAAAGACTAGGCTTCCTGGTTTTTGAATGAAATGCATCTTCTTGAGGAATTTGAATCTTTTAACCATTATATGTTAACGGTAATGAGAAGACAACTTTAGCAGTGATTAGCACTTTAAGGGAAAAAGGAATCCAAAAGCAAAGTTAAGGAACCTGAGGTTCCCTGGAAAAGTTTCCCATATCATAAAAAGAATCCAAAAGTAATGTAAGCTAACACTGGTGAACAAGATGGCCACAGCTATACGATGTACATGATTATATTAATGTGTGTACAAAAATAATACACAAACTGTCTTTGAACATTTGTATGCAATGTTAAGATCTTGTCTTTTTAAAACCAAGGAGTGTGGCATCCTTGTTAAAACCAAATCCTGTAGTTGCAATATCAATGGAGGCCTATTTTACATGTATATTGTCACCATATGCATTCATGTAAATGCATAATACACATATAAAATGTATGCAGTGTGCAATTCAGCCTTTTAATCACTACTTCCAGCTGTATTTTTTATCTCTGAATGTTCTCTGCACAGTCCTTTTTGTTTACAAGTTAAGTTATTATAATTTACCTTAAGACCTCACAACTGTAAACTTGAAGAGCCAGATCAGCAGACACATGTCTCCACAATTCAGCATGGCAATGCAACCGCCAAAACAAACAACCACACATGATGTGACAATTAGGATATGACCGGACTAAAAAAAAATGCAAAGGAATCCAAAGTAAGGCAAGTCACCCCAAAGGATTCCAAGAAGAATGCAAAAGGATCCAAAGTTCTTATTGTACCATATCTCTCTCCTCATAAAAAGAGTCTGTCTTTCCAGGGAATCAAAATAAATCCGAAAAATATCCTAAAACAATCCCAGGTTGCCTTTATAGAAGTGCAGAAGGAATCCAAATATAATCTAAAAGGAATCCCTTTTATTGGGCCAGAGCTGCACAGTATTTCACATTGTGGAATATGGGAAGAGAATGCAATCATGTTGTCATTCCCATCTGGACTAGTCTACAGTACCACGGTGTTGTCAGGTGTTAGGTGTAGTTTCATCATATTTATGTCATGTGGGCTATGTTTTTAAGTAGGCCTATTAACTAAGGAACGTCATATTCGCTTTATTCTGTAATACATCAGCTCGGGATGTTTGTATTGGAAATGCAAACATGGTGCTGCCAGTTAGCAGAATGACTTGTCTGAGGATTAATGGCACCGAAACAAGTCTTGCGCTGGTTCCCCGCTGATGACCCGATTTTTTAAAGGCTAATAATGCCTAAAACTTTCTTCTAAATTTCAAATTTTATGAATATGATTTGTTCCTTTCATAAATTAATTTGCTATTATGATTTAGAACAATATAGTTTTTCAGTGAATGGTACGGAATAGGACTTTGCTCTTAGAATATCGGACTTGATAGTGTTCAAACGGTACATGGGCTTACAGAATTAGGTTTGTTAAGTTTCTCTTTGTATTAAATACCCATCTGTATCTCATCTACAGTACCACATTGGTGTTGTCATACCCATCTGTATCTCATCTACAGTACCATAGGATTACATATTTAATTCACCAAGAGATTGCATTTTGGTAAACTAATCAACATGTCATTCTCGGTAGAAAGAAAATCTGAACCAAATAAATTTCACACAGAGTCAGGAATTGTGCTCTATTCTCAAAGAGCACTTATTATCTGGAAGTAATGTCTCACAAAAAATGTAAAGCTGTGCAAATTATCTTCCAAGAAAACTGTTTGTTATTAGCAAAGCTTATCCAAATTACAGCTATTCAAACCATTAGTGAGGACAACTATGTAAAATACATATACAGGTAGATTACATGAAGATTAAAGTTTTTATGTGTTGTTGGTCCACTCTAATTAAGTCTTTTATTTGACACTTGATATAATTAATTTTTGTGGTTGTATGCATGGACACAATAGTCAGATTCCTTCCACTCAACGTGTGTAACATGAAAATCCGTGTTTTCTCCAAAGTTATCATAAATGATGTATCATCCTGCTGCATGTATCAGTCTGTGTGTACCTGTAGCTACAATTGGCAAGTTTGGTGGTGGTCTGTACTGTGGGAGGGGTGACAACTGTAGGACTGGAGCCAAAGGTACAGATCAAGGACGGAGTGCAGACATTTGGTGGAACAGAGACTGTGGAACACTGGTATATTCCAAATATATGGATTGGCCCCAGCACTAAGGCTATAGTTGGTAAGTATTGCTTGTCTGCGTATAACAGAATAAATTATGTATAATTTTATATAACTGTAATTTGAATTTCTGCTCTCTATAATTCGAATTATATATACACAAAAATTATAGCTATCTAGAACTCAAATTGCAGATATCAAAAGGGCATTCTTTTATAACTTAACCAGAATTTCTGATAGCAAAAAATCACAAAAACTGCAACTATATCAAGAGGTCAAGTTCTTAATACCAAGAAATGTACTTTTTGATATAAATAATTTGACTTCTTGATACTGTTGCAGTTTAGCTTTTACTGCGTGCTATATATATGGGGAATATAGCTCAGTGAACATGCATGAAGAGACACATCTATTATAAGGGTGTTTAATCCTTGACTGTCAATAGGAACTGATTTTTGGGGGGTGTACTTTTTGGTAACTCACTTAGTAGCAAGAGGGAAATTACATATTTGATACAGAAAGCAGGTTATTTCCAATTGGAATAGTTTTGACACAATTGCACAGAATCAACAGGCTTTTAACCATGATGCAACAGCATTACAAACTAACCTCATTCATCCTTCTCTTTTCTTCTACTCTCTGCGTTCACCAACTGTTACTAAGATTATTGTATGTTTTTACCTAATAAATGCCATGTACTGGTTGGTAACCCAAAACGGAAAATGAACAATAGAGTTTGCTGCACACATTAGCAAGTAGAAGACAGTTTTCCCTCTGACCTGACCCTGAGGGTCCACTGGGTGTTTGTGACACATTGTTTATACACTGAATAACATATCACCACTTGTAATCACCTTGAAAAACCTAAAAGGTATTTTCCTTTTTGTTCTTGAAAATCTACATTAAACTAATTAAAGTGACTATTATTTTTTACTTAAAATTCTCATCTCGTAATAAAATGTTACCATATACATTTGCACCAGTGACAATGCGAGCAGCATCCAGCTGGATGCTTTCTAGTTTTTCTTCGTCATGTACTGTGCAGCCTCTCCATACTGCACTACCATACTGCACTACCATACTGCACTACCATACTGCACTACCATACTCTGTTATCGGTCTAATGAAATGGTTTCAGAGTCTGTCTGCCCAATGTAAACTTCAAATTCTTCATAATGTTAATCAGTTTACTAGATTTGTTATAAATTTGATCAGACCATCTTAAATCCACCGCATCGTGAGCCCAAGATGTTTGTGTTGGGTAGTTTTTTGTAATGTGTGACATTGAAAAAGAATAGGATGATGGTTTAATTGGTTTATTTTATCAAATACAAGCAATGAATCAGTTTTTGAAGCACTGAAGGTCACAAGCCAAACTTTGGACCATTAATCTATATATGAAAGATCCGAGTTTACATTTTCGGCTACGTTGATAGGATCACCAATATTCAAATACAAAGTGCTATCATTGGCAAACAATTTATATTAGATCCGACAAGGTCCACAATGTCGTCAATATAAATGAGAAACATAAGAGGCCCAAGAACGGAACCTTGTGGTACACCAGTACCAATTTTTCCCCAGCTTGAGGATTGACCTTGAATAAACACTGGTTGGTTGCGATGTTTCAGATAACCAGAGAACCATTCATGAAGGTCACCACCCATTCCTACTCTCTTTAATTTGTACAGAAGTCCAGAATGGCATACCTTATCGAATGTTTTATTAATATCAAGAAAAAAGACTCGTACTTCCTTTTGTTGGTCCACAGCCAAGCCTAGTTCATGGTACAGAAATAACTGATTAAAAGTCGAATCCCCAGGGTATAAACCCTGACTGATGAGCAGAGATAACAATGTTATAGCCAAAAAAATTAAAATATCGCAGTTCTAAGTTCAATCCAAGTCAAAAACCATTCAGATTTTGACAAGTCCATCAACATGAACACCATCAGCAAAACTTGAATATCCATCGAACAATACCTTATTCCTTAAATACCTAAATAGAATAAGATATCATATTGACAGATAATAACTGATGAATAATAATTCATGAAAAATAGAAGTGCAAAACAGTTTTCAACAATGCCAGAGAAACTGCACCAAAAATTCTAGCAAACAAGAACCATCCATGATCAAAACCGTCCGCCACCAAACAGGTAAAGTTGAAATCCGGAAGTCAGAGGTCGACATGCCAACACATTAGTATTATTTTTATATCCGTGAATGAATATGAAATACAGTATGAAAGAAAATATCTCTCTCGTGATTTAAGAGATATGCCATCTAAAGTTAGTAGTAGTTTATATAGATGTAATGCCAGTAACTCTCAACTAAATAAATATCTTGCCTTATACACGCATTGTACAAAACACAAGTTACAATCATTAGGTTTACATATTTACTACATCATTTATTTAACATCTCAAATCAAACTGATATCTGTATGATCAATTTTCGTTTTTACCCAGAAACTTCAAAAACGATCACTTTAATTTAATTTTTGAATGTCCCTGGTTCACAAGCTTTTGAAACAGAAGTGAATGATCAGAATCAAAGTTGTCAAAATCGATGCATACTCTGGCGCATTCCCGCCAAGTTTGAAGTGAATCTGGCAGACGGTTTTTGGGAAGAAGCCAAAAATGTGAATTATCATTGCAATCCCCGTTGACTCCTATAACAATCAAAAGGAATGCATGCATCAATGGAGAGGTAAACGAATTGAAGAATCATAAAAAATCAGTGATCCACAGCGCCACTATCTAGTGAACATATCTATAACTTGGTATTAAATATCTACAAAGATGGCAAATAATATATATATCTCTACAAATGAATTACAGATATCCAAAAATTCAAATGCAGATATAATTAAATATGAAAAAATTCTAGATATCTAAAGTTGTATTATTGATATTTTAGGTTCACTCATAGATATCTACAATTCCTTGCTAGATATCTTCATGGGATTGTAGATAAAAACGCGTTTTGGACATCTATAATTCGTCTTTTCCGATATCTAAAATTTACTTACAAATGTCTCAAAAATAGAATTCTAGATTCCTGATTTTGAATTTTAGATACCTGTAATTCTGCAACAATATGAGTAAGGTAAACTGGGTGTTTTACTGTAGTCGTGGAGCCCGGGAGAAGGACCATTATGTTTTTGTTTTGTCTGTTCATCTGTTCTTGGGTCCATCCATTAACCACTGATGCAGGATTTGTTTGTGAACTGGCTAGATATCTTTAGACTGGCTACCTGACACTCAATTTACTTCATACACCTTTTGTTGACTTGATTACATTTTGATGACCTTGACCTCCTTTTCAAGGTCACAGGACACCTGTATTGGCAGAGGTGGACCCATCAGTTGATGCTTTACATTGAAGTGTTTCCAGTGTTTTACTTAAAAGTGCTATTAAACAAAGATCTGAATAATAAAACACAGTTAAAACATCAAACAGTGGACTTGATAACAATTATGTCCAAAATAGTGAAATCAGATTGATTAGAGCTTAAGTTAAATGTATGAAAATAATGCAAAAATCAATGAAATTGAAAAACAAAGCACAGATGTATTAAATCATTTTTGTAAATGTCAAAGGTCTCTTCTTAATTTCCTAGAAAATAACATCATTGGCCTTAATTATTCAATTTACATTTTGCAGGTATAGGAGCAATGTTTGCTCCTTGCATGAGGGAGGATATAAATATCAACGTGCATTATGCAAATAAAGGCTATGCTAAGGGAGACCCACTAGGCTGCTGTGAAATAAAGACCAGGAACATTGCAGGCACCACCTCTCAACAGGAGTGCAAGTCTCTTACATTCAGTATGAACACTTTGTCTGCTTATCCATGTTATACTGCTGCATTTATACCATATTGTATTATTAGTTGACTGTTGTTTGTATTTTGTTTGGGTTTTTTTTGGGGGGGGAGAGAGGGCATCTGTCAAGAAAGATGTAATCATATTGTGGGACGGGCATAGAAAAGGCATAAAATAAACGGATGCAAATATGTCTCCAATATTAAGGAATCAAGTACTTCACTTTATAATTTTCAAGAATTGTAAACTTTATCGAAGATCATTTAACACAGCTTTTACAATGTTACATCTCACAGTTCCTATACTTCAGCAAGATGTACTTAAGAATAAAATTGTACACCCTCTTGCAGGCATTGGTAAATGGCAATCTGGTGTGACTTGTGGAAGTCGTGGAAAGGGAATGTGGCACGTACCTCACCTAATGCGGCCATGTTGCCATGGGGTCAAGGGTCAATGTGATCTCACGACACATGAGCACTGTACATTTTTGGATGGCTTCTATTTTGAACAGGGACCAGAGCATTGCAGCAAAGTAAGTCAAGACATCAATATATGATCTGCTACTCAATTAACTGAACTGAACAAATATTTTGTTATAATTCTTCACAATGGAATTGAAAAGTGACACTCACCAATACACTAAAATTTGTTTGCAAATGTACTGAATACAAGTTTGAAAACTAAATAAGAATTATTTAGTTTGTTAGTGCTCATGATTTAGTGTAGTTTGTTGAAAGGAGTGCTGCCTTAATGCATCCTGGTGCATTTTGGAGACCAACATTCCAATTTGAAACAAGTTTTAGCACAGTTTTAATTCCCACAAAAATTCCCCCCAAATAACTTACTAATTATATCCTATATCTCCAGCCGATATCCAAGATCTATATATTTGTTTGAAAATTGAATGAGACATTCAGTTCACTCAAATAATTGTTACCCCTATCCTAATCCAGTCATGTACATTTTGGGGGGGGGGGGGGGGGGGGGGGGGGGCTTTTACACATAGTACAAAATTTGACTATTGCCTAAAGCATATTTGGTGTAAGTCTTGTAATTCCATCTCAATCTATAATCAAAACAGTGAATTTAATGTACTTTTAATTTTGATCCACTTAATACCAGCAGTGGCACCACAGCTAGGTCATAGACTTTTGTCTGTATAATATTCCTGAAATGGTATATTGATGCATGTGTACAAGTTCAGACATTATAATCATTAAAACAATCATTTCTGAAATGTATTCCCTCTGTGACCTTGAGAAAATAGGTCATGGTCACCCATATTAGGCCTATGCTACATAAACTTCATGTGATACACATATATAGTATCATTTGCCTTGTTCTTTCTTCAACATATTGAATTTAATGTGTTTCACCACATTTTGGCCCATATCTTTCGTAATACTGTAGGTGGCAGCACTGCATTACAACGCGTTTCTGTCTTTTTGCCTTGTTG
Source organism: Hermodice carunculata (assembly GCA_964020975.1). Classification (NCBI taxonomy): domain Eukaryota; kingdom Metazoa; phylum Annelida; class Polychaeta; order Eunicida; family Amphinomidae; genus Hermodice; species Hermodice carunculata. The sequence goes on along the minus strand of OZ026616.1, from coordinate 3,265,178 downwards.
ACATCCCTCCTCAAAAAACGGCAATACATTCATATTTTCAGCTAAATATTACATAATATTACAGGTGGTGCTACCAATAACAAACTTGACCTAGATTTTCATACACTTGGTACCGTTATATGGGGGTCTCTTGAAAACTGTGGACTGTAGTCTGTATCATGCTCACAAGTTAAAGTTTACAGATGGACAGACAAATAATCTCATAACAACTTTAAATTACTTGACAGCTGAGCATTATATATAATCTTACATGGCTGAGAGTGATTACTATTTTTCTCTCACAAGGGATCGTTGTCGATGGGGAAAATCATGAGTGACTGCATGTCACAAGTGATTTTCCACACTAACAACGATCCCGAGTTCATTCTATGTTTAATTGGTTATTATTCATCACAAAACAAGGCTTACTTTCAATGCCAACCTGGTGTGCCCTGCTTGTTTACGTTTGTTGCAGTTATTCAACGTCACGCGTGACGTATATTCAAACATCGTTGGCGCACATTTGATTTTGTCTAAATGTCGTTGAATCACATCACTGATGCAAGCGGGTCATAATTTACTTCTAACAATGTCTAGGTCATGTGATCTACAGTGAGTAACTCCTTTTGAATTTGACTATAGAAAACGATAATTCACCCTCATACAAAGAATAAACTATGCGCCATACTTTTTCTATTTTGTTCTAATAACATACCCATTTGCCAACTGCCAGGTAAACTGTCTGGATAAAGTGTGCCGTATGTCTGGTCTGCCAGCTGACTCTGTTCAGCCCTACAAACCAGTCAGGCCTGATCAGTGGTGGAGGCTACCTCTGTCCCTCCTGTATCACCAAGGTGCTGTTCACGGTTTGGTGGTGGTCACAGTGCAGTACATCATTGGACGGCAGATTGAGATGATGGCCGGCTGGATGAGGATAAGCCTGATATACTTCATTTGTGGACTGTTGGGACTTGTGGTAATGCTAGGATATTGCTCAAATTTCAGGCGAGACTTGTATTTTGTCCAATTTGGTGGTTGTACAGGTCATCTGTCCTGTGGGATTATATATTTTTCTTTCCGTAATTACCCTGTGAGCAATTTATTTCACTTGCTATTTAAAATTTCTTCCTTATAAAAAAGGAAAAAAGAAAAAAAGGAATCCTTACAAACATGCCATGCATGTGCAACATCTGTTGGTAAGGCTTCCTTTGTTTGGTCTGATGATTTGCTGAAATATCGTTTTGCAGTGACAGTTTTCTTGAAACATTGCTGTGTACTCATGCAGTTTTATTGAAACGTGGCTGTACAACAGGTTTGCTGAAGCATGGCTTACATTTACAGTTTTGCTGAAATATTGCTATACAGTTACATGTTTCTTCGACTGAAATACCATTGGTATCGTTGATATGGATGGTTCTTGGTACATTGTGTAAGTGAAGTAATCGTTTTGGGAGGTCTTTCTTGAAGCAAAATGTTGGAAGATTGTAGAAGTTTGCAGAAAGCAGTGATACATATCAAAGTGTTCAAAGTGAATCAGTAGATAGTTTTTGACATCTAAACAATGTAATGCCAGACTAAACTAAATGTGGAGAAAGTTAACTTTCTCAACATTAAGGAGTTCAAAGATTCAGATATGCTGGTACACAGACAGCTGTGTATTTCTGTGCATGTACCACTAAGCTTGTATTGCAATTGGTCCATACATTAATTTTACCTCCATGGATTAATGATCTTGCATGTTTTCCCCAGGTTGGAGCCATATTCAATCCATATGAAGCTCATGTTGGTGGAGATGGTGCCCTCTTTGGACTGGTGGGAGTACTCTTTGTGGAACTGATACAATCCTGGAAGATCATCCATACCCCCTGGTACGAGTTACTCAAACTTATCCTGGTGGCTCTTGTTTTCCTCATCTCTGGAACACTGCCATCAGTTGACAACTTTACCTTCCTGGGCGGTTTCGTGTTTGGGGTACTATGTGCCATCATATTCTTGCCGTATATTACCTTTGGCAAATGGCATGCAAGATGGAAACGGATACTCATACTTGTTACAGTACCAGTGTTGCTCATCCTAGCGGCTCTGTCCTCATTTCTATTTTCCACTGTACAAACTATTGCAGATTCCTGTCAGATCTGTCACTTGATTGACTGTGTGCCATATAGCCCCACAATGTGCAATGCCACCAATCTCTGGTAGTGTTGTGCATTAAACCACAGCAGCCATGAACTTAAGCTGTGCCCATCTGTATTTGCTTTTTTTAAAAATAAAGTATATCTATATAATTAAAAGTGTGATATTTTATATTGAAGTGTACTAAAAAATTGGTTCCACATGTCCACATCAAATTGTCATTCTGTGAACATCAACTCTAGTTCTCAGACGTGAAAAAAGAGGACTGTGACAGTCCTGTGCTCATTTGATCTTACACAGAGTGAAGTTCTTACGTGAACTTCAGAATGCTGTCAATGCCACCTTTCTTTTAGACCATCATCACTGTTGCCAACACGAACATAGCCCCTTACTGATTTCTTCAAATTTTGATAATTTGTTAAAAATCAGAAATGACAGCACTACCCTGTAGCAAGCAATTTAGTGGCGATCAAGTCTTTGTACATTCTCAATGGGTGTGAAGTTTCCAACTTACGGTTTGGGAGAAAAAGTCAAGAAAAGTGCAAAAACACAAAATTCCTTAAAAAGCAAAATCAATCACTACCTTCTGAACAAACTAGGTCTAGATGTCCTGAGAAGTGTCCCTATGCAATTTCCTAACAATTGTTAGGAAATTGCATAGGGACACTTCAGCAAAATATTTTTGAAAAAAAAATCCTTCAAACAGCCGGCTATTTGAAGGAATTTTTTTTTCAAAAATATTTTGCTAAGAAATGAAAAGCAAATAATTCTTTTTAAAAAAATCAATGGAGCGGGAGTATATAAACAAATTGATAAACAATTACCCAAGGTACATTCCAATCAAGTTTGAAGTGAATTTGTTTTTGGAGAAGTAAAAATTTTGACTTACCATTGCAATCCCCATTGACTTGCATTATAACCAATGGCAATGCATGTATTAAACGTTATGTGCCCAAATTGAAACATTTGTTAAAAATCTGAGATCCAGAATATCATCACCTAGTGAACAACTTCCACAAGCTACATTTTCTCAGTTTCAGAAGAATGTAACTGATAGTTTAGAGAAGTTAAAAACAGCAAAAACACCAAAAAGTTGTATCATGTAAGAAAAATCTCACAGTGCCTGGTGAACAAATAAAGGTCTAGGGATCCCCGGAAGTGTGCCTATACAATTTCAAAGCAAATGGCCAAGCGGTTTCGGAGACGATTTTTACGATTTTGTCAAAAAATGAACACAAAATCCTGAATAAGGGCAAGGACTGGGATGAAGGTTTTTTACATGCACATAATGTGTCACAATTTGAGCCAAAGATCAATTATAATTACACAGACAAAGGTCAAACAATGATTAAATTTACTAAAAACATTCAGAAATTATTCCTCAGATTAAAACTGTCACAATCTTCGACTCCAGTACAAATAAACATTGAACATGTAGCAATAAAAGGAGAGAGAAGCAAAGGAAGCAAGAAAGAAAAAAAGAAAGATTGATTTTGAGCATCTTTTTTCAATTCAGTCACTTATCATGATCATAAATTTTGTGAGAAATTTCTTGATCTATATTCCTGTGTAGTTTCCAATTTATCTCCCAACTTTGAAGCCCAAGAAGACATAGAGTTAGATCTCGATGGTTGTCACAATCCTCCAGTACAAACAGTGATTCAATCTGCTTAAAACATGGAATATGTAGAAGAAAATATGAAAGAAAGGTGAGGACAAAGAGAGAAAAAAGACAACAAAAGAAAGAAAGAAAGAAAGAAAGAAAGAAAGAAAGAAAGAAAGAAAGAAAGACAGAAAGAAAGAAAGAAAGAAAGACAGAAAGAAAGAAAGAAAGAAAGAAAGAAAGAAAGAAAGAAAGAAAGAAAGAAAGAAAAAGAAAGAAAGAAAGAAAGAAATGAATTTAGTTTTATCTATTCTTCTGTTTAAATTTAAAAAAAATATAATTAGCGATTAAGTCAAAGTTATCATCATAAACTTTGTGAGAATATACTTTATTTATGTTCCTGTGCAGTTTCTATGTCAATTTATACCGAAACATTGAAATCCAAGATGCAGAAAAAGATATCTTGATCACAGTCACAAATGTTGATGAGAGTGTTCCACAAGAACCCTCAAGTGCTCAACCTCCACACTTGGCAGTTATCGCACAGCACAGCGACAGAGGTTTCTCAGAATCAATCACAGATAGAATTGCCAGAGTGGGGTCTGCGATCCTCTTCTCCAATGGTTTACTTGGCTCATTTGAAAGTGTTTTCAGATTGGTGCACCACTCTGAAAATGCATCCATGGTATCTTACATGGCGTACATTGCCGACTTCCTGCTATATCAGTGGGAAGTCCTTGGTAAAAGCTCGAGAACCATGGAGGGGCTCCAATCAGCCATCTCCTCAACCCTGGAGAATGTCTCCAACATTCACATTTGGAGCAATCATTATCTGTTGGTGCTCATCACATCCTTCTGCACCGGCAGGCAGGTCCTGTCATGTTGGGACCTCCCGTTGGTTGTAGTCATGTTGAAGAAGTGGCGCTTTGAGTGTCTAGAGGACCCCAGACAGATGGACCTCAAGTACTGGAGGTGGAAAAACTTGTTTTCTGTTAACATTCACTTTTGGGGCTAGAAGAAATGAGGTACACACTCCAATGCACGACCAAATCCATTTGTCACTTTACCACACCCAGGTGACCCTGAGGCCTCATCTGGTCTTACTTGCAAAGAACCAAGTGGCTTGAGATGCTTCTAAGATCTTTAGGGGTTTCACCCTTCATGCTATGGACACAGCCCTGTGCCCGGTGAGAGCGCTGGTACTCTCACACATGGAAAGTGTCACGGGTCTGGATCTGCCCTCTAATTTGCCCCTTGGTAAGCCTCAAAAGAAGCAAGTTTGCCAAAACACGATCTCATTATGGATTAAGCAGATGATCCTTAAGGTGGCGCAGGTAAAGCTACTCATTTATGGGACTTTGGTCTTCCGAGTGGTCCCTGGCCTTGGTTTTTACATTTGGACCACTAAAAGTATACATATTTTTTTTTTTTTGTTCAAGAGGTGTAGATTGCATTTGCATAAAAGAAATAGGGATGTTGCATGCTTTTGTGGCGAAAACGGGAGTTTTGCAGAAGGGTCTGATTTGGAGGTTCTTCGCGTCTCATGGAAAAAATACTGAATGTAAAACCTTGAAAGTTTGTTGAATTAAACTTTATAGACATACCCAGGAGTGGTTTCTTTGAATTTTTTATGTATTGTTTCTTTATATGTTTTTTTTTTTTGAGCTCTAAGCACTAGCAACTATTTTTCATCAAGATTGTCACCTCCAATATTGAATAAAAATTTTACTGTTACATATATGAAAAAAATGAGCAAGCCGCTCATAGTTTTAGTGGTCCAAATGTAAAAACCAAGGCCAGAGACCGCTCGGAGGACCACTGTCCCACAAGTGAGTAGCTTTACCTGCGCCACCTTAAGGCCTATGAGAATGCTTAGGGTAGGCCTTTAGCCTTAAAGCAAGTCTAGGCTAGAGCGCTCGAGCTGCTACCCTTTAATGTCTCCTGGCATGCCCTAAGGAATGTCTCCTTCGTCCCCATTCTCCGGGCCTGCCGCTGGCAATTGTCCACCACTCTCACCAAGCACTACTTGCATGCTGTGATAGTGCTGGAGAAAGGCATGTACATTTGTACCAGACTGAGTGTAACAGGCTCATTTGCATAGGTTCCTCATACTTGTGCTTAGACTTCCCTTGCCCCCTTACAGTGTACCAGCTTGTGTTGTCCTTGGGGTTTTGACCAGGTAGAAACCGTTAGGTTGGCAGACCAAGAGTATGCCTGGACCTTATTTCTGACTTGTATTGAGCGGTTGTCCCCAGTGTCCCTGGTGCAGAGCTGTCAAACCCAGTTTTGGAACACTGCCTTACAGAACCATACACTATACCAGCCCCCAGTGCCCTACAGTTTTTATGACTTGCCAAAGGAGTACAAATCAACAGCATCCACCCACGTGGCAGACAGCAATCCGGTTGGTGGGCGATTTCCCTGGGGTCCAGTGCGGTCCCATGCTGGTCAGTAAGGAGGGTTTCCTGGGCTACGCTGATCCACGGCCTCAAGTTCCTGTACCTGTGAGGATTTCCCTTTAGATGTCACCTCCTCACCCAGAACGATGGTTTCCCCCCCCCCCCCCCCCCCGGTCAGTATGCCAGCTACATAACACCCTTTTCCAGTTCCAAAGATTTTTCTGTCAGAAGCACTGTAATATCACAAATGCCCCAAATGCCCAGTTTCTGGTGACAATTTGAATCATGCAAGTCCTGCTATTTACAGAAAAACTCGGGACTTTACAAGATCGAGTCTTTTCAACGATTGCCCACATAAAAGCACAGGAGTTTGTCTCATAGGTCAATGATCTTCGATGAAAAAATTTTGGACACTAATGCACGTAAATCATAGGTAGCCATCTCAATTCTGCGTAATGCTGCGTCACTGCTCTGGCATATCTGGAACTTTTTAAAAAAAAGGGTTTGAATGCGTATCAGTTGGAATTGCGAAATCCTGCAGTGACTAAGTGGAGGAGAGTGTGGGAGTGGTATGAATGTTTCACAAAAATAGAAGGATAAATCTCTGCTATACAGTGGTACCTGCTATTTAAGACCACCCCTACAGCCACCAAATGTGGTCTCATACTGCAGGTGGTCTTAAATTGAAGGTGTATTTAACATGTAAATACAGCAGAGGGTCTTGAAAGAGTGGTCTTAAAAAGACATGCGGTCTTAAATTGGAGGTGGTCTTTAGAGCAGGTACCACTGTATTCTAATGGTCACATCTATCTTGAGGATATACTTTTGCTTAGCAGAAGTGTCCACAAAAGAGGCCATAGAACACAATAAACTAAAAATAAGTCCAACAAAGTATATATTTTTGACAAGTACAAATTGGAGAAATGTGTTTTGCCTTTGCCGTTTTGTGTCACTTGTCTTGTGTTTGTACAGCATGAACAAAAAAAAAAAAAATATAAATATAAAAATCACTGCAGCATGCCCATTTTAACAAAGTTGGTAGAGACCCACCAAAGGTACATTGCCACCAACTTTGAAGTCAATCTGGCTGACTGTTTACGAGAAAAAGTCAAAAATATGAATCAGCATTAGAATAGCTATTGACTTGCACAATAATCAACAGGAAAGATAAATTTTGTGACACACTCCCTGAATTGAAAAAATTGTTAAAATTCAGGAATCTGCAGCATTGCCACCCCGGGAACAACTTTGTTTAACCCTTCCACAAGGAACATATCTAACAAGTTTCAGCTTAATCTGGGTAACAGTTCTGGCGAAGCAGTCAAAAATAGCAATGACACACACAAAAAAACATAAAAAATAAAAAATTATTGGAGTGTGACCATTTGAACAAATTTGGTAGAGACACACCCAAGGCACATTGCCAACAAGTTTGCAGTGAATTTGGCTGATGGTTTTGGTGAAGTTGATTCTTGACGACGATAGACAAAGGACCATAATAACAAAACTAGAAAAGAAGACTTGCTTCAAAGCAAATCTGTCTATGTGCCTTCAAAAGTTGTAAATACTAAATGCTACAACTTTTATCCTTTTGGTACTTCTTATTACATTAAGCTTATGGCTGGATGCAAATTTCAAAATCCAAATGACCTTGACCTTTGACCTTTACAGGTCACATGTAAATTGTGCAGTGTTACAATACCCACAATTTAAGCCCAACATCAACCAAATCAGATGAAAACTGACCAAGTTATGGCAAGATGAAACTTTCAAAGGGCCAAATGATCTTGACCTTTGCCCTTTTGAGGTTTCATGTTCTTACAAAAATGCACAACATGATTAGAATTGGATGGAAATTGGCCAAGTTATGACTGGATGGAACTTTCAAAGGTCCAAATGACCTTGACCTTTGAACTTTAGATGTCACATATACGTTTTAAAAATGTGCAGTGTTACAATAGGTACAATTTAAGCCCAACATGATCAAAATTGGATAAAAATTGACCAAAGTTATGGCTAGAAGAAAGCCAACATCGAAAGTGGCCTTTGACCTTGAGATGACCTCTACCTGAAGTGAACCTTGACCTCAAAAATGATATTTTGGCTTAAAATTGACCTTTGACCTTGACATGACCATGACATTTGAGATGACCTTTACCTTGCTATGATCGAGCTCCTATACACTCAGAACACATCTACTAGAGTATACAAGATATTGAAGATTTAAAACTTTAATTAGCCCTCATTTGCATAATTTTGAGAGGCATGACCTCTCATTCTAAAAACGCCAGACTTCATCTATAGAAGTATAATTGTGCCAAGTTTGGAGTTTCTACATGTAATACCTTTCAAATGAAATGTGGGACAAATTTGCCTGTAAAGAAAGAAAAAAAAAAAGAAAACAATATGTCTGTGTTAGCACACAGACATAAATAAGCTCAGCTCCTTACGAGTCAGCTGAGCTAAAAACCTGACAGTCCCAGTGTTGCCATCTCTCAGTTCCTTTGGATCTGGTGGCAACTCCTGGTGCACATGCTCCCGTGTTCTTTCTTTTTCTTTGGGCGCCATTTCTAGCATGGTCTAAATGTTTCGAAGCTCCTAGACTTTCGTTCTAGAGCTTCATGCACTTTTTCTTCTGTGGAATGTTTTGTGTCAGGTGGGTTAAGGATAAGTAGCTGCTCTATGAGCAAGCCTGGAAAAGAGCTAGAGGGCAAGGCATAAGGGGCAGCTTGCTGCTGCTTAATGCCATGCCCCTGATTCTGACTCGATCCAGTCTTCTCCACTGACACCACAGGAGAAGCCTATGCAAACCCATGTGGCTTGCTTGCAGGTTACGGTGGCTTCTTTCTCTTCCCCTGAAACCCCTCAGGGGAATTTAGAGAAGAGGTGACTTAGTCGCAGTTCTGGCAGCAAGAGATCCCCTCATGGATCTCAAGCACCTGGCACTACGTATCACGATGCCCAATTCGAGGTTCACTGCCCATTGACCCGAGATTCTCAGCAGTCTTGGAGTTTATGGCCAGGAGTCATTAGATACAGATGAATCTGATCTGGTTACTGATTGCTCCCTCTCAGGCCAGCACTTCGGCGTCCCATCCAAAGAGGCAGACTAGACACCGCTTGGATCTCCCGAGAGATCGGACCCCCGGTCTGAGCACTTGGGAGTCCAAGCCAGCCAAGTTGATGAAGCCAGAATGGAAGCCCAGGCATTCCAATCTGTTGAGCGCTCAGATCGTAAGTCCGAGCTTCCTGGAACATCGCAATCCCCGTCAATTCCCCAAGGTCCCAGGTCCACGAGCTTGGGTCAAAAGTCTGGGTATGTCGGAGCATGGAAGAAGGTACCAAAGTCTGTGGTGGCATCTTCTTCCTGTCGTGAGCCTTTGGCTCCTATGGTGGTGGCCCCTCAATGACCAAAGTGTCATTTTAGACACCTCCAACCTTTGCGCCGACACTGCCAGCTGCTCTCCCTTCAGGCCCAACCTGGGCTGAGCAGCTAAGGATCTACCCTTTCAAGCCGAGTACCCTGCCTCCCTCCCTTGAGAAGCAAGTGGAACTCAAGCTTGGCAAGGAACAGAAGTTGTGGGCCAAGACTTCCTCTGCGTCTGCCCCCACTGGTACTCGCAGGTCAGTCATTTCAGATGAGCAGTTTGCTGCCTTCATTTTGAGCCAACACTCACTTGGTTTGCAGGCTCAGGAGTTCTCACAACTCCAGGTGCCCTCCCACCAGCCAACTTCCAAGTTGGCAGCAGCTGTGGCTCCTGCACTGAGTCTCCCAGGAGTCCGGCTCACTCGGCCTTCATGGGAGGAGCAGATGTAGGCTGCGACGAGTTCCTCCGACGTTACTGGTTACAGGTGTAGCAACGGACATGCTTCTGTCACAAGCGGCCACCCCGTCTGCCTGGGACAAACAGCTGTTTGCCAATGCTTTGGGTGTTTCTACCCTGATTCCTTGTTTCAAGTCTTTGGATTGACACTGAGGAAGAGGATGAGCTCCTGCTCATGGATTCATCCGTCAGCAGGTCCACGCCATCAGCTTGTAGTTGATGCTCACACCGACTTCGCTCTGACGGGCAGAGCCGTGTGGCATCCGTGGTGCATGAGGAACCCACTTCCACCCCCATGAATACAACACCCGCTCTGCCCCATTGAGAGCCTGGTTGGCAACCAACATGTTCTGTTGTTGCCAAACTGGAGGAGAGGCAAGGGGCCATCACCATGTCCTGCCAAGCTTGTCCTTGGAGGATGCGCATCATAAGACCCCCATCCCCATCTCACCCTTTGTAGGCGTGTTTTAAAACCAGCAAATGGCTAAGATCCAAGGTACCCAGGATGCCGTGGAACCTCCAACATCCTAAGGAAGGGGACTCCACCCCCAACTGAACACTCAGAGGAAGTGCTACTCTACACCTGAGCAGATCTATTCCTCACAGTCTCTTCCGTAAGATCTAGATTGGGAGGAGTATGATGTTCAGCTCAACTGGAGGATGCCAGAGGCTCTACCATTAAGGCGTCTTCCTCAAAACGCTTCCTTGGCGGCCTTGAGGTCTCTCTTGGAGGAGCTCCAGTGCTCGGCTCAGGTTACTGAGGGAGTTAGAATCTGTCTGTGTGCCTTCAAAAGTTGTAAATACGACTAGATGAGCATTTCAAAGTCCAAATGACCTTGACCTTTGACCTGCAGAGGTCACATAAATTATAAAAATTTGCAGTGTTCCAATACTTACAATTTGAGTCCAACATGATCAAAATTGGATGAAAATTGACCAAGTGCTGGCAAGATGAAAATTTCAAAGGTCCAACAGACCTTGACCTTTGACCTTCAGGGGTTACATGTAAATAACAAAAATGTGCAGTGTTGCAATGTGTACAATTTGAGCTGAACATAAACCAAATCTGATTAAAATGAACCAAGTTGTGGCTAGATGAAAATCAAAAGGGCCAGATGACATTGACCTTTGATGTTTAGAGGTCACATGTAAATAACAAAAATGTGCAGTGTTACAATATCTACAATTTGAGTCAAACATGATCAAACTTGAATAAAAATTCACAGTTATGGCTAGATGAAAATTTCAAATGGCAAAATGATTCTGACTTTTGACCTTCAGAAGTTACATGTAAATTACAAAAATGTGCAGAGTTCCAATACCTATAATTTGAGTCCAACATGATTAAAATTGGATGAAAATCAACCAAGTGATGGCCAGATGAAAACTCCAAAGACCTTGACCTTTAAAGGTCACATGTATATTACAAAAATGTGCAGTGTCACAATACCTACAATTCAGGTCCAACGTGGTTAAGATTTGATGAAAATTGACCCAGTTAATGCTAGAAGCAAATTTTAAAGGTTCAAATGACTATGACCTTTAGAGGTCACATATAAACTACATAAATGACCTTTAACCCTGACATGACCTTGGACCTTGACATGGACTTTGACCTTGGCATGACCTTTGACCCGGACATGACATTTGGCATGAACATTCATCTCATGATCTAAGATTACATTTCAAGATTTAAACATTCAAATATCCCTAATTTGCATAATCAATATATTTTTTCCTCTTTATAGACCTCTAATATTATAATTCCATGTTTGACATTTCATAGTGTAATAGTGTTCCAGAACACTTGCAAACAAAACTTGGCACTAAAGAAGTAAGAAATAAAGAACTCTAGGAAAAACAGAATATATGTGTTGGTACAGACATAAGTACTTACAATTTCACATGTTGATTCACTTGGTATTCTGTGCACTATGTCTAATTTATTTTCAAAACTGTCAACAATAGAAGTGTGCTAGTGCAAGGTGTCATTATAGTTTATTCCCTGAGAATAAACTCCAATTGCCATTTGTGTGCTCAATAATTTCTGTCCATAGAGGGGTTTGTTAAGAAAATAATTAAGCTATAATTTGAATGATATTATATGATTTGTTTACCCAGAAAATATACAATTTACATAACATTCCCATCATATGAAACTTGGTGTAAATATATTCCAATGGCCTTACTCTCCCTTTCTGCATGTGTAATCATCATTAAAAATTCATTAGGAGCGATATATTGACATAAAATAGGCTGGAACTTCCAGCTCATAAATGGCACCATATTTCCACATATATAGTGAAGTCTGTCTTGACAGTATAGTTCTCCAAGCACTATTGTAGAGCTCTCCTAACGAAGGAGGTTACTCAAACAGGAAGTTCACTTCTTGTTTATCTCACGATCATGGCGGCCGTAGACAATGAGGAGTCTTCTGACAAAGTTTCTTCAGGAAGAAGAATATGGGCTGTGGGACCCCATCAACACTAGAGAAAGTACTGTGTGGGTGTCATTTCCTACCAGGTTGAGCCAGATTTGAAATCCGTCCTTGAGTTATAATGGCCGTGAACAAGTGAATGTGTGTCCCTGTTGCACTTGCAGTGACTTGGCCAGGACTGTAATGCCATGGAAACAGTCACCTGGCTGCTTGGGCTTCCATCAATTCCTGTGCCATCATTTTGTTTTCATAACTTTGTTGGTAGGGATCCCTCTTTTGAAGTTCATCTCTTGTCCAGCTGTTGCCCAAGAGAAACAGTCATGTAATGATCTGTGTAACAACTGTCCGCAAAATGTTTCCCACACAACTTTTGATAATTTGAGGGAACAAAGTTTTGTTTGTTGAGACGGCAAACCCATTCTCTCCGTAACACGGGGTCCTTTGGAAATGAATGCCACCACAAAGTATCTCTTATTTGTACAGCCAAGTGGAACATTGAAGCATGCTTTGAAGCTTGGGTAAGGTCCCCACAAGGTAAACAATGATCACTTGTCACTCGAGTGCTGCGGCAACAATAATACTGGGCTTCCAATGTGCAACACAGGGAGTGCTACAAATTGAGTTGTCTAGACTGACGTCACAAGCAGAATCAAAACTCTCCGTTTGCAGCCCATTCAGTGTGTGGTAGGCGCAAAATTTGAAATGTGAACTTGAGTGTGCTGTTTGGGAGACAAAATCCAGTGGTACATCGCAAAACATGATCATTTCATAATGAAATTTCCATTAATATATATTTTTTCAAAAATTAGTTAAGCTTTTCAGGGTGGGATTGTTCTTTTAAATCATATATTTTAGGGCCAATGAGTTTCCGTTTCCAAAAAAAAAATGAGGAAATCTGCTTCATCAGCAAAAATGTTTCAAATTCAGTTTCACTGCTATATATTTATATATAATTCATATAAGAAAAAACATCAAATTCTGTTTCAAGGATGAAAAAAAATGCACAATTCCGCTTCAGTTTTGGAAAAAAACAGAAAATCATTGGCCCTAATATTTTGTGGGGTAATACATCATTTCACACAAAGATGAGAATTCAATGTTGCTTTAAAGCCGAGTTAGTCATAGTTACAGGTTTTCAACTAATGGCTGCCTTATAAATCCAAGATGCCACCATAGTATATCTTGAAGAAGCAGTTCCTATTACAAATCAAGGGCTAAGGCAAGTGTAATGTGGAAAAAACTGTAGCAGTTACATTTGTTAGCAATGTCCACTTCATCTTGTTCAGTTGCGTGACTAATACATTGTATACATGTAGCTTTGCAGGATGTATCCCATTGTGTCCCTCTTGGCTGTAGGATGGTAGGCTCTGGGTACCCGAGTTGCTCACTGTCCCTCTTGGCTCTAGGGAAGACTTTGGGTACCCTGGTTGCTCACTGTCCCTCTTGGCTGTAGGGAAGACTTTGGGTACCCTGGTAGCTCACTGTCCCTCTTGGCTGTAGGGAAGACTTTGGGTACCCTGGTAGCTCACTGTCCCTCTTGGCTGTAGGAAAGACTCTTGGGTACCATGGTCCCTCACTGTCCGTTTTTGCAACTGTGAGCTGATACCAGGGATGAAGTGGTCCTTTAAATGACCACTTCAGATCAACCATCTGTGTGCACAGTTCTTGTGCTGTCCTCAGTCTTTGGCACTGCTTTGTGTCAGGGGGGTCTGTTTCTGCAACTTTGTCTCCCTCATGGGAGTCTTTGTAGTGCTCTCCACCATGGTCACATTACAGCGTTAGTGTGGTACCATTTCAGCACCATCAGCAGCTATGTAAATATCCATCTATATATTAAACTTGTTAAATAAGCAGTAGAAACACAAATAACGTTTACAACAGAGAAAATGCAAATGTAGACTGAATTTATTATCTTGGTATTGAAACATAGTTACATGTATTATTGATCTGAATCTGTTCCCTCCTAGAATAAAATCAAAACTATCCACATCCAATATAAATTTCATAATCTTGAGTTTTTCTTTCACAAACACTATATATGCATCCTCTGTCTGAGAATGAATAATTATTGCACCATCATCTCCTTCACAATTTTGGTTATGGTCCATCTCGGCTGCATATACATGTATGTGTAAAAACAAAGCACATGTATTCAACACAACAATTGAACAAACCTGGTTGAGAGCCACCAATGGCACACTCTAACAAAGTTTGAAGTAAATCTGGCTGACAGTTTCGGAAGTCCAAAATGTGAATTGGAGACGACACGGAGCAGATGGACGATGGATGCCTAACACCATATAACCTCAGCTGACTGACAAGGCAGCGGAGGTAAAAATGAACAAAAAATTCATACAAATTCTAAAAAAAAATTACTGGAGTGTGACCATTTGAACGAAATTGGTAAAGACCTACCTAAGGCACATCTGGTTTTGGAGAAGTCAAAATGTGACTTACCATTGTCATGCCCATTGACTTGAATTGTAATCAATGGGAATGTATGCATTAATTGTTCAATACCCAAACTGAATAATTTGTTAAAAATCACAGCTGAGCAATATCATCACCTAGTGAACCAGTTTGTTTGACCTTTCCACAAGCTACATTTGCAACCAGTTTCAGATGAATCTGAGTCATCGTTTTTGAGAAGTCGAAACTAGCTTTAACACACATAAATTCCTTATAAAATAGATGAATATCACAGCACCATCTGTTGAACAAACTAGGCTTATGGATCCCCAGAAGTGTCCCAACAAAACATTCATAAAAATCCAAAAATCATTGAACATACCATGAAACCATTTAAATAAATTTGGTACAAACCAACCCAAGGTGCCCAAGGTACATCACCACCAAGTTTCAAATGAATCTGGCTGATGGTTTTGGAGAAGTTGAAAATTTGAATTGAAGATGGACAGTCTGACCACCAACAACTGACCATCCTATCAGCTCAGCTGAATGACCAGTCTGCTGAACGGGAAAAAAAAATCACAGCCCTCACCTGCTGGCTAAAATGTCAACTTTGTGACCCCAAGTGACCCTGCATGTAAATCAAAGCAATCTGGTCAATTATTTCTTGAGCATAAACTTTGAAGTTTTTCAAACAAGAGGCCCATGGGCTTAACGCTCTGCTGACATACATCATCACCAAAAATTAATTTCCTGAAATGCATCCCCTCTATGACCCTCAGAGATTTGTCAAATTCATCTATTTAATGCAACATCAAACTTCCACATGAACACACATTTTTGGTTTGTTGGGTATTTTACACTTTAATGAAGTGCTGGTTCAGAACACCTGGGTGCCCCTGTCCAAAGCCAAGGTCATTCTACCGTGGCAGAATGGGATTTTGTAGAAGGGCCTTTGAGTATCATCAATCATTATGGTAGCTCAATTTGTTCAAAAGTTAGTCATTCCATTGACAATGGTAAAAATATGATGACCCCTGGTGACCTTGAAAGTAAGTCCAGGTTATTCAATGTCAACCTCAGCCAAGCTTGCAATGAGATGCTTCTACAGTAAAAGTTTCATGATAGTAGCTCAATTTGTTTGAAAGCTAATGCACCTGCAAGGGTAACAAATGGAATGTGTGCACATGCAAAATGTCAGTAATCTGTCAGCTGGTTACGGCCGAAGAGGTAACAAAAATATAACAAATTAACAAGACAAGTAACTGAACAGCTCTTCACCACACTCAATGCTCTGAACACTAGAGATTTATAGATCACAGCCAGCTCTTAAGATGCTTTTGAAAAATATAGAGATGAATATGAACAAGTTTGTTGCTCTGCAGCACTCCCATGAAAAGTGGTACAACTCTCACCATAAAAGCATAAAACACCGAATAAAAGTTACATGTCCCTTATAATGACAATGTCGAGTAGAATCACCACATCAACTTCCTGTATCAACATGTATTAGGTGAGGTCTTTACATCAGAATTGTACATTGTAATGTTTTAACCCCATTTTTGCAAGTCAAAGAAGTGATTACAGCCTGGCACAATGTTGTGTTGCTTTGCACGTGTTCGTACTGGTAATTTTAAGTTAATGCAAAGAAGCCACCACTGGGACGGGAGAACTATTGGGTGAACAGTCACATGTTGTTGCATTGAACCCTGTGGGGACTGAGTCCATAAGGTGCCCATAGTGTAAAGAGGACAGCCAGGCACCAATTGTTCAAATCTTGCATGATGGACCCAAGCAATTAACATAAAGGAAACTGGTCCATTTCTAGTAGTTTTTAGTGACAAAATGTATGCAGTTATATAATTGGCAAAAATCCCCCCCTCCCCCACCATCCCAGTGTCCAATTTCATCAGATGTTTTGTTCTGAAACACATGCTGAGCAATCAGTTTTCATCAATATTTCCATGGGCACATATTAAGTGACATAGGGCCCTCAAATAAGCAAAAACTGTAAAAAAAAAAAAATATAGAACAATAGTCTTCAAATGGATAATGTATACCTTACTGACAACACATATCCTCTTGTTATGAGCATTTTAACTCCTCCTCCCCCCCCCCCCAAAAAATCTTATTGGCCAAGATGAGATTTCCAAAGCAAAAGACACTTTGAATTTGTAGCAGGGACCCACGCCAAATAATGAACATGATTTTGCTTATGACATTTTTCAACAGTTTCCAACATCAGAAAAGTTGTTGATTCCAACAGTTAAATCTCTAAGGCAATGGGTCCTTGACAGTCTTCTCAATGGACTGACAGAAGACTGGATACAATCAAAACAAAGTTTGAACTCAGTCACATCTGACAACATTTCAACCAGTACCAGAGGACTGAATTGAAATTGATCTGTGTCCTGTGAACCTACAACTGTTACATGCACACATTTTACATGAATACTGGCACTGCTTTATAATATCCCTGGGACTATCAGGACACCAACTACAGTCAATATACAAAGTTTCTTGAGTTGTGTTTATCCTGTGAACTGTGGCTATGAATTAGCTGACCTACAATGAGAGCTAATGATTTGTACAATGACACATGTGGCCAGGTCTCCTGGCCTTGCTCACTGGCATCTTCAGTACACCAGAAAGTCTTTGTAGTTCTTGATTGCTTTCAACTGCTTTTTTATCTCCTTGATAAAGTCTGCGGGTTGTACCATGATGGATATGTCTTGGCCGACTGCATTAAGCCGATGCTCAATCTGCAAAAAAAAAAGAAAGAAAAATAATTAAAATGCAATCAGAGATTACTGGATTCATGCCCCACCCACCCAAAGTGGCATCTCTGTGTAATATCAAAGGAATTGGGTGAGCAGTTTAGGAGAAGATCTTTTAAGATTTGCCCCTAACAAGAACAAAAAATTCATAAAAGGTCCACAAGTCACTGAAGCATGGTAGACATCCACCCAAGGTACATGGCATCAAAGTTTGAAGTAAATCTGGACGACAGTTTTGGAGAAGTCAAAAATGTGAACTGTGGACACGGACTGATGATGGATGACAGATGTCGCAATATGCAATACACTGCTAGGAATGCATTTTTATGATACACAATCCAATATCTCAATCGATAAAAGGACGGAAAACCTTAGGACTAGATGAAGGGAATGGTCTCGGGAGATCACAGACGGACGTCGGATGAAGCCCCAAGCTATAAGCTAAAAACAAGTTGACGCTGACACTGACCATATCTCCTACCCATGTAGCTATAATGCAATGGTTTCTGTCTTGAGAGAGCACCCCAAGGAGCTATGCCAGGCTTAAAAGGTTACATAAGACAAGCATGACTGATTAACGAAGGAGAATAATTAGCCACATAAAACCATCAAAAGGCACATCTAGCAGGTAGAGGACTACAAGCCATAAAAATTTCTGATTGCTAAGTGTAAGAGTTTTGGAGAAATGGCCCAAAAACACTTCTCAGACTTTTAATGAACATCACTAATTAACGAACAAAGGACAATAATTAGCCCCACAAAACCATCAAATGGCACCTCTTGCAGATAAGGGCTACAAGCCATAAAAATTTCAGATTGCTAAGTGTACTGGTTTTGGAGAAATGGTTCGGAAACTATGCCAGAATGGACAGATGGACGGACGGACTGATGGTTGTTCATCATTATCATAAATTCTGCTGACTGATTTGTCAGCTGAGCTAAAAATCTGAAAATCGCTGAGGTGTGACCATTTGAACAAACTTGGTAGAGATCCACCCAAGGTACATCCCCACCAGGTTTGAAGTGGAACCCAGGGTGAGGGAGACGTTGAAAATGTGAATTGTTGAGGGATGGACAATGGACAGACATACGGACTATGGATGACAGATCACCACCCATTTTATGAGCTCAGCTGACTGACTTGTCAGTTGAGCTAAAATCAGTGGAGCATGACCACTTGAACAAACTTGGGAAAAGATCCACCTAGGGTAGACCTCCACCAAATTTGAAGAGGATCTGGCCAATTGCTTTCCAGAAATAAAAAATTTGAACTAAGAATGGATAATGACGACAGATGACTGACCATCCTAGATTCTCAGCTGAGCTACCAAAAGGACAAAAAAGGAAATCAATCTTCTGTTTTGTATGCATGGGAATGGGGATTGGTAATATATTGTATTACAATATCTGTGCCTTATGTGTTGATATATCGCATTTTGAAAGAAACAGCAGCACTTAATTAGAAAAAATTCAGTCAAAATATTTTGTAACTCTCCACAAATAAATAGGGCTTTGGGGAAAATATAGCAAGGCATGTTTTAAGGACACATCCTCAAAATAACCTTGCACATACTATACAGTGGCACCTGTTGTGCAGACCACCTCTCAAGAGACCACATACTTTTTAGACCTTTAAAAACTGCCCTTTCATGTCCCGTATATTTCCACCTCTACTTTATTTAAGACTTCCAGCAACATGGCAGCCTTAAATAGCAGTGACTACTATTATGTACAGATCCATATCAGCTGTATTTCACTTCGGGGGGGGGGGGGGGGGGGGGGGGGGGAAGAACTGATAAAGCCAGCACAACTATTAATGTGCCAGAGAACATAAAGGCAAGCTTATATACTCGTATGTGGGTCAGACTGTTAAAATACAGGAAGTCGGTCACCATCAGTTGATAGATGGTTCTACAAATTATAACTTACACCATTGTGGCCAGGCATTTAACTCTTTCAATGCCAATCATGACTTAAGTCCATCTACTTAAATCAGACTAGTCGGAATTATCATTAGGATCCCAGATTCGTATTCCTCACAAAAAGACCTTTCATTCAAGTGCCAGTATGCCTGTAGTTCCAGAGAGAATATCCCAGGTCAACAGCTTTTCTTGGCACCCATTGGGCGCAATGCACCCAATGTAGGCTGAGAAAAGCTGCCGACTCTGTCCAAAATTTGGAACTGAAAGAGTTAAAATAAATCACCGGTACATGCATATCAAAAACTGTCAGCATGGCCTGACCCAGACCTTACTTTGTAGGCAACATGCAGTACGTTGACACACAGTATGCATAGTGTACATAGTTGATGTAGTCAGCAACCTATATTAAAGCTAATGAGGCAAGTATTCATCTACCAATGGTGAACGATTTCATGTGTTTAATGGAAGTGCATCCTGGTTTTCTAAAGAATAAAAACATCATTAAATTAATGTGTTTTTCCAAGGTCAACATGTCAGATTTTGTTTGCAGATATACAAGACATTATTTCACAAAAATAAGTTATAGAAACCTGCATTATGAACATGGTGTATTAAAAAAAAGTATTAATAAATTTGGCTGCCTTTAAAAAAGGCACCCAGTTTGATGTGAACAGAACTGTTTTCAAATAAATGGGTTCCCACAGAAACTATAATCTCTAGCTCAAGCCACTCTTGCTTTAAAACTATTGCACTCAGTTTGGTTGTGGTCAATATCCATTACAAAAACAACACTCAAGCCTACTTTAGGCTTACAGGAATGGTCTCCGTCTCACTACCTGTCTCTCTCTCTCTATGTATTTTTTTGGGGGGGGGGGGGGGGGGAGGGTAACCGAGATGATATTTCCAGTGGAAAAATAGTTCATGAATTGCTGTTACTGGATGTATTGGGTATGACTGTGGAATGAAAGAGCATGCATAAAAGTAACTTGGAAATATTTTCCAAGCCCTGTTTCTAAATGCCAATGTTATATGACACACATATTATGTCTCTGTTGTATGATTTATATAATCTTTCAATTTGTTCCAATTAGGTTGTATTTGATATGATTTTAGTGCGATCCATTGAATAAGCCCATGATACAAACATAGGCACAATATGGGCTGGCTCTTTCTTTGGTGGGGATTTTTGGTTTATATAATGTTCTCTGGTTCCTCGTTTAATGAAAACAAGGGCATTTCACTATATAGTAATCAATAGGAAAGGTTCATTTACCGATAAGTTCCCTGAATTGAAAAAAATCATTAAAAATCAATAATCCATAGCAATGCCATCTAGTGCAAAACTTTGTTTGACCCTTTCACAAGAAAATATTCATTTACCCATAAGTTCCCTGGATTAAAAAAATCATTAAAAATCAATAATCCACAGCAATGCCATCTAGTGCAAAACTTTGTTTGACCATTTCACAAGGAACATATCCACCAAGTTTCAGGTAAATCTGAGCGACGGTTCTGCAGGAGTCAAAAATAGCGAAAACACGCAAAAATCCATTATTAAAAAAGAAAAATGCCATGCCACCTGGTGAACAAATTAGGAACTAGGAGTTCCTAGGAATGTTCTTGTGTGATGTCAAAGATATTGGGTGAGTGATTTCGGAGAAAATTTTTAAGATTTGCCCCAAAAAAGAACAAAAATTCATAAAAAAAATAAAAAAATTACGGGACTGTAACCATTCAAACAAACTTGGCAGAGACCCAACCAAGGTACATTTCCACAAACTTTGGAGTGAATCTGGCTGATGGTTTTGGAGAAGTCGCATAGGTGAATTGTGAACGGATGGACAACAATTGCCTCAGCCTCCTAAAAGCTCAGGCTGACTAGCCAGTCAGCTGACCTAAAAATCATTAAACAAAAACAAGAGTCACTGGAGCGTGACCATTTGAATAAACTTGGTAGTGACCCACCCAAGGTATATCAAATTCGAAGTAAATCTGGCTGACGGTTTTGGAGAAGTGGAAAAATGTGAATTGTGGACGGACGTACCTATAATTTTCGCTGAAATTCTAGCCCTGGCCATCTTATGTGATACCAAACTTCTACATGATACTCAGTTATAATACATTTGTAATCATTCGCTTTATTCTTTATCAAGATATAATATTCCATTAAATGTCAATAACCATTACAGAATCAGGTCTCCAAGGACCCGTCTAGTTTCAGACCCTACAAAACAAAGGATCAACCACAAAAGGATGTCTCAATACACTGCCAAAAATGCATCTATATGATACGCTGATCCGGTATCTTAATCACCAAAAAGATGCATACATTATGACTTAATGAAGGGCACAGTCTGGGGCATACCTAAGCACATTCTACTGATAAATCAACCAGTCTCATCATGAACCACGCACGTATATGGACAGATGGACTGAAGGATGGAAGGACAGATGGACAGACAGACATGAGCGGTTGCATAAGCTTTGCAACCTGCTAAAAATTGCACAGTCACCTGTTGAACACATTAAGGTCTTGGGGTCTCCACAGGTACCCTATGCAATTTCAAAGCACATGGCCTGTTGCAGGGTGTAAAAAATTCCTATGATCCTATTGTCTGGGAAAAGTGAAATCTTTTGGAGGACAAGTGACTTTCCAATTTCATTTGTCCTATGGACAAATATGTTTAACTGCCAAAATTCACAATATGTTAGATTTCAAAGTTTGTTGACATAACATATGCATGAACTCACTGTATGACAATGATTTCCATTAAAACATGCTCTTTCAAACCAAAACTTGGCTACACTTCATCAGCATTAGGGAGGACAAGTGAACATTTTGTGTCACTTGTCCTGCAGATGATTAATTTCACAACAGTTTTTCTTGCCCTGAAACAGTAAAGGAGAAAAAGATTTTAAAAAAAATATGTCTATATGTCAATAGAGTGTGACTGTTTGAGCAAGCTTGGTAGAGACCCAACCAAGGTACATTCCCACCAAGTTTGAAGTGAATCTGGTTCACAGTTATGAAGAAGTTGAAAATATGAATTTCCAGTGCAATTCCCAGCGACTTACATTGTAATGAATAGGAATGCATGCATTAACCAACAAGTACCCAAACTGAAAAATTTGTTGAAAATCAGGGATCCACAGTATCACTACTTAATGAACAGCTTTGTTTACCCGTCCCACAAGCTATATATTCACTATGTTTCAGAACAATCTCGGTGACGTTTCTGGAGAAGTTGAACATAAAAATCAGTTTTAAAAAAGAAAAAAAAAATTGCCGTGCCACGTTTTGAACAAATTTTCTAGGTGTCCCCAGCTGTGTTCCTATGCAATTTCAAAGCAAATGGCTGAGCAGTTTTGGAGAAGGCTTTTAAGATTTGCCTAAAATGAACAAAAAAAAAATCGTAAAAAAGTCCAAAAATCATTGGACTGTGACCATTTGCACAAACTTGGCAAAGAACCACCTAAGGTACATCCCAACAAGTTTCAAGTGAATCTGGCTGACAGTTTGGAGAAAAAGTTGGAAAATGTGAATTGTGGACATATGGAGAGACGATAAAAAATACTGTTATTGGGAAGAAGGAAATTTTCATACTTTAGGTATCACGTTTGCCGAAAATGAATTGGAAATGAGTAAACTTAATTTTGAGGTGAAATTACATGCTTTTAAAGAAGTTTTAAAAGTATGGAGAATGCGTGACTTGTCTTTAATAGGTAAAAATGTAGTTGTTAAAAATCTTGCAATCTCCAAACTTATGTATCCTGCTTCACTGATATTCATTGAAGATAACTTCATTAAAGATGTTCAATCTATGATATATGATTTTGTATGGAATAAGTCAACTACAAAAGTAAAGAGCTCCGTTATGCATCAGAATTTGGACAAAGGAGGATTGAAAGTTATACATTTTAAGACTCAGGTATATTCTCTAAAATTGAGTTGGGTTAAAAGGTTGTATGGTTTCAGTGACGCTAAGTGGATATCAGTATTTCAAGAATTTATACCTTTTATTAAGACAGAAGATTTATTTCTGAGCAGATGTGATTTTGATTTTAAGAATTTAGATTGTCCTTTATTTTACAAAGAATTGATAGATACTTGGAAATCATTTCAAAATTATTTTCATCCAAAAACCGTAAAAGAAGTTCGTAATGAATTTTTATGGTTTAATCCTTTTATCACTATTGATAAAAAAACGGTATTTCATAAACATTGGTATTTGAAAGGTGTTAAATTCATTAATGACATTGTTGATGGGAATGGCGTATTTTTGGATCAAGAAGTTTTAGAAAGAAAATTTAGTATAAGGATTAATTTCTTGGAGTATTTATCACTTAGATTATCAATTCCTGGACATTGGAAACAGTTACTATGTAGTAAAGTCATAAGGACATTTGAACCATCTTTAATACCTAGATTCAGACTAAATGGTAAGCTAAAATTCATATCTGACATTACTTGTAAGGAAATTTATTGGTGCATTGTTAATAATGAAATATCTGATTCTCCTACTTGTTTAGAAACTTGGACACCCATGTTTAATATAGCTGAAAATAACTGGCCTAAAATATTTACTTTATCTTTCAAATGCACTATGGAAAGTAAAATACAAGCCTTTCAATTTGCAATTCTACACAAATTTGTAGTCCATAAAGCAAGATTATTCAAAATGCAACTTGTAGAATCAGAAATATGTGACAATTGCTTAGAAAAAGATACAATTTTACATAGATTTTGGGAATGTCATGATATTAAATTATTCTGGAATGAAGTTGAAGAATGGTGGAACACATTGTATCCTGATAATATTATAAATTTATCTGCTGAACTCATTATTCTAGGTTCTTATTTGACCAAAGGTAACTATTCCCTAAATAATTGTATTTTACAAGCCAAATATTTTATTCACAAACAATTATGTAACAAACGACAGGTGTCATTTGATGGTTTTCTTTCATATTTGAAGCTCAAAATATCAGTAGAGCAACAAGTTTTATACTGTCAAGGGAAATATGATTTGTTTGTTAAAAGGTGGTCAGTCATTTGTAATAGTTTAATATAATTTGTAAGAACAATTTTGAAATGTTCCTGACTTGAAGTAAATTATATTCAGTTACTTTATTACATTTATGTATGTTTAATTTAGTTGTCAATACCATGTATTACGTGTATAGTGTAAAAAAATGAAATAAAGAATTATCAAAAAAAAAAAAAAAAAAACAAGTACCCAAACTGAAAAATTTGTTGAAAATCAGGGATCCACAGTATCACTACTTAATGAACAGCTTTGTTTACCCGTCCCACAAGCTATATATTCACTATGTTTCAGAACAATCTCGGTGACGTTTCTGGAGAAGTTGAACACAAAAATCAGTTTTAAAAAAGAAAAAAAAAATTGCCGTGCCACGTTTTGAACAAATTTTCTAGGTGTCCCCAGCTGTGTTCCTATGCAATTTCAAAGCAAATGGCTGAGCAGTTTTGGAGAAGGCTTTTAAGATTTGCCTAAAATGAACAAAAAAAAAATCGTAAAAAAGTCCAAAAATCATTGGACTGTGACCATTTGCACAAACTTGGCAAAGAACCACCTAAGGTACATCCCAACAAGTTTCAAGTGAATCTGGCTGACAGTTTGGAGAAAAAGTTGGAAAATGTGAATTGTGGACATATGGAGAGACGATAAAAAATACTGTTATTACAGCAGACTTGTCAGCTGAGGTGAAAAACATTTCTCACTTATAGTTATACAACAAAATTCTGGATTGTACCACGGCATATTTGCTTGTCCTAGTTGGTATTTCACTTGTCCATTGCTTTATGGCATGCGGTTTGAAAGACATAATGCATGCTTAAAATATACCTTTGTCAGGTTAAAACTTACTTCGTTCTCTTTGAAGAACAGATTAAGTGGTCTATTGTTGATCTCCGTTAGCCACCAATTGCAGAAGTTGTTCCCATCAGTAGTACATGCCCGTAAAGTTAATCCAAATCGAGCTGCCATGCCATATGGTTCTACATCTGTGATCTGTGGGACAAAAGAAACTTGAAGATATCAAATCAAAACCCACATCATTCACAGACCATATTAAACTGTCAGAATTGGGAAACAAGAGGACTGTAACAGCCCTGTGCTCAGCTGACCTAACATGCATAGACTGAAGCAGATCTGTGAACTTCAGAATCACTTCAAGGTCATCTTGTTTAAGACCATCATCACTGTTGCCAACATGAACATATTGCCTTACCGATTTCTCTCAAGTTTGACAATCTGTTAAACATCAGAAAATGACAGCACCACCATGCAGTGAGCAAATTTGGTGGGCATAAAGTCATGCACATTCCCAATAAGTCTGAACAGGATCTTCCTTACTGCTTGAGAGAAAAAATAAAAAGTAAAAACACACAAGATTTATTTAAAAAGACAAAAACTTAACCACATCACTACCTGTTGAACAAATTAAGGTCTAGAGGTCCCCAGATGTGTGCCCATGCAATTTCAAAACAATTGGCCACGTGGTTTCTGAGATTATTTTTCACATTTTGCCAAAAAAATGAACAAAATTGATTAATACAATAATCAACAGGAATGCAATGCATTACTGTGGTTCTAGAAATTTTTGTGCATGCTTAATTTTGCACAAACTCAATTTTCCTTAAATAACAGAATTTCCGCACATTTTAACTTTGCGCAGTCCAATGCCATACAATGAAGTGAAATACAATGCATCTTACTTTTTCGCATTTTAATTTCACCCTTTGGGTGGTAGTGCAAAAAGCTCAAAATTAAATCGAATGTGAAAATTTCCAGAACTATAGTAACTGACAAGTACAGGAATTTGAAATCAGGGATCAAGAGAATACCATCATAAGGAACAACTTTAACCCTCTCACAACCCACATTGCCACAGAGTTTCAAAACAATCTGAAAGACAGTTTTGGAGAAGTTGAAAATAATGAAAACACACAAAAATTTGTAAAAAAATAGACAAAAAATCACTCCACCACATGTTGAACAAATTAAGGTCTGGGGATTTATTCCTTTGCCTTCTACTTCTCAGACTTCAGAACTTCCCAGAATGAAACCATACCTGGATAACTGCTGACAAAACTGCAAAGCTTCCAAACTCTTGGGAATTAACTCAGGGTCACCCATTTCAGAACCTGATCTTGCTCTTATAGAAGGCTAATTCCTGTGCAATATGAAACCCCAAGGTCAAAAACATCGTTAGTTATCATGTGGAAACCAAGTTCACTAATAGCACTCTAGGTGGGGACCTTGGAAATTTGGTCAAGGTTGTCCATCTTCTAAGCTGACAAAGCCCTAATTGAGGAATATTACCATGTGCAGTGTTGAATTCATAACTTAAATTCTGAGATACAATGCAGAAACTAATTTTCCTAAAGTGACCTTGCTAAAGTGCCGTTCTGACCTTTGAATTTAGGTCAAGGTCTCATACCTTTGAACTTGAGCTTGCCCTGGATAAGGACTATAATCCTGTGCGATATACTCTTCATATCTTAAAAACCTTTTTAGTTATCATGCGGAAACCAACACTTACTGTAGTACCTTCATGACCTTGGAAATAGGGTCGAGGTCAACCACCCTCATACTTCACCTCTCCCTTATGAAGGAGTATATACATGGGCACTATCAAAGTCCTATCTCAAAAACTTCTTGAGTTATGGTGCCGAAACCAGTCTCTCCAACGACCGACATTAGCAAAGCCATATGCCCAACCTTCTTTGAAGGACGGCATAATTACAATACAGAAACCAAGTTCACTAAAATGCCCTCATGTGCTAAATACTACTCACCTAACCCATTTTAAAAAAGTTATGAAGGTGAGGTATGCACCCAAAGTGTACAAATTTTCCAATTTTTGGGGGGAGGGGCAGTTTTGCACTCCAAACAAGAACAGTATATGCAGGTATGAGAGACACCTTAACTACACACAAAGCACTACTTGATGTTTTATGTTGCTAGCATGCTGCAAGAAAATTTACAAATAAACTTCTTTGCTCCTCAAGCCTCAAGATGTGGTCACTTGAGGGAGGTGGTCCCTCTACATTAAAAGTGCAACACTCTTGTGACCTGTAATCTTGATTGCACCAACCTCTGCTGTGACTCCATTCCGGGTAATACCCACTGATTCCCTTGGTTCATTCCTTTTCATAGCATAGACTCGAGCATTCGGCGCTCTTTTTATGATGAAGGTAATTTTGTCCTCAAGAGTACAGTTTTTGATGAGTCTCTGTGCCACCTGGCTATTCTCCACCACCTGCCCATTGACAGACACCAGTTGGTCACCGATGTGGAAGGCATTGTGTAGAAATGGCCGAGCTTTCTGCATCCAGCCTGCAACCCTGCAACATGAGACACAGATTAGTATGCTGAGCAAAGTATGGTACCTAACCTAGCCAAGGAATGATATCAGCCTAACTAAACCCTGAATTATTAGGAGTCACCACTGGTAAAGAGAAATTCCATAACACCCTCTGACCAAACAGATGGATGAGGAATGGTCCAGTGGTCCTTCCTGATCAGCAGTATCCTGTGGCGGTCATGAAGTGTTTTGTGCATATCCCATGCACACAAACAGATCAATTGCCATCATGATCAATGTATATGTGTTTTGTTTCCATTTGCTAAGAATTTACCATGAGGTTTTCCTGGACGTATATATCTTTACAAATGGCCCTGAGCTCAATGACAGCTGCAACCAGAATGAGAAGTTATATCCAGTCACCAACCTGAATAGACAAAACACATCCCAGTGTGGTGGGTTATTAGTCCCCCCACTGGGGAGTATAGGTTTGCACTGGGTCCTTCCATCCTTCCAGCAAAGCTCATCTGGGCCGTATTTCTTATACTTTTCACATACGCCTGCCAAATTTGGTGGCTGAATACTTCACGAGTCAGGGGTGTGACGCACTCCAAAATTATATCTCTCTAACCTTGACCTTGACCCCCTACAACTACCAATTTTGGTGTGTGAATACTTTATAAGGTAGGGGTGTGTCACACACCAAAATTGGGTCACTGTGACCTTGACCCTGACCAAACAGTACAGTCAACCATGCTATCTATTCTCTGGTGGGGCACTATATATTGCTATGCAATACTTGATCTTGTTGATAAATGCTTCGAATCCTCTTTCAGCTATGGTTGACCAGCTCAGGATTTTGTTTCTTTGTTCTGGTTTATGGGCCTAATGCTCTGCTGACCATCACTCAAAATTCATTTTCTGAAATGCATTTCCCTCTTTAACCGTGAGAAATTGGACAAGGTCATCCACATGATGAAGCATCTAACTTCCACATAAACACACACATTTGTGCTACATTTGAGTATCTTTCCTCTCATTCTTTATAGCATACTGAATTTAATGTCCTTTTCTTAAGTGCTTAATGACCTTGAATAATAAATCAAGGTCACACAAGATATAACACAACTTGACCATTGCCCGAATGCATATCTAGAGTTACTATAAGTTTTGCAGTTCCATCTTAACTTATTGTGCATACCCTCTGTGACCTTGAGAAAGTACATCAAGGTCACCCATATTATGCAATATCAAACTTCTATTAACATGATTAATGACACACAGTTATGGTACAGTTGGTATTGCTAGCCTTCTTATTTCTCAAAATGTACATTTTAGCATCCTATACTACATCCTTAGAGACCCTGAAAATTAGGTCAAGGTAGTCCATTTTTTTGGTTAAAAGTCACATATTTGGTGTAAACTTACAAGATGCACCTCAATTCATAATGTACTTTTTGCACCCTGTGCAATGCTAGTTCCACTTTACTCCACCAGTGGTGCCACTGTGACCTCCACACTTCATAGATTTTTGTCTGCATAATCTTTCTGTAATGGTATATAGATACATGGGCACAAGTTCAGATGTAGTGACCTTAAGGACAGCTAAGACACCAAACATAAATCCCACTTTAATTGATCCTTGCTGAAAATGTATTTCCGTTAGGATAACAAATCATATATATTTTATGTTCTGAATGAGCGGGACTCGAACCTGCAATTTTTGGCACATATGTGTGCAATTGTCATACTCCCAAGAATTTATATGTGCCATGTTTGGGTATCTGTGATGTTAATTGTTAAATAAACAATTACAAGTTGACCGCAAACCATCCACCCCATGAATGTCGATATAAGTCACTAATTATATGTGACAAAATCATAATTACACTTGCTTGTTAAAAAAGGATCCTGCTATGTTTATGTTTGGCTAAGTTTTTCTGTTATCCATCCTCAAAGTTTGACATATTAATTTTCCCTTTGATTTCCAGGATGCTCATTTACCTCATTTCATAGAAAAAGAATGAAGCAAAGTTTTGAAAATAGCTGAATTGTTTTTTCAGTTCAGACATTACAGAATCAAAGACCATTAACGGGATTAAATTTACCCAAGCCGTTTTCTGGGAATAACCATTCCTAGACAGAGTTCTCCCCCTATTAACCTTTCTCAGAAAACGAGCTTCAAAGGCCTTTGATGTTGATCATTTTCCTATGAAACAATGCAGTTTGCTCAACTTGAGCCTATATTTGTACAAAATGGAGCACACATCATCTCTTAATGTTTGATGAGGTTGTCAATCATTATTGGCCAATCACATGAATAAAAGAGGCTTTGAAGCATAGAAACATTATTCAGCGATCAGTCAAATGGTGACAGTGACAATCTGGTTTTAAAGCGTGATGTCACAGAGGCAGCCCTTTCGGGCTCCGTGAAAGGGCTGCGTGACCTCAAGCCTGGCAACGAGAGGCAACTTGCCTTGCTTCGGTGGGGTGGCCTATGGCTGTGCGTGGTCAGTGGACGGCTGGTGGTTTTGGTCCTCCACTCCTACCTCTTCATCCCGTTTTTTAGGGAGAGTGTTTTATTGTATGTACTCATATCTGTAAACTTTATCAAGTTAGCTTGTTAGACTTGTCTGTATATTCATGATACTCTACTTGGTTAGCTGGTCATTATTTTGTAATTATTTTCTCCATGACTTTAATTTCTCTTTTCAACCTGAGTTTTGTATCGCTATTTTGTATGCTTTCTCTTGAGTTTTTAAGTTCATACTTATTTGGATGTATTTATTTACACTTTTTATTTCCTCATTCTTGGGGGTTTGATAAAATATCATTACATGTATGTACATGGTCATTGTTGATTCAAGTTCCAGTTTTTCACACCTGCCTTTGTTATGCAGGGCCACTGGCGTAATCCATCGTGGGACGGCCTTTGATGGGACATCATCTGATGATTCCCGCTGCTCCTGAACATTTAAAGTCTCCCTTCATTTGAACGCAGAACAAGTAAAATAACTATAAAGCGGACCACTAAGGCAATGGTATGTTTGCATGTTCACATCATTTCCCTGTCCACAAACACACTTTTGATATGCCGCCTGATTTCGCCGCGCCACCATGATACCATTCTCATTTTGCCATGGGCCCTTGATACCTGTAGCCACATGACCAACTGTTACGTATGATTGATGGGTGACACTGTTCCGCTGAAGGGTGAAAACCAAAATAATGACATATGGACGTTCAGATGTCCACATGCCTGTGTTTTTTTGCATTTTTCTCATATTTCTACTTTAGTTAGGAGCTTGAAATTTTGCCAATTTATCATTGCTTATAGAAAGAGCATTTATCTTGCAAAAACAGTTAAAATCTCAAAATCACCCACTATGCAAAAGTTTTTGGTGTCTTACTTGTCTTTAACAAAACCAGAGTAATGCCTGTTTGGGCATTAATGTCTCGTCACCATTTGTCAGCAATGTAATTGTAAGTTAGACAAAATATTGTAATGACCCGAATTACAAGGTGGCAGGTCAACAGGGTGCATAAGTGATGACACCTTATTGACTCTGCCATCTGAACTTGACCTTTCACCTGAAGGTCATCCATGACTATGTAAAAAAATCCCCAGACTAATGAATTCTCTGCAGGGTTTTACCTAGGGTTTAATATTTAGGAGTCATGGGGACTGCTTGCGTATATTTTGGGGGGTCCCATACAGGAAATGAGAGTCCCATATATTTTCATGTCTTGAGAGTATAATACTCTCAAAGCAAGTAATTACATTGTATATGGTATTGGTAAGTATCATCATAATTGAATTGAAAGGCCTTGCCTTCTTTGAAGGATGACCTGACATTTAAGATTTTGACCATTTGACCTAGGACAAGTTGGAGAGAAAATTTACTTGTCCCCTCAGAAAGTCACTCTTTCACACTGAATCTGAATTTACTTGTCCCATATTTTTGCAGCATAGGATCTAAATGCCAATTTATCAATATGTGAATGCAGACCTATCTATCTTGTTTATTTCTATTATATTTATTATTTTATTATGTCACTGTATTTTTCTGAGTACACACCTGTAATATGCGAAAGAAATTCACAATAACATTCTGACAGTTGATATGTTGCATAAGATTTGACCCACACAGGATGTTTTGGTTATATTCCATACAAATTTTAACAGTGTTTATATTTGAAATGTTTGATTTTGAAATCAATTAATCTTGTGAATTGTTGGATTTTATTATGCTTCTGATACTGACAGGCCTGTTTTTATTCACAAAATTATCAAAGATAATCTGGCACCTGTTTTCATTAAAATATGTCATTTAACTTTCTTCATAACCTTCTGCCCAAGCTACCAAATCTCTCAAAATAGCATTTTTTTCTAACTGTTTGTTATTATACTTTTGAATTATTAATTAATGAATTTATTTAACATAGCATGAATGCATATGGTGCTTGTCAAGACTTACTGATTTGTGTGCCATCCAGTGTCATTTTAGGGCATTACTGAAAATGCCATGTGCGATCGAGCTGTGAAAATGTGAGGAGATAGATTCATACTGTTGGAGCTTCAGGATTATGCACTAGAAAGGATTTAGTGAAAATATGTTCAATGAGCATACAAAATGGAGTACTGCATCAGCAAAGCGCAAATTTGAAGCTGTATTGAAGCTTTTAAAACATCGGTACATAAAACCCCCTATTATCGCCCATTGCGATCTTTTCTTTGTCCAGTTTTGATAATAAAATCACTGTTTATTTTACGGATTGAGATTTTCTTTTTGTTGTTTGAGGCTGCAAGATATTTTATCTCACAGCACAATTAAAATTTGTTTCAAGATACAATCTATCATTTGAAGTCCTAGAAGTGCCAAATGACTTGGTTGTCTACTGACAAAATACTTGTGTTTTGGTCAATATTTTACCAGTGAACAAAACATTATTTCTGCATCCCACAGGATGCAATGGCATAAATTTTGGGGGTCCCAATGACTGTTTTGTGTAAAAGATGCAATGTATTGGATAAGGTAAAACCCTGTTCTCTGTACATACACTGGTAAACTGCTTTTGGCGGCAGACAGCTGCACACAGCGGCGGCCAGCAGTGCACAGTGGCAGCCGGTGGCAGAGATGCTGGCCACCGCTGGCTGTCGCCAAAAGCCAATAGAAGGGTTTGGGCTTGACTGGAGGTCGGCGGCTGCCAACAGTACATGGCGGTGGCCAGCAGCAGGCCTTACTTAGATGCGGTCTGCTGCTGGCCGCCACTCTTTGCCGCTGGGCCCCACTCTGTATTGCATACTACATGGTGTATCATATAAAATATGGATTTAAAGTTGGGGATGGAAGAGGTTCCAGTAAATGCATTCATTTATTAGACTTTATAACATGACTTGGGTACCTTCATCAACTTGATACATGATGAATAACTGTATCTCATTCAATCACATAAAAGTAACTAATTTGCTTGAAAATGAAATCATTCTATTTCAGATTATATGTACACCATGATGTACTACTGTTATGTTGAATCCTACACCTGCAATTTAAGACCACCCTTCCACCTTAATCAAGTGGTCAAAGCAGTTTACCTTATGTCCAGACACACCTCTGTGTAAAGTTTCATTAATCTAAAAAATCAAATGAATCATTTATAGCCCAGACACAAATGGCCAACGGACAGTCACACGGACTGAAAAAGTGATTACGATATGCCCCTCCTCTGATATGAGAGGGACATAATTAGATTAAAATGTCTCTAGGGAGCAGAAATAATTCCAAGTTTTCTCTTGGTTGCCCTGTGACCTTGACCCTTGACCTCCAAGTAATCCATGTTCACAACATAACAGGTCAATAGGCAACGGAAATAAGGCCACTCCAAAAAATGTTGTTCATTGTCCTGTGACCTTCACCTTTGATCTCTAAGTCATCCATGACCACATGATAAAATTTTTAGACCCACAAATTCTATACCAAAATAGAAGGCTATATGTGCAAAGGTAGCAGACATAGTGCTTCTGTAAATGTTTTTCTTGATTGCCCTCTGACCCTGACCTTTGATCTCCAAGTCAGTGTTAACTATACAGAAAAATGTCCACTGATTTATTAATTATTTGTATCGTACTTAAAGGTTATAGGTCAATAGCGGACGAAAACAATGGCATTGAATTTTTTTATCACCCTCTGACCTTGACCTTTGTCCTCCAGGTCAACCATGACCATAGAAAAAATAAAATTCACAAGCTCATAGATTATCTGTAACAAGGTAATATGCTGATACCGAGCAGAAATAACGCCACTCCAGTTTTTTCTTGACAACCCTTGGACCTAGACTTTTGACTTCCAGGTCATCAGTGACAACAAGGAAAATACTTCTGAGACCTACAGCTTATTTGTCCCACATTATTAAAGAAAGAAATGAGGAGGTGAAAATAATGCCACATTGAAGTTTTTTGTTGATCACCCTCGACTTCCAAGTTATCCATGACCACATGGAAAAAATTTTTCAAACCCATATATTGTTTGTACCAAATTAGAAAGAAATACTATGGTCCACAGGGGGCAGAAAAAATGTCACTGGGAAGTTTTCTCTTCATCACCCTCTGATCTTGACCTTTGACATCCAGGCCATCCATAACCATGTTAAAAAAATTCCCCAACCCATCGATTATCTGTATCAAATAAGAAGGAAATAGGTTAATGGTGGCAGAAATAATACCACTCCGAAGTTTTTTGTTGACAGATGGAAGGGCGGACAGATGGACAATGAGTGCTATGTCTCACCAACAGCTAATGCTGGCGAGACAAAAATCATTTCCTGAAATGTATTCCCTCCGTGACCTAGAGAAAGTAGTTGAAGGTCAACCATATTATGCAACATAAAACATCTACATATGATACACATTTGTAATACATTTGGTAACACTAGCTTTCTTCTTTCTCAACATAACATATTCAATGTGTTTTCAACACCTTTTGGTCCATATCTTCCATAATGCTGTAATGGCGCGCCACCAAATTTCAGCACGTCATCCCCCTTTTTTCCTGACTAACATTCCTACCAAGTTTTGAGATGATTCATGAGAAACTTTTCAAAAAACAGCCTTCTTAAAATTTTCCTATTTTGGCCCATATACCACATAATACTTTTGGTGGCACCACTAATATTGGTCTCGGCCTGGATTTTCATGTATACCCTTTTAAAGTCCTGAAAGTTATGTGGGGCTTACAAGAAAAATGTTGACTCTATTGCATTCACAAGCAAAAGTTTATGGATGAATGGACAGACAGACAATGGACACAAGTGATCCCATAAGCTCTGCAACCTATGGTCAGCAGAGCTAAAAAAAAATGATGTCAGCCTTTTATTGTTTTCAAGGAGTGAAATGTCACTGTTCAAACATCCAGGTAAACAGCTCTCCACCCCAGTTTTACCTATTAATCAAACACATGACTGTAAATTTTTCTCAGCACAATTTCCATGATGCTGCAGACATTATACATTAACTTATTGAAGTTGCTACTTTGTGCATGAGCACCAAACATACTAAGCAAAGATATTTTAACTCTTTCATCCTTATATTAAGCATGGCAGTCAGTCAGCAGCTTGCCTTTACATCCATTGGGCACTTACCTGAGAGAATTTTAACTCTTTGAGTCACAAGTTTGCTACAAGCAGGTAAGGCTGTAATTGCAGCCCCCCCCCCCCCTCAATATTCACTTATATCATGGTTTCTTACAATCCAACATTTTGCCAACAATTCGCATCCAAAATATCTTACACCAACAAGAGACTGAGACAAAGGCACTGCTCCCGGTCACTTTACACCAGGACACTATCTGCTGGTTTTAAGTTTAAGGGACAAGAATCCAGTGAAAGTGAACACAGTATAAGTATGTACTTTACCATATTTTGCCATAGCAATCCACCAAGGCTATGGTGTGGTGGCAGTCTACCTTTCTGAGGACCACCTTGACCCCTCCAGGGTGTGCCATTTCTCTCTGCAGTATATCCACCTGGCTTTGTTTCAGGGCCATACTGGTCATCATTTTCTTGCTGCGTTGCTGCTGCACTGAATATGGAGGGGGAGCATCCTCTTCATGTATCGGGGGCCCGCCATATCCAAATATTGGACTTTCATCATCATAGCCCATTGCCTCTCGCATTTTAGGAGGCAGCAATGAAAAGGCATCTGCTGAAGAGTTGACCCCAGAAGCTGCAAATCCGGGGCTCTCTGGGTTCCAGTGACAAGATAATGGACTCGTTGGGGTGGCAGGGATGGACTGGCTACGTTGTAGGGGTGTGACTGGTGAGACAGCGCCCCCACTGTGTGGGGTCAGGGGTAATTGTAATGGTGGAGGTGGTGTGGCTGAGTAGCCTGGAAGAGCCGGGTGCCATGGTGACTGTGGCTCACTGACCATGGAAGGAGGACTGGCAACTTCTTGTGGCCTGGCCTGGCCTGGGACAATGTTCAAAGGCCGTGAGTCCTGACGACTCAATTGTCTGTGTGGACTTGAACCCACTGACTGTGGGCCAGGCCTGGCAGGAATTGGAGGTGGTATGTCCATCCCATTTTGCCCATTCATACCACCAGAGGGTGCTCTATGTACCTGGGCTGAAGCTCCGCTCATGCTTCCTATGCTCAGTCTTTGCTGATTGGATAAATTTTGACTGGAGGCACAATCTGCCAGAACACTGGAACTGTGTCTTCTCCGTTGGTCCACGTAGTAATTTTGTCCTCCACCCTAAAAGAACATGAAAACAACATGTAAGCAAGCTGACTGTGACAGTCCTGTGCTTAGCTGACCTTGAATGCATAGACTGAAATGGTCCTGTGACCTATGGAATGATATTACGGGCACATATGTTTAAGGATATGTTAGGTTAGAAGTGACAGTCACTAATTGTTAACCATACATTCATATCTTAAGAGTGGTAAAGTGTACAGTTTGTGAAAGCTAGCAAACTGGAAAATTTGTTCATAACAATTTTACAATGTTAGATGGTGGCAGTTTTACATAAAGCTTACACAAAAGATCATAACAATTCACCACAAATAGATTAAGCTCACTTGATTTTATTAATGCAATGAATCACACAAAAGGCCCATGGGCCTTGTGCTCTGCTTGTAATACATTAATGCACAGATTGAAAACAAGAACAGGTTAATAAGTGAATCGATGTTTTTATTGTTTGACTGGGAGGCCTAAAAATTTGTTATACTGTAGATGGCACCACTAGTATTATCAGCAATCAAGATGTTGCCTTCCTCCACAATCACACCAAGTTTCATTAAGATTCACAAAAAAATTACACATGACAGAGTGCTCACAAGACTTTCACATACTAAACCTGTATTCCTAATGGCCAATATGACCTTGACTTGCATCTCTGATTAAAAAATTGTTACTGTTCAAAAATTTGCATCCAGAAGAGCTTTCCATTGATGGTCTGGTTTTCCACATCAGATAAAACTTTAAGAGTGATTTGGGAAAATGAAACAGTTGGCCAAGTGCCACATTTCATATTAGGGATCCAGAACTGGTTCATAAAACATGTACAAATCATTCTATCAATCAATAGATTTGAAAAAACGTGCCACAAATTATACTTTTTTGAAAGCCAGCAGACCTTGCTTTGTTTTCTGGCACAGTCATATACAGTAAAACCTAACGGAACACCTCTGTATACCAAACACCTCTCGATACTAAACACCATTTCTTGGTCCCAAATATATAATGTACTTTCAATGTTATTAAACCTCCCTATACCAAACACCTCACTATACTGACCACTTTTTGCCAGTCCCAAGGGTGTTCAGTATAGGGAGGTTTCACTGTACATCCTTTGTCCTGCATTTACACAGTGCTCATAGAAATTCATGTGCTTGCATTTAAAGACAGGTACCTGAATTGAAAAATTCGCTAAAAATTAGGGATCCACAGTATCACTACTTAGTGAACAACTTCATTTACCCCTCCCACAAGCTACACTTCCACTAAGTTTCAGAAAAATCTGAGCAACGATTTCGAAGAAGTCGAAAATAGCTTTAATGCACAAAAATTCAGTAAAAAAATAGATAAAAAAAATTGTAGCACCACCTGTTGAAAAAAATAAGGTCTAGGGGTCACCAGAAGTGTTCCTGTGAAATTTCAAAGTAATTGGTTGATCAGTTTTGGAGAAGAATTTTTAAGATTTGGTCAAAAAATGAATAGGAAATCCAAAAATCATTGGACCATGACCATTTGAAAAGTTTAACTTGGTACAGGCCCACCCAAGGTACATCCCCACCACGTTTGAAAAGAATCTGGCAGATGGTTTTGGACAAGTCGAAAATGTGAATTGTGGACACATAAGACGGACTATGGACCATACCGACTTGTCAGCTGAGGTAAAAAAAAACAAACAAAAAAAACCCCAAAGGTACATCCCATCCCCATCAAGGTTTGAAGTGAAAATTTTTTTGACTTACCAAAAATCAGATTTTACTTTTCTCAGGTAACATGGGTGAAAGCCATCAACTTTTGAAAAACAAAAAAATCTCCTTTAAAAATTTTAGCCCTCATCTTTTGCCAAATTCGTGTTTTAGGATATATCTTGATGAAAATATTTTTGCAAAAGTTTTGCTCAAAACAGAATTGCATTTTAAATCTGAAAGCTTACATCCATGTGGTACTGAGACATACATTTTGTCTGGCCCTATACTGTTTTGATTTTAACATAGGAACCTTACGTAACAATTTGAAAACCTTTATTGACGCTTTGGATGGAAAGCAAAATGGTGTTTATGACTATGTAGTATAAACCATACTCCAACAGCTGCTTCAACTTATGTCATGCCAGACTGTCAAGTTTCACAGGATAAACATAAAAAGCAAGCCATTGATCTGCAAACATGAGCCAGAACACCAATATTTTCCCTGTTTACTTGATGTCAGTTGGTTTTGGAAACTGACAATGGATGGATGAGTTTAAACAGTAATAGTAGTAGTGATTTTATTGACATAAAGAAAAGAGGTCAATGCTGACCTTTATGTCAGAGGATATATCATTTTTATTTTTTTAATTTTTTTTTATATATCATAATGCTCACAGGCACTACAACACTGTCCTCAGATTTTTTTCCTTTTCACAAAATATCGATGAAAGTGAAAATGAAAATTTGATGCATGCAGGCATCTTAGTACCTAAAACTTATAGGCATATACTGTCCTGACTAAGGTAGATCTATAACACACAAATTTGTGAAAAAGAATAGAGCATGACTTAGTATGTCTATGGCTATCAAACTTAACTACATCAGTCATTCACATAAAATAACAGTTTGCAAACAAGCAAGCACTTATGGCCTATTGACAAAGAGGCCTGATAACATCTGCCTATAAGATTAATATACTGTATGATCATTTTTATTCCCGTGCACAGAATTTCCCGAATGCACTCCAAATCAGAATTTCACGAGTTTTGTTTTCCTGATTTTATGCTGGCTTTCACTCAAAATTCAATGTGCTACTATTTTTTCAAATTTAATATTCCCGAGCTGGGTTTCCTTGGAAAAAATCCAGAACATTTATCCCTCGCAAAAATTTATGATTGTACAATATGCTTCATACAGGTCAGCATATTGGTTAACCCATACCTATGGTTGATGTACCCAGCTTGGGTCATAGCACCAAATAATATATACATTTGTGACATTTGACGAAGTCAACTACAATGAAACCTCTCTAACTGAACACCTCTCTATACTGAACACCTCTCTATACTGAACACCTCTCTATACCGAACACCTCTCTATACCGAACACCATTTCTCGGTCCCAAATATATACTTTCAATGCTATCAAACCTCCCTACACTGAACACATCACCATACCGAACACTTTTTTCCGGTCCCAAGGGTGTTCGGTATAGGGAGGTTTCACTGCACATGAAAATTGAAAAATGACTTTGTTTTACCAATCTGGCAAAGGGCCAGCTAGTGGCAAACCACATGTTAACAATTTTATGGCCACTTGCTGACCATTTATGACTAGCAGGAATGAGCTAGCAGGCAGCATGGGTATACAGGACCTCAACCTAGATTACAACCGGGAACTTGTACCTCATTTCCAGCCATTTCAATCTCCAGGTAAATAAATTTCCTAAGCTGAATTAATAACTTGGGAGTCTGTGGTCGTCAGAAGTAAATGAAACTGTTCAAGTACATTTACAGAAGTAAATTCTGGGAAATACAAGCTTGCATGACTCAAAGTGGTAATCTTAGGGAGTCTAATTTGGGACATTTTAAAAGAAAGTGTACTTTATCACCAGCGTCATTTAAGTGACAATTTTTACAAATTCTAAGTTTGACTGGAGTCGACTCTTGTATGTGGACCTACTTTTATTTCTAAGTTATGAGCCATCAGCTGAAAACAGGACTGGGCAACACGGTATCTTAAGTCATGAACTTGTAGTAAGTATGGTTCTAGAATATATTGTGCTTGAAGGTCATGTATAACCTCAGTTTTTTAGAGTTGTCAGAGCTAGAAATTCTTCCAATACACTGATTAAATATCTAAGTCTATCTGACACCTGCTGTACAGTGAGAGTGGCATCTATATCCTCATTTCCTTCACTTTCCCAGAAATCCGATAAAGGTTGTGTAACATTATTTTAATATTGTAACACCAGTTTTTATGCTCATGACTCTCTTGTAGTTTTAGGGAATTATACGCTTTTTTCAGGACATGTTTCAGGTAGACTATTAAGTCTTAACCACTACTTTACCAGTTTCAATTTGTGCCTCAACACAAGGGGCAGTCTCCCTGTTTCTGCATATATAGCATCTGTGGGAGTTTGGGGTCTGACCCAGAATACATTTTAAATGTACTTTAGTTGGAATTTGTCCATAATATCAATGTTTACCCTTGCTCCATATTTCAGCACAATATTCTAATATTGGCAGAATTTGTGTATTTGAATTTGTAAATGCTATCATGGGACTCAACTGGCCCACTATGGGGCTGCTTATAAATAATAATCTGGTGGTTTCAAGCATGGCTTTTTGGGCCTGGTTTGCTACATTTTCATGTTTGACTAAAGTAATCAAACTTTTTTGTATTTAACCACATACCCAGGTATTTATAATCAGTACTTTGGTCAATAAACAGCCACAGAGATCAGTCAGTGCACCAACAGACCACCACTCCACCTGGCATGCTGGCTGCAGGTTACCAGGCAGCCTGCAGCCTGCTCACATCATACAATAGGCACATCTTCAATGTTGAACAGCTCAGTGCCAGGTCCTTTTTGTTGCTGTTTGCTCTTTTTACACATTAACTGTTCCCAAAATAGGTTGCTTATTCTAAGGCAACCTTTACAGGCTGTCAGCTGCTCAAGCATGAAAGTGTCAGTGTTAATGTTACAGCAGTCACATGGCCAGTGCTACCTGTACCCGACACACTCACTTGGACACCCATCTCTGAGAGCTTTAACCATTTCCTTTAAACAAATATACCTATCAACTTCTGTACTGTTGGGATAACGTATACATTAGAACGGACTTTCTATGGACACATTTACTATCTTCCTGTAAACAGCAGCTTGAGACTTTAATAATAACAACGAGACTATGACTCACATATCATACTGACACAAACATGTCCTGTCAACACAATGGGCACCTGGGAATCACAGATTTTTTTTTTCATTCCTGTTCTACTCCGCCAGGGAAGTTATTCTGTTATAAAACTTGCCCTCTGTGCTAGTTTACCTGTCCAGCCAAACAAATCCTATTGGTGAACACAAATATTTAGTGGCTATAGCCTCGTATATATATATAGCCTCAAAGGGCAAGTGCTTCAATTTTTTATTTGAGCCGGCACTGGTCATAGGTTTTTCTCCTCTTCACTGTAATGTCGCATCTGAAACTGCCAGGTGAAAACAACCCCTGCCTTCCCATTCATTATGTCTGGGTGCTGACATTTAGCTTTTTCCATGAATTTTTTTTTCTTTCCTTCCTTCTTTCTTTCTTCTTTACAACCTAATTTGTTCGGAGTTTTTCTCAGACGCTATACCCAAAACCACCAAACTTGCCATGGTGACTGACCTACTAGTGCACCTGGTTTGGAATAGTAATGATATTTGAAATTATGCAAATAAGGGGCGACTATAATTCTAAAAGCTCCCTCTTGGTATTGTACAGTGGTCCGTGCTGCAGGCAGCCACAGCTGGCACACATCACCTGCTGACTCACTGTTTTGTGAATTGACCTGTTGATGGGTCACCTGTTATTTGTGCTTACTTGTTTTCTGACAGAAAGGTTTAAGACCACATTTATCAAGTACCTTGTGATATTTTTGACCTCCATAGATAGACCACCAAATTCCAAATGAAGTACGGATCACTTAGAATCAAGGCTTCCATGGTGTGTTTGGCTTAACATTTGTAAAATGATGACTTTGGTCATAATTTGGCAGGGGGAGGGGTTAAAACTTATGAATGTTTTGTTCATAAGTGTAACTGATGACCATTATGGACAGCCGCTTATGACTATGAATGGCAGCATTTCACTTTTTTATCAAGTGTGGGCACCGTGACCTTGCTGGCATCAACTGTCCACAAAGAACTGAACCTGCAGAATCAGTGAACCCAAGGAGTCCTCATGCAACCCCTATCTATTGACCTGTGATCACTGACTTTATCCTGTTCACCAACAGTCAGGAACGCGGGCCCCATGGGACCATTTCCAAGAACTAAGTATTTTGTTTTTCCAAGAACACTCTCTCTCTCTCTCTCCCTCTCCCTCCCTCCCTCCCTCCCTCTCTCTCTCTCTCTCTCTCTTCCCCCAGTGAAGTTGTGAGTATCATTTGGAATAGTCATGAAGTTTAAAATTATGACATATTAGGGGAAATTAAAATTTTAAAAGCTCTGTATCTTCCAAACTTTTGCAGATAGCTACTAAATTTCAATGTGCATGTATAGGTTTGTGACACCTGCCAATATAATGGACAGTAAATGAAAGTTGTTGAATTTTAAATTATGCTAATTAGGGCCATTGAAAAATTTAAACATTGAATATCTTCAAAACTGTTACACATAGAGATGCCATTTCAACTTCAATTGATAGGTTTGAGGCAAAGCCACATCCAATGAACCACGAACAAAAGTTGTAGGATTTTACTTTATGTAAATTAGGTGAATATGCCAAATTTAAATCTTGAATAGCCTCAAAGCTAGGCTGAGTTGGCCCTCTTTACAACAACATTCATTATAGCAGAAAATCAAAGTTCCAAGGGGAAAAAGTGGGAACACATTTACATGATGCTAATTTTATTCGTTGAAATGGAATATTCAAGTTCTGACTCTGACAGTCATTGTTGGGAACAAAGGTGCATTTTTTTGCACTTATTATTCTGTACACTGACAAACCACCATGGGTGATACCTGCCAATCCTGCACTAATTAGTGACAATACCCCAGTTGTGCATGACCACGCATGTATATAAACCGTTTGGTTTTCATCAAGTTTCACAAGTACCACCAAACCATTGCCCAGCCAACAGCAAATCACATATTTTTTTTATAATATTTTACCATGGATATTTTGAGGGATACACATTTCGTTAGTTTTACAAAAGGTAAAATAAAGCTATGTACACTTGCTTTGTAGTTCACTTGAT
Source organism: Hermodice carunculata (assembly GCA_964020975.1). NCBI lineage: Eukaryota > Metazoa > Annelida > Polychaeta > Eunicida > Amphinomidae > Hermodice > Hermodice carunculata. Next base: position 3,221,697 of record OZ026616.1, on the reverse strand, counting down.
TTTATATCAATTTGTGCTGAAAAGGCTTTGATCATTACAATGAGGAATGACAATGTCTGGCACCAACATGGTTGTTGTCACCAAGGTTGACTGTAGATAAGGTGCCATGCCAACTTCAATTTATGGGTTTGTGACAGCTGCATCCAAGGAACCATGAACCAAAGTTGTAGGATTTTAATTTAAATGCAAATAAGGCAAACACACAAAATCTAAATCTTGAATGATTGGAAAACCATTATACATACAGGTAACAATCCAACTTCAATTTGTAGGTTTGTGACACAACTGCATCCAGAGAACCATGAACCAAAGTTGTAGGCTTTTAATATATACAAATTTGGCAAATACAAAAAGTACCTGCAATTACCAACCCTGGGTTAGGTGACCACCTGGTCAAAACGACCAGTTTCCCTTGGCATGGGCACTTGTGCAATGTTAAATGACCTGACGTGAACAACAACGAGCAAAATTACTCCACAAATGGCCAACCATTTGACCAAAAAAAAAAAAAGAAAAGAAAAAAAAAGGTCCTTATCAGCTGTCAACAAGTTGTAAGTCACTAGGTTCCAGCTGGGAGTTGGGAACCACCTCCCTGGTTCCAGGTGTCCATTCTCTGAGTTGCCAAGGCAAATGGTCGTTGAAGTATTTTTAAAACAAGATTTACTTTAATTTGCCCGCTGGGTTCGGTCTCAAGCTGCTATCACTAGTTATCAATCCAAATGTCACATGATACCCGGGCAAATCATGCACAGTGAGCGCAGATTTAAACATGCCACAATGCATTGTGGGACAGTAGCACAAGTGAAAATTTGATTAGGATAACAAAGTGACTCATGGCCACATGTTTTTAGCACTGTTTGCAATGTGCATGGATGAAAGTGAATGTGGTGGGCTGAACATAATCAAATTTCCCAATTAGCAAGCAATCATACTCAATCTCAAAATGCTTGGCATGTGCTCTTACTCTGTTTGTTGACCCTTGTGACTACATTTATTTTCAAGCGTATCAATTTTCACTATTTTTGCATTTTGGACCTTTCACTGAGAGAGTAAATTCACTATTTTATTCATTTTTCATTTCAGGGCTTTGAAGCATCAGCGAAATAAGCAAAAATAAGAACATAGTGAAATTGAACAAATTCACTGTATCCTTGTTCGTTCATGGTCCAGGCTTACACAGACATCGTTATGTCTGGCATACATTGAAATTTTGTTGGCTTGTTTTGTCCGCTTTCATATCATTTGATTAAATGATGATTAAGGACTCTTTATACATGGGACCATTTTTGAAGAAAACCAACTATACATGTATAGCCCCCTGCGTTACGTACTACTTTTTGACGTTATGGTAGCCAAAGTATATATTTTTGGGTTGGTATGGTTATGAACTACAGATTGGTCCAGAGATCAACACTTGTCCCAGCCTAATTGTTAAACAAACACTGTGATAATGAAAGGGCTGGGTTTTATGCTGTTTATGTTTACAGTGGTCCCCCTCTTATAAGGCCACCCCAAATGCACTAGAAAAGTGGCCTTATAAGAGGGATGGCCTCTCTTGAGGGGTAAAAAACAATGAAAATGCCATACTTGCTGCATGGAGAAGTGGCCTCTCTTCGGGGGGGGGGGGGGGGGGGGGCTACTAAGAGGGGGAACACTGTATTTTTCTTCCAAAACAAATGGCAAAACTGTAAAAACGGTTTGGTTTGGTTCCTAACAATATTATCAAAAACATTTGGGAGAAGTCTGGTTGATAATGTATGGAGCAGTGCATAGGGCTTGTTATGTCTGGGTGCTATCCTAGATATTTCGTTTTTCCAAGAACTCTTTTTTTCTTTCCTTCTTTATGTATGGGTGCCAACCCAGACACACTGTTTTTCCTCAGGTTCTTTATTTCTTTCTTTCTTTCCATGGCACCCAAATTTGTCTGGAGTTTTTCTCGGACACTATTATTCCCCAAAAATCACCAAACTTGCCATGGTGACTCACCTACCAAAAAAAAAGTGAGTATCATTTGAAGAGTCATGATGTTTAAAATTATGCAAATGAGGGGCAATTGAAATTTTAATAGGTCCATATCTTCCGAACTATTGCACAGAGACCCACAATTTCAATGTGCATGTATAGGTTTGTGACACCTGTCAATATAATGGACAGTACACAAAAGTTGTTGAATTTCAAATTATGCTAATTAGGGGCACTGAAAAATTTAGAAGTTGAATATCTCCAAAAATATCATAGATAGAGATGCCGTTCTAACTTTAAATTGTAGGTTTGTGGCAATGCTGCATCCAATGAACCAGGAACAAAATTTGTAGGATTTCCAATTATAAAAATTAAGTTAACATGCAAAATTTAAATTTTGAGAAGCTTTAAAAACTGTCATAGCTAGAGGTGTCATTCCAACTTCAATTTACGGGTTTTCAATATAGCCCCATCCAATGAACCATAAACCAAAGCTTTACAATTTTGATTTACATAGATAAGGTGAATACACAAAATTCAAATATTTTTTAAATACTTCAAACCTATTATAGATAGAGGTGCCATCTCAACTTCAATTTGAAGGTTTGTAATGTAGATGCATCCAATGAAACAAAACTGTAAAATTTAAATTTATGCAAATTTGGTGAATACACAAAATTTAAATCTTTTTGAATAACTTCAAAACTATTAAACATACAGGTGCCATTCCAACTTCAATTTATAAGCAAGTGGACCAAACATAATTATCAACCAGTCAGTAGGTACCATTTCAAAACTGCATGAGCCGGACAGCCATGTTAACACAGGTCCCATTGTCAGGTCTTCTTTTTGAAGCCCAGGAGAACTCATGCCTCCAGTTGTTGACAGGACAACATGTACAGTAAGAGACTGGGGCTAGGCCACAATGTAAATGGGCAAAGTGCACAGCTAATCAGGAGGCCTACCACAATAACAGATTCTTCATCAACCATTACTGACCTCACCATAACCAATGTTTATTTTACTTCTAGAGTTGGGGTCACTTCAGTGGCAAGTCATCTCATGAATTTTATAGTCAACAACTCAAACAGACAAGTAGAGCAATCATCACTACATTACATCCAGAAAATTAAGATGCTTAAATACAGATATTTTTTTTCCTGATTAATATACAGTTCCCTGGCATTTCATGGGAGTGTTTTGATTTGTATAAATGATAATCCGCCTACCTGGGTCTAAATCCTTCAGTCATCATGTTCTCAGACCACTGTAGTTAATGCTTTCCAGTTTTTCAGGTCAGCATGGTTAGGGCCAATGATTTAATTTCCATTTCAAAAAAAAAAAAAAAAAAAGGGGGGGGGGGAATTCCACTTCATCAGCAAAAATATTTCAAATTCCATTTCACTGCTATACATTTTTATATATAATTCATATGAGAAAAAAAATCAAATTCTGTTTCAAAAATGAAAAAAGTGCACAATGCTGCTTCGGTTTCGGAAAAAAAAACTGAAAATGATTGGCCCTACATGGTCTTGTCTGGACTGCTGTCAGGAGTTCACCTTACCCAAGTTAGCACCTGCTCACCAACAGTGGGTACTTTGTGCCATCTGAAGATAAGGAGGCGTAGCCTCCTTGCTGAAGGCAAAGGTGCTACCTGTGAACAGGTTGGACTATGCAGGTGCAATGTCCTGACAGGGGGTCACCAACACATCCACACAGTATCCACATGGATATCATGTATAGAGTGGCCAGCTTGACATGGTCTATGATGATGTCAAGTCCAACCATATCATAACAAAGTGGCACACACAGGCCTACATTTACCCTGAGTGTACATTCCTTCACTAGAATCATGGCCACTCACAAATGATTATGTCTCGATACAGGCAACATGAACAATCATAATTCAAGACAACACTATTTCAAACAACCAACACCAAAACTGGGAGGCATTACCGTGCAATTGAGTTGGACAGATACAAATATTCCTACCTGTTATCCCACCTTCCAAAGAAAATAATGAAGTGACCCATATAAAGAACTCAAGGTATACACTTCGCGCTTCAGAGACTTGCACCCACATAGTCTATTTTTGGGTCATAGACTTGGCTCGTGACTGCATGACAATAGTATAAACCTACAGTGCCTAATGAGCAATGGACATATTCTTGTCACAACAGCAGAATCTTTTTGTATGCAGTTGCACCAGGCTGTTTTTCTCTTAAACAGTATGTACCCAGATTAGTCCCCCAGTCACCACGGGGTTGAAATGGAGGTCAAACGAAAGCCTTTCTGTGACATGTTTTAATACCACGTATAATGCCCACTTTGGGTGTTCTACAGAGCTAATATATTGGGATTTTTTTTATTTTTATTACCTCCATGCATGTTCAAAGTCACACAATATTTTTGTGCATGAGTCTCATATGTTCTTCCCAGGATTGAACTTGAGGATCATAAAGAAGGAATAGGTCTGCTAAAATTCTAGAAACTTTTTGTGGTATTTCTATTTTTTAATGACAAAGAAAACAAATATGGTGCACACAGCAGCAGACTTTTATGGAGTTGACCTTGAAGCTGTGAAAACTGGCCACATACAGTACCCTGCAAGTGTAAATTAGCTGATGTATCAGAAATGGGGGAGGGCTTTTACTATAAAATACATATTTCAAGATATCTACAATTAAGTTTCAGATATTTTGAATCAAATTAAAGATATCTTCAATCAAATTGAAGATATCTCCTAAATACATACAATTTAAGGTATCTTAAGGTGATATCCAACCTGGAAAAGTGACTTCACGTCTTGGCCAAATATCACAGAAATATGCATTCCTACATAATTAACCTATATATACTTAATTGATATGAGATATTTGGACGACTCTTACCTTGCAACCACCATTTGTCTAGACCTCTGTGTCTGGGTCAAATGCCCATAAATCGAGTTGAATTTTGACTCACTTGATCTGAAAAACTGACTGTCCCATGGCACCATCTCTCCGTTCTTGTGGAACTGATGGTGACTCCTGGTGCGCATGCTCCCCATATCGTCCTTCCTCTTTTGGATATTGGTCAGTTGACATCAGCTGTAAGAGGAAGCGGGCCTGGTTGGGTGGGCTTCTCTGGTGGTCAAAAGATAAGTGTACTTCATACTGATATTACTCCAAGTATCTCGTATCAGTTCTCTTGACCACCACTTGCTGATATACAATTGTAAAGGCGGTGGGTGTAAAGTCACTGGTACACTGACCTCATTTGACTACTGGGACCAGAAGCTTGGAGGTAACCATTGGTCTGAGTGAGGAGGAAAACTGTGAAGGGAAAACCTCACAGCTATGTGGAGATGAGGCCGCCGACGGCAGAATCCAGCCAAAACTGGAAACCCTCTTTAGTGACCAGCATGGGACAACAACGAACCCTCAGTGCTAGCCCGCCAACATGACAACTGTCCGCCTCATGGGTGGATGTTAGCCATTTCATCTCCACCAGACCAGGAGATTTTTTACAGGACCTAGTCACAAAAATGTCAGGTACCGGGGGGTGGGTGGGGTGTATATGGTTCCATGGACAGCAAACTTCTGTGTCAGACCGGCAACAGGCCAAGACTACAGGACAAATGCCTACCATACTGGACGCCCTAATGGTCTCACCTGCACAAAGGTCACACCCAAAACTGTGGAGGGGGAATAAGACACTTCAAGGGTATGTGCAGCACAATAGTCGCCCCCCAAATTTTTTTTTAAAAATGGTCTATCGGGTATATCACCATAAAAAATAAAAACCAGGCTGCTCATGACAAGGAATGAACAAAAATCTGTGATTTAAAGCTGGTGAATAAAGTTAAAATGAAAATAAATAAACTAAAAAACATCCACCTGTGTTGCCTTTTTATTTTGTCTTGGTACCGGTATGTGAAAGTGAACTGGAATCTCGCTCCTTACTTTCATGTTGAAACTGTCATTTTGTGTCAGATTCTCGCTATCAGCGGGTAAAATCTATCATACGGCTACTTAAAAACATTATGAGTTATCAAAATTTGGTATTTGTTTTAAAATTTTGTCATTTAAATTTCTTAAATCTCGCTGCAAAAACATCGTAGATGATCCAAATATGTTTCTATTAGGGTGCCGCCATGACTAATCTCGTTTTTGACTCTCACGAGATTGCATAAACAAGCTTCTGTTAATCATCACAAGTGTGTCGTGTGACTTACACATGGCAAACATGCATGCTTGTCTTATGAACACTGATCGAGTGTATTTCCCCAGTTTTTATGTCTACATATTAAACTATGAACAAGAATACACAGATTATAGTAAAGGTAAGCCTACAGTTATACATTTTATTGCATTATTGAAACTTTTTGACGACGATCACAACTCTTAATCAATCAATCTTCCATGTATGTATACCAGCAATGTAAACAAACATGGCCGCCGGTCTTTTCTATCGTCAAGAAAACTTCCTCTCAGGCTAAGTCCCCGGGAAATTTAGACTGTAGTCGGCATAATGGTCGTGGGTATGGCTTTGAAAAAATTATTTTACCTCTCTAGCTGTGACGATTAGGGCGTCCAGTATGGTAATACTGTTAAAGATAAGGTCAACTAGTCACAAAGCCCTACAAGGCCCACTCAGGAATGCGCCGACCTATAGGCCTGCATTGGATCTAAACCACAAGAGCACCATAAGCTGGAACACCGGGGCTGCTCTGATGGGGTCTGGAAAGCCTTACAAACAAGTATTGCAACCTCAGCTAAGGAGCCTGTTACACCAGCGAATGCTTACATGCCATCCTCTAGCAATATCATGTCATGCAAGTAGTGCTCAGCATAAGTCATAGACGATCGCCAGTGGCAGGACCACAGAATCTCAACAACCACGACATTCCACAGGCGTGCCAGGAGGCACTGAAGGTTTGTACCTCCTGAGCTCTGGCTGAGAGAAGCTGCAAGGCACCAGGCCTTTCCAGGGAGATCTCATGGGCCTTAAGGATCGTCTGCTTAATCCAGGATGAAATCTTGTTTCTCCAAACTTGCTCCTTTCACGGGCTACTCAGTGGTAGAAGGAGGGCGGACCTTCGTCCTCTGAGTCCGTCAGTGCGGGAAAGGTACCAGCGAAGAACTCTCACTGAGTACAGGGTTCTTTCCTCAAGAGGAAGAACCGCATCCATAGCAAAGAGAATTAAACCCTTAAAGGCCATAGCCAGATCTCCAGCCACTTGGCTCTTTGCAAGGAAGCCCAAGTATTAAAGGCCTCAGGGTCACCTCAGAGTGGTCAAATGACCGTTGGAGTTTGCATAAGCCAAAGCGTCGATCTTGCTTCTCCTACAGTAGCCCCCAAAGCGAGTGTAAATAGAAAACAAGTTTTCCATGTTCAGTGCTTCAGAAAAACCCATTTAGGGTCCTCCAGGCATTCAAATAGCCACTGCTTCAACATGACTAAAACCAGCACTAGGTCCCACCTGGGCAGGACCTGTCGCGTCACTGGCCTGTCGGTACAGAAGGATGCAATGAGCACTGACAGATAAGGATGGCTCCCAATGCAATCATCTAGGATGTTGGCAAGGGTTGAAGAGAAGGCTGATCAGAAACCCTCCACTGTTCTCAAGCTCTTGCCTAAGACTTCCCACTGATACTACAGGAAGTGGGCAATGTCTGCAATGCACGGAGACTTATGGTGAATTCTCTAACTGGTGCACCACCACTCAGAAAACACATTAATTCCACCAAGCCGAGTCAAGCACCCTCACCCCCACCCCCACCCCCCCGGCAATTCTATCTGAGACCAATTCCAAGAAGCTTCTGTCATGGATGTGCAGTGAGATAACCACCAAGCATGGAGGTTGACCACTTGAGGGTTCCTGTGAAACACGCTCGTCCACGACTGCACCAGAAGCTTAGGCCATGCTGGCAATCATAGTGGAGGCTCGACGCTTAATTCCAGTAGGTCTACTGAGCAATCACTCCAAGGCCCCCAGGGGGTGACCAGAATCAGATTGCAATCATGGGACGGAACCTTGCGCAAGACCCTAAGAATGATAGGACAGGGCAGAATGGTATAAACCCACAGATTGCTCCAGTGCATGGCTAGAGCATCCACCACTAGGGCTTGTGGGTCTGGGACAGGCGAGACGTAAACTAGCAGTTTCGCATTCTCACGAGTCACGCACAGATCCACATGTGGAGTTCCCCATTTTGCCCACATGGCCTAAATGACCCTATCTGGAGCAACCACTGCGTACTTACTGGCTGACCCCTTCTGGAGAGTTGGTTGGTCAGGGCATTCTGATGTCCCGGGACGTGCCTCGTGCAGACATCGTGATCATAGCACCATCTGGTGATGCAAATGGCCAACTCTGTCAGCTCTTTGGACCGCGTTCTGCCCTGCCTGCTGAGGAAGGCTACTGCAGTCCTATTGTTGCACATTATCAGGACATGTTTGTGCTCCACCACAAACACACTCGTCCACGGCTGCACCAAAAGCAATGAGCAAGGAGAGTCGGTCAGCGCCTTGGAGCATGCCTGGTTGGCTAAGCAAACCCAAAGGTCCTGTGCTTGGCAGACCAGTTCTGCCATCTCTCATCCAGACAGAGTTCCTGAGAGGGGGGCCCCGTGTGGGCTCTCGGAAAGGTCGGGTCAGGCAGCTCCGCCTCCAGTTTGCAAATGGTCTGCACCTACTGATCAACAGCTCAAACTCCTCCCACTCTAAGTCCACCTGCAATGGACGCGACGGGTAGATCTGCTTAGGCACAGAGTACCTTTTTCCCTGGACATTTCGCTTAGGGAGGAGTCACCCCTGCCTCAGGTAGCCAGACATTGCCGGCTATAAGGAACCCATGTGCTGCGAGTCTTGGCTGTGAGCTGGTCATAAAACTCAGCTACGAAGGGCAAAAATAGTGCGTTGCCACATGTTCTCCAGCGACAAGCCCCAGCACAACAGCGCAAAAGCACCCATCCTCTCTTCCGATGGTGGGACCACAGCTTGGTCAACAACCAGGCTTTCAGTAAGAGTTTTGGCATGGTCAAAGCCCTTGGCAGGGGCCGGTGCCCTGTCCAAGGGAGCAGGGACAGAACCCTCTGCAGAGCCCATGAACACTGGCTCTCTGCATCTGTCAGCCCACGAATGGCATGCGTGGATAGCCCTCGACCTGGGCCAAGATCTACTGACAGACCAGTCCGGCAACAAAAGCTCATCTTCCCCCTCGGTGTCTAGGTCCAAAGACTCCCACGAGGGGAGCAGTAATGCCCAAGGCCTCATCAAACAAGGCATTGTCTGAGGGTGATGGAGCAGCCGCCTGTGACAGCAGGGGATCTGTCACCACGCCTGGCCTCCACAGATGCCGCCTTGACCTGATAGTCCCACGTGGGGATGGACAGGGGAGGTAATGGGAGACTCATACGCCGAGATCTCGGTGGCCGCTGACTGAGAAATCTGCTGGCCAGGGGGATCTAGCTTAGTCTGCACGAGGTCACTTTCCTGAACCTCGACCGCCGACGACTGAGAAGTCTGCTAGCAGGATGGGTCCGGCAGGAGTTCAGAGAACTCCTTTCCAAGTAAAAGCTGGCTCAAGGCAGGAGCAGCAAGCTGCTTCGCCAACAGAGTCTGCTCAGACTCAGCAACAGCAGTGGTTGCCAATGCGGAAGAAGACAAAACCTCTTTGCGCAACCGCTGATCCTCGTGGAGCTTGAGTTCCGCCTGCTGCTCAAGAGTGAGGCAGGGTACCTGGTTCAAACGCATGAACAAGCGGGATTGCCAACTGCTCTCTCTGGAGCAAAGACACCTGAGGTGCAGAAGGGACTGCTGGTACTGCTGTTGGGAGAACAGAAGGTTCTGCCTGGACCACAGGTGCCGGTGCCGACACCGCTGGGGCCAAAGACCCACTGACGGCAGAAGGCGCCCTCACTGGTCTGGGTGTCTTCCTCCTACTTCTCAGACCCAGAAGCCCGGGAAGTAGGCAAAGGCACCGGTGCTTTGGCTGGCACTCCGGACTTACAGTCTGATTGCTTGGACTGGCCAAGGTTCCGGAATATCCTGGCAGGGACCCACAGGTTGCCACTCAGGAGGCACAGGTTTGATTGTGACTGCTGCTTGTCCGAGTGCTCAGACCTGGAGGACTGAGATCTCAACAGATGCAATCTACGCTTGGCTGACTTCTTTGATGCTGAGTCTGAAGAAGAACCACCCTGCTGAGATCGGGCAAACAATGCACATAACATATCAGCCTGCATCATCATACTCTGTGACACAGATTCCAAAGCATGGACAACCTTTGATCAGTGCCAAGAGCAGATGTGGCAGTCGCTTGGGGCAAAGTTGGTTGCACAAGATCCCATGAGGTGATCTCTTGCTTCCAGACTTGCGACTACGACATCTTCACCTTCTCCCAAGGGGTATTGGGTGCAGAAACATCCATCACCTGCGACTGCAGACAAACCAAAGTAAATCTAAGCTCTTTCTCATCAGCCACACGAGACTGCAGACGAACCAAAGTAAGTCTACCCTTTTCCTCACAGGGGTTCTGTGGTGAAGACTCGAGGGAGTCAGTCGTCTCAGCTCGACATCTGGCAGCTGTGACCTGCCGCCTTTGCCTCACACAGTCATACTTTCTCCGTGCCTGCTCACAGAGCAGCCACTTGTCTTCTCCCCAATCCTGACAGTATCTACAAGTTTGCTTTCCCTCTCTCTGCAATCTGTTTGCCAAGATGCCATCTTGAAAAACTAAGTACCAAGCCAAACGACCAGCTTTGCACTTACTATTTCAGTGGGTATCCAAACACAGAAATCAGCTTTCTATGTCTCCGAAGATCCCCAGACTGCGGAGAAAAAACACTCCGCAGATTAAGGTATGTGTAAAGCACTATAGCAACGAGTGTGAACAAAAATTCAAGGAGCTTCAACTTGAAAGGCAAGCCAGATATGGCACCCAAAAGAGGAAGGACAATAAGGGGAGCATGCACACCAGGAGTCAGCATCAGTTCCACAAGAACCGAGAGATGGCGCCACGGCACCGTCAGGTTTTCAGATCAAGTGAGTCAGAACGCGATTTATGGGCATTTGATCCAGACATAGAGGTTTAGGCAAATGGTGGTAGAGAGATAATGTTACGAAACGCATCACAATGCTTTGCAGTATCTGTCTTGAATAAAGATGGAACTCTACTTTCAAAGTTGTTACATGAACACAAGTGTTTTTGGTAAAAATATTTTTTTTTGTTAAATTTTGGATATTTCTTGAAAAATATCCAAAAAATGCTCAAATTTGTGCATAATAATCTCAATACACATGTCTACAAAAATGTATCAAGCATTTTTCATAACTGCATCTGTTTTTACAATGATACAAAAATTGCACAATCGCTAATTTTAGCAAAAATGATAAAGTTGATGGACCCTTCATTTTGACACATTCACCAAGGTTGACTGTATCAGTATGGTCAAGGTCAAGGTCAAGGTCACAGTGACCAAATTTTGGTGTGCAACACACCCATACCCCATAAATTATCTGCCTGCCAAATCTGGTTGCTGTAGGTTTCATGGAAAACGAAATATGGCCCAGAAAAGCTACAATTTTAAGGGGGTCAAAGGTCAAGGTCCAAAGTTAAAGTGATCCAATTTTGGTGCCCAACACACCCCTATCCTATGAAGTGTCCACACTCAAAATTAAAATAAAGTTAATTAGACATCCTAGTAATTAACAGTAGCTTCGGTGAAGTGTTTTCTCCTCTGCTGCCTAATAAACTTTATTGTTCTATGCAGAAGCTACATTGTAATACAGCACCAATGCTTTTATTACCACTTATGACAGTATGTGGTGGTCGTCAAAAGGACCCTTTTGATTGTGTGAAGGCTACATGCATTAGTAGCGAGCGTGACCAGCACTCTTCTGCAAGCAAGCCTTGTCCCTTCCTGGCATGTTCCTACTAAGCTTGGCTATCTCGACCCAGGGAATTCAGTTCCACTAGTCTGTCAGCCACTGTACCAGTTGGTCTAGGGTAGCCACAGGTTTGTCGTACTGGTCCCTGGTTTGACAGCCAAGCACATCTCATAAATGTTCAATGGGGGGGGGGGAAGGGAGATATCAAGCGATCAGGCTGGCTATGGCAACATTGGGGGGTTGTCTGCTGGAGATACTGCATGTGGACTTGTGCAGTATGTGGCTGTGTTGTGCAACAGTAGCCCAGGATGTTGCTCTAATTTTTCAGTGGCTGTTGGTCTCATTCACATAGGGCTGGCCTGCTCGAGTCCCAATTACCCTGATGAGATCTGTTCTTCCCTCTCCTCTGACTGCCCCCCCCCCCCCCCATCACAAGGCTGCTGCCTCTACAGTGGTCATGTTCCACTGTGCAAACAACCATAAATCTCACTGAAGGCATACATCCAACCTGCATTCTTCCGTCATGGAAATCAAGACATAATCATGACTTGTCTGACCACATCACTCTCCCCCATTAATTTCTGGTTCAGTCAGCATGTTCCTGACACCACTGTATCCATGCTGTCTTGTTCAGTCAGCATGTTCCTGACACCACTGTATCCATGCTGTCTTGTTCAGTCAGCATGTTCCTGACACCACTGTATCCATGCTGTCTTGTTCAGTCAGCATGTTCCTGACACCACTGTATCCATGCTGTCTTGTGCAGATGCAGCTTTCCTCCTGCATCCTCTTGTTTGCTGAAAATAGTCACACCACCCGGAGCACACCATTCTCCTGGCAAGCTGACACTGGTGTGAGCAGCCTCTAACAGGCCAATGATCCTGTCTGTGTCACATTTATGGTGCTGTGGGTAACATGGACACCATGGCATTATGGATTCACATTGATCCCCCTGTTGCCTGTGGCCCCTTATAAAGCCAAAAGGCACCCCAACACCAGACACACTTTTCACACCTTTGTGGCTGTTATTTCATTTCTAGGACATTTTATACTTGTGTGATGACTCAGGCACTCCTAGCCATTCTGTCCATGTTACACAACAATCCATATGACACTCATAATTTCTACACAAACTGATATTGAGAGCAGCCCATGATAAACCAATGGGGGGGGGGGGGGTACCTTTTTTTCTGTTTGCCAGGAGTATACACTACTTTCAACATGCTACTTAAGCCATTCCCCACATCAACCCATCACATGCCACTGCCACTTTACACCACAGGCAACATCTGCACTTAAACTTTGAACATAGTGCCTGATCAACTTAATCCTCATGCGCTTTGTATTTCATGTTTACCATCAGTTTATTAAATATGGCCAGTCAGCATCTTTATGAAGTTAATCCCCTTCCATCACCAGGTGACCTTAAAGTCAAGACGTTCCTTTGCTGCCTGAGGGTTCCCTCCACATGTACCCTATTCCACTCCCATTCTGATCCCTGCATAACAATTGTACTTACTCTTCTGCGACCAGTTCCTGCGTAAAGCTGTCAGCATATGACAATACATGTATAGCAAATGAGTACTGTAATAAGTTTTCCTGAATTCATTTATTACAGGATTTCATTCCTTCAAAGGTAAATATATTTATCCCATTTTTGGACAATTTCAAGCCCACTGGCTAAAAGCTATTAAATGCTAGTAGCATTTGCTAGCAACAGCCCCATGGGCCAAGTGCTCTGCTGATATATAGTTTGATAACCATCATCAAAAAATCATTTCCTGGAAATTTGTACATTCCCTCTCTAAGACCGAAAAACTAGTGAAGGTCATTTAAACGATGCAGCATCAAGACCTTTACCTTTAACACAGATTAAAAGGGATTTAAAGGACTTTTTATGGTTCTTCGTGTTCACTCATGCATTTCGCGCACATACACTATTACAGCCCAGGCATGAAGTGGTTTACAGGGCAGTTTTATATGACTGTATCACTGTGACCCAGATTCTTGACCTAGGGACCAACTTCTGTCTTGTGACACACTGTCTGGTCAAGATATGTGTGTTTGTGTGTGTGTGTGAAGTTTCATGAAACTAACTTAAACAGTAAAGGAATTATACTTCTGACATGATTTTACAAGAACTTGTCACTGTGACCCATATACTTAACCTAGTGACATACTTTTGGTACATCAGACACTTTTATATCCCGATGCACCCGTGTGCAAAAATTCATTATTCTAATTTGAAGGACAAGTGAATTATAGCACGGACACAAATAGCGTTGACCCAGATACTTGACTTAGTGACCTACTTTGTTTCGTGACACACCTATAGGTCAGGATAAACGTGCATGTTAAGTTTCATGAAACTAAAAACAGTTAAGCAATACTAGCCTAGATACAATTTTACAAGGATGTGTCACTGTGACCCAGGTACTTGAGCTAGTGACCTACTTTCGGTACACGAGACAACCTTATCAGCTACTTATGTGCAGATGCATCTGTGTGTCAGGTATCATTACAGCACTGACATGACGTGTGATGTAGTTTTACATGATTGTGTCACCGTGACCTAGATACTTGATCTAATGACCTAGTTTAGTTTCACAACACACCTTAAGGACGAGATATATGTGTGTGTGAAGTTTTATGAAACTAAATTAAACAGTAAAGGAATTATAGCCTGGACACAATTTTATAAGAGTGCATCACTGTGACCCAGATACTTGACCTGCTGACCTACTTTTGGTACATTACATACCCTTATGCATAGATGCATCTATGTGTAAAGTTTCATTAATTTTTAGAAGTTACATAGTAAAGTAATTACAGCCCAGACATGATTTCACAAGATTATGTCACTGTGACCCAGATACTTCACCGAATGACCCAATTTTGGTACATGACACACCCTTATGTCCAAATGCACCTATGTGTAAAGTTTCATTATTCTAAGTTGAAGGACAAGTGAATTATAGGCCGGACATGAATTGCGGATGGACCGACACACAGAAAAAGCGATTTCTATATGCCCCTCCTCCATGAGGAGGGGGGTATAAATAAAAATCAAGAGATCTGCAGCATCACCCCCTAGTGACCAACTTTGTTTGATCCTTCCATGTGCATGATGTTGCAGCAAAATCTGTGTAAAGGTATTGCAGAAGAAGTCAAACATAGCAAACACACCCAAAAAATTATGAAAAACTACCTACACACTACACAAACATGTATGTATGTATGTATGTATGTATGTATGTATGTATGTATGTATGTATGTATGTATGTATGTATGTATGTATGTATGTATGTATGTATGTATGTATGCATGTATGTATATCAAAGCAAGAAGTCAAAAATAGAAAAAAAACTCAAAAATTGATTCTGAAAAATAGGAAAAAAAAGCAAATTAAAGGTCTAGGGGTTTCCAAAAGCCTCCAAATGCAAATACAAAGCAGTTGGCCAAGTAGATTCACAGAATATTTTGAGAAGCTTTTCAAAAAATTACCCCCCCCCCAAAAAAAAAATTATAATAAAATAAAACAAGTGGGCTCCGATGAGCCCATGCTTAGCTGACTTATTGTGAACAAAGCAAAGTAAAGTAGACTTGATTGCAAATGGCATTGGAACAATTCCCTTGATTTACATGGCTATCAACAGAAACATATGCATTAAACGAAAAGGTATCACAATTGAAAAATAAATCATTGAAAATCAGCAATCCAAGTATCACCACCTTGAGAACATATTAGTTAAACCCTCTTAAAAGCTACATTTCCATCAAGTATTAGACCAATTTGAGTCTCACAGTTTTGAAGAAGTCAGAAATAGTGAAAACACACAAAAATATGTTTAAGACAAAAGAAAGTAGAGGGCTGCTTGAACAGCCCGTGATCAGTTGACCTAAGCTTGCTCCACAAAATCAAGGGTGCAAATGAACAGACCTGTGTTGAGCTTGAGCTGGGTGCATATGGCATTTACAAGTATTTCTAAGACAGTTGAGCGAGCCTCCGAAAAGCTCAGTCTGACTAGCAAGTCAGCTGAGCTAAAAATTAAAGCACTACACGGTGAACAAATAAGAACTAAGAGACCCTACGAGTGTTTCTGGGTGATATCAAAGCAATTGGGTGGGCGGTTTTAGAGGAGATTTTTCCCCAAAAAGAACAAAAAATTCATAAAAAAAAAAAAAACCTAAATTCACTGAAGCAAGACAATTTGAAAAATTTGGTAGAGATCCACCGAAAGTACATTGCCACCAAGTTTGAAGTCAATCTGGATGATGCTTTCAGCGAAGAATTCAAAAATGTGAATTAACATTAGAATGCCCATTGACTTACATGGTATTAGGAAAGATGCATTTACCAATAAGTATCCGAATTGAAAAAAAAATCATTAAAAATTAGGAATCCACAACAGTGCCACTTAGTGAACATGTTTGTTTGACCCTTTGACAAGGAACATATCCATAAAGTTTCAGCTTAATCTGAGTGATGGTTCTGGAGAAGAAGTCAAATATACAGAAAACATACAAAAAAATCATAAATAGAAAAAAAAATGCAGCACCACCTGGTGAACAAATTAAGAACTAGGAGTCTCCAGGAGTGTTCCTATAAGATATAAAATCAATTGGGTGAGCCATTTCTTCGAAGAAGATTTTTTTAAGATTTTACCCCACAGAAGAACAAATAAACCAAAAAAAACCTCAAAAAATCCAAAAATCACTAAGCGTGACCATTTGAACAAACTTGGTAGAGACCCACCCAAGGTACATTGCCACCAAGTTTGAAGTGAATTTGGTTGACAGTTTCAGAGAAGAAGTAGAAAATGCGAATTAGCATTAGAATGCCCATTGACTTGCATAGTAATCAATAGGAATTTAGGTGCATTTATGGCATTTTCGTTGGACAGCAAAATAAACCGGGTTGTCCCTTGGATATGGCGGTAAATGACAATCGAAATGTTTTGCCTTTGCAATGATTAACTCAACATGAATTCACGAGTCAAACTACCACATTTCAACATACTATTCCCCCTTTTTACATTGGTCGGTTGGTAGGTCCGTAAATTTTTTTCCCCTCCGTATTTTTGCAGGCTCGGTGAGTTGCAGTAAGTATTAAGGGAGTAGGCGGACTCGCAGTTTGTAAACAGTGGTTGAATGGTGGGTTTAGAGATGGGTCAGTAGGGTTAGGGGAAACAAAGGATTTCTTGGGGGGGGGGGGGGGGGGCTAACCCAAAAAGTAGCTCTCCAAGTAGTTTTAAAGCTCAAATTGCTTGTCCAAGCTACACCCAGTCATCCAAAATCACCTTTTTCAACTTTATCTAGGCTGTTGATCTATCAAGAATTGCTCAAGGTCACTGATGTTTTTTGAAATATTAGCATTTGATACGGTCTATATATCCTAGAAAAGTAGCATTTCTAACTCAATCATTTTTGGAGATATGGAATTTTATATCTTTCATCACATTGTGGTTCATAATTTCGGTCAAATTATAGGGGGCACCACTAACATCATGAAGATCTATAAAAAATTAAGGATGCTAGACAGGTCACAAGATTTGCACATTTTGACCCATATCACTATATATCATAATGCTGTAGGTGGTGCCACCAATATCAAACTTCACCTAGATTTTCATACACCTGATATTTCCCAAGAGTTGTGTGGGGCTCACTTGAAAACTGTGGACTGTATTGCATTCACAAGAAAAAGTTTACAGACAGATGGATGGATGTCTCCTTTGAAACTTAAAAGCTTTATACACTATTCCACCATACCGACACTGGTATAAAGAGGTAGATAGCAATACAATAGTAAGATGGACTGACACAAGTGATAGTATAAGCTCTGCCACCTGAGGTCCACAGAGCTAAAAAGAAAAAAAAAAAGCATTTTAAAAAAATTTTCCAATCACACAAATTGAAAAGTATCCAAGATATCTCACACATGTTCGCAAACTAAGCATAGTACAGTGGACTGTATTGCATTCACAAGCAAAAGTTTACAGACAGAATGTCGAGAATAACTGTTAAAAGTTTTGGATAATCCTACTGAGGCAATCTAAAGAAAAAATTAAACAAGAGGACCATGGGCCTAATGCTCTGCTGGCATCTTGGCTATATTGTACCAGTCATTTCAAAGTTGTGAGACCTCAAGTGGCTTCTGAACACATAAATCTTATGTACATTTAATGTAAAAATTGTCCACCAGATGGCACTTTGCTCCTCATGTAATTATAGCTTATTTGTGCGACTCCTGTGAGGAATATTGTTGCATGTGCCAAGACAACAATAAGCGAGTCCTTAACTTTATGTCTTCCGTAACCTTGGGACAGAAGTTCAAGAACACGGGTCCAGATTATGTAATACAAGAGGCCTATAGACCTGCCTGGTGCTGTGCTGATATTGCCATTGAAATCCAAGCTACACCATGCCATTACAAAATCACCTCTTTCAACTTTACAGGCATAGTGACCTCACTAATATAGGTCAAGGTCACTGATATCACATACAATTCTAGCTTTGGACATTGTCTATATATCCTATAAATTTGGCAAGTCTAATCCAGTAATTTTTTGAGATATGGAATTTTATATCTTAAAACACATTTTGGCTCATAATTTCCATCAAATTATAGGTGGCACCAATAGTATCCCTAGCAACTTAGACTTTGACCTCCCACACAATCCCACCGAATTTGGTGAACATCTGCCACAAATTAAAGATGCTAGAGTGTTCACAAGATTTTCATATTTTGACCCCTATTTTACATAATATTGTATGCGGTACCACCAATATCAAAAAGAACCTAGATTTATATACACCCTATAAGTCCTGAAAGTTATATTGGGCTAACTTGAAAACTGTGGACGGTATTGTACTAACAAACAAATGTTAACAGACGGACAGACAGGAGCGGTTGCATAAGCTCTGCGACCTTTGGTTAGCAGAGCTAAAAATTGCAGTGCCACCTCTTGAAAAAATTAAGGTATTGGGATCCACAGAACTGTTCCTATGCAATTTTCAAAGGTATTTGCATGATGCTTTTGGAGAAGATTTTTGAAGATCTCTCCCTCCCCCCCCCAAAAAAAAAATCATAAAAAATATATAAATCATTGGAGCATAATCCTTTGAACACACTTGGTAGAGAGTCGCCCAAGATGGATCCCCACAAAGTTTGAAGAAAAAGTTGAAAATGTGAAATTTGGATGGACAACTATGGATGAATGAGCCTCCTAAAACCTCAGCTGTACTGACAAGTTAGCTGAATTTACAAGAGGCCCATGCACTTCATGCTCTGCTGATACATAATCTGATGACCGTCCCCTAAATTTCTCTTTGCCACTGATGTCCAAGCTATACCCAGCTTTTACAAAATCACCTCTTTCAACTTTGCAGGACTGATGACCTAACAAGAATAGGTCAAGGTCACTGATATTACATAATATATTATTATTAGCATTGGACATGATCTATATATCCAATAATTTTGGCATGCCTAATCCAATTATTTTTTCGAGATATAGAATTCCCACCACCTTACAGCTCGTAATGTCCATCAAATCATAGGTGTCACCACTAGTATCATAAGCAGCTCAGATTTTGACCTCCTTCACAATCCCACTAAATTTCATGAACATCTATCAAACATTAAGGATGCCAGAGAGAGTACTCACAAAATTTTCACACTTTGATTCATATATTAGATAACGCTGCAGGTGGTGACACAAATATCAAACTTGACCAAGACTTTCCAACACTTGATAAGTCCTGCAAGTTACATTGAGCTATCTTGAAAACTGTTGACTGTATTGTGCTCACAAGCAAAAGTTTACGGATGGATGAAATGATGGACTGACGGACAGGCATAAGTGATCGCAAGAGTTCTGCAACCTTTGGTTAGCATAGCTAAAAACAAGGAGGAGAAGGTCCTCCCCTGCCCCTCCCCCCCCCCCCCTTTCCCTGTGGGTATATAGTTGGAAATCCATCATGTGTCTGGATCCGGCTGACAAGACATTACAACCACTCACCTCTAAGATACCCATCTCTGTCAGTTTGGTCTCCAGAGCTTCACACCAATCACGCATCCCTCTTCTAAAACACACAAGACACATACACATTAGACACACAGTGATGCAACTTACCTTCAGACTATCTGAGTGTGCTCTACAGGCAGTAACATATAGCCTGTGATAAGCACCAGTCCTGAAAATACTTGCAAGCTGGGATTTCCTACAGCTGTGTATTTCCGAGTTTGGTTTTAAGAACAAGACAGACATCTATGATATCTTCAGCATTTATACAGTCACTGAGTCAAATGGCAGACATAATATAAACTCACTTGAAAGAAAGTTCCACATTGTGTAATACTGCCAGTTGTGTTTGCTAATCAGGCTAGATACCTGGCATTAATCATTGTTGAGACTGGGATGGGTGGAGATGTGGGTTTATCATATCCATTAGCCAAATGTATACTATCATACACAGAGAAACACCTGAAGGACCATAGCTGAATAGCTGCTAAATATATCACTGTACATAAGTATGTGATTCGATGTATGCCTTGAAACATTTCTCACTATTACAGTTTGTGGTTGTCTGTAATATAGATCATACACAGATGTGTTTACAGGGCCAGGGTTTCCATTAACCCCAACATGGGGGTATTTACCCTTTCAAAAATGAAATACCTCAGCAAAATTCGAAGGGTCCCAACTTCCTATATCTTCTTTGTTAATTTTGCAAAATATAGCTAAAAATTTGACTGTCTTTCAGGTTGGGACCCTCTGAAAAAATTCCTAACGGAAATACTGAGGGCTCAACCAGGGCCCCATAAGTACCCACATGTCCCCATACATTTTTCACTTGTCAATAAGTAAAATGTAAATTGTATTGACACCTGAAGGGTAGAATCCTCCAAGTGACAAGCATGGTAGAATCAACCACAAAACTTTAGCATCTGAAGGGGAAAATAAAAGCCTGATCCCTTGGAATGCCTGTAGCACATTGAGCGACAAATCTCCAGCAAGGCTAAATTAGTGAATGAAGTCTGACAAAAATTTAATCCCTGCTGCTGTGGAATTTGTTTGTTTTGTTTTGTTTTGTTTTGTTTTTTTTTTTGAGGGGGGGGGTAACCAATGAGCTAAGACAAGGCTGAATGACGATCTGTACCAGACATTCTGTCCAACCGAGTATCAGGGACAAGTTCATCAAGTGAGGGATGGTCAGCAATACGGTGCAGGCCCTGGTCTTATGTTATTCTAGTTGCAAATCAGCAATTCAATCCTGCTTATTTTGCAGAAATGGACCGGTTTGGTATCCTAACACCATTACCAAGCACAAGTAATTGATTCTTCTATGTTAAATGATTGCCCAAGCAATCATGCTGATTTGATGCATGAAATCAGGAAGTTGTGTTAAAAAAAAGACATCTCAAACACTGAGTTGATGTGAAATATGCAAAATAAATTTCTGGTTGCTTTACAGCCCCAACTAATAAGCATATACATAACAAAAGGCCCATGGGCCTAATGCTCTGCTGACACTGCTGCTATATTGCACCTGTTAATTTCAAAGTTGCAAGTCCTCAAGTGGCTTCTGAACATATAAAGCATATGCAAATTTAGTGTATGAAATGTCCACCAGATAGCACTTCCCTTCACATAGCTTATTTGTGCAATTAGTGTGATGCACATTTTTGCATGTGCCAAGACAACAATGAGTGAGTCCTTAACTTTATGTCCTCAGTGACTTTGGGACAGAAGATCAAAGTCACCCAGATTATGTACATGTAATTAAAGAGGTCCATAGGCCTGGTGCTGTGCTGACATTGCCATTGATGTCCAAGCTACACCATGCCATTACAAAATCACCTCTGCAACTTTACAGGCATGGTGATCTCACTGAAATATGTCAAGGTCACTGATATTACATTAAGTTCCAGCTTTGGGCATTGTCTACATATCCTTTAAATTTGGCAAGTCTAATCCAATAACTTTTCAAGATACGGAATTTCATATCTTTAAATAATTTTGGCTCATAATTTACATCAAATTATGGGTGGAGCCATTAGTGTCATTAGCAATTTGGTTTGAATATATTTTATTTTTGAAAGGTACAGAGATTATATTGATACAATAGATACATGCAATTGGGAAAGAGGGCATAAAATTAGCCCTATATAAATCCCTCTCACAGAAGAAAAGTATCACAGAATAGCATGAGACAAACAAGACCAAATAGAAGAGAACATGACCACCAACGAGACAGACAGGGGGCTGATAGTGTTTACTGTGCCAATAGTGTTACTTATATAATATATATATATATATATATACACATATATATATATATAATTACATATGTCGCTGAAGTTGGTCAGTTGCTTGCACTGTATAATGACACTGAAATGATATAAATACCTGTACAGGCAGTCAACGATCAACCAACACCTGATTTGAATCGTTCAGTTACAGAAAGGTAATTATGTACAGCTAAAAATCTTGATGTTTTCAGTAAGAGAGCAATTCGAGGATCTATGGAGAACTGTCTGTAATGTGAAAGGAGCATACTGTGAAATGACAGTATGCTCCTTTCATATTACAGAAATTAGCACCTTAGACTTTGACTTCTCCCACAATCCCACCAAATTTGGTGAAGATCCTCCAAAAATTAAAGATGCTAGAGTGTTCACAAGACTTTCACATTTTGATCTCTATATTACATAATGTAGGTGGCACCACCAGAGATTCAGAGATATTCAGAATGCTTTATTCAACCAGTTATTACATGATTATTAAATTGTATACGTGGATGTAGGTGGTCTGGGAGACCCGTATTATGACATAGAAAATGTCGCTCACACATGAGCCACCCTGAGATACAGTTGAAGACATACATATTGAACAGAATTCTACAACTGTGATCTATGTACAGACTGAGTATCTGAAGAAGCAATTAGGACAAACAAACAAAAACAAAAAAAAACGGAAAAAAAAGTAAGTACGTTCTCATGTGTCAATTTCATTGATTTTTGTAGTTTCTTAAAGTCTCATACTTGACTAGCTGTGAGAAGGTACTATATTCAGCAAGCTATGAAATGGAGTCAATATTGGAGCTCAGGACAGTAAAGTGGTTACTGTTTGTTTCCAAGCATTCAGCTAGTTCATCAACAAACAGGAATGGCAAATAATTTCCATTCCTTCAAATTCATTGTCACAGTCACTTTGCAATTGAAGTAGCTACGTTAGATAATTATCGTTTATGCCACCAGTTATGAGTTCCAGAAAAAGCCTATCAAGTTCCATTTTCATTGAAAGTTATTGTCACAATGCACAGAGTAAAATACTTCAATACATGAAGCCACAAAAAGAAGACCACCAATATAGAAAGGGGCCTAGATTTTCATACAGCCTTATAAGTCCTGAAAGTTATATTGGGCTAAGTTGGAAACTGTGGATGGTATTGCGCTAACGAGCAAAAGTTTACTGATGGACAGACATTAGCGGCTGCATAAACTCTGCGACCTATGGTCAGCAGAGCTGAAAATGGACAGCAGTTGCACTCCTATTACTTACCTTGATGGAGCTATGAGATTCAGGATCCTTTCAGGTAGACTAACTGTAAACACGTTTTCATATTTTTGTTCAAACAGGTTCTCTTTCACGTATCGACACTCGTTGAGGAAAATCATGTTAATAGGTGGAGTCTTAAAAATCCCTTCTTCATTCTCATAATATTCCAAGTAGGGATCCTTGTCATTCTGTACACCAAACACAAACCAACGTTTTGTTGGACCCTGTTAAAATTAAACACATAAAACATTTTAAGAGTTGTATGTCCATAAATTTAAGCTGGATTCAGCACACAAAAATTGGCTTCATGAGTTTTCGTAGTTCAGAATCAAGGAGACCTGTTTCATGAAGTATGTTATCATATATTACCATATGTGAGGCACTGGTTTCTTTTCTGTTTCACACAAGCACTTCAATTTAGATTTCTGTTTCGGTCAATTGATGACATGTTTCCAACAGCAGCCTCCTTTGCAATCGATATGAATTTCCGCAATGTGAGTGTTCATGTTGACAGTGGGAAGCTACGGCCTACTGCAGGCCTTGAAATTAAGATTTTTACTCACAAGCCAAAATGAGCAAAATCCGACAATTCAGCTAGTTTTGTAATAAGAGTCATTAGTGTGGTCATCAGCCAAGTGGTAGCATGCACAAGCTAACCACGAAACTAACCAGCACATGGCTGGTGTATGGTGCTAATTTCATGCCCTGCCTGAACTGGATGTCTACTGTGTAGGCATACATATACTCTGTTGTGGAATTTTCTTGTTGTCTAGTTTGAATAAATTATTGTTATGTTATTGAAGCTGGTACTTCAGTTGTCATTTATTTCAATTTCATGACTGAAAGCTATGATTACATTTTACAGAGAAAACATCATTAACATCATTGTAGGAAATTACCTGCTAAAAAATCTAGAGAGGAAATTACAGCTGTTGAGCCCAACTTTCAGTCTTAATCATGTTAATAAGGAGAATAAATAAATATTATAAGATAAAATCATCACCACCTGTGTGGTGAGGAGAAACAGAAAAGTGCCCCCCCCCCCCCCCCCCCGCTCTTCAGCAATGTGCTTCAGGACATGCATTGCTGAAGGGAGGCATTTTTCTGTTTCTTCTGACCACACAGGTGGTAAATATGTGTACATGGATTCTACAACATATCATTTGTTGGTGGTTGGCAAAGAATGCTCCAAAATGTAAGTGAAGTGCCAGTGATTAATTACATGTTTGGCTGGGTTATTCTAAAGGGATAGTCCCATGAATACGCTGATATTACTTAATACAGTGGAACCTGGTTTAAAAGACAACTCTGCTAAAAAAACCCACAGCCACAGTCCCAAACACACTATGTTTTACCTCTTTATCAAGTGTTTCTTATATTGTAAACTTCTGCTGTGGAGAAATAAACTTTCAAGGTTTTACATTCAATATTTTTTCCATGAGACGCGAAAAATCTCCAAATCAGACCCTTCTGCAAAACTCCCGTTTTCACCACAAAAACATGCAAAATCCCTATTTCTTTTATGCAAATGTAATCTACACCTCTTGAGGCCAAAAAAAATATGTATAGTTTTAGTGGTCCAAATGTAAAAACCAAGGCCAGGGACCACTCGGAAGACCAAAGTCCACTAAGTGAGTAGCTTTACCTGCACCACCTTAAATAATATGATACTTTTTGTTGGAAATAAAACTGTATTTTTCTTGCTTTTTTGTTGGCATTGTGCAGTCACAATAGTCACAATTCCTGTTATACCTTGAACAGTACATAGTTTCATCAACATGATCAATACTGTGAATTATTACAAAGAAAATGATACAAATTTGCATCATAACAAACATGGAAACTTACCTTGAATGAAGCTCCAATTCTTGCTGAGTTGGGCAATTTTTTTAAGTAGCCCTGTTTAATGATAACACGCATCATAGACTGCCGCTGCATGGCTGAAGTATCTGCTGGACCTCAAATCATTGGTTTGACTTTTTCATTCTCCACACTTTTAACCTGATAAAAGGTGCATGAAAATACAGTAACTTTCTACATTTTTTGAGTTACACAACAGGACACTTTAAAAGAGGACTGGAGGACTGTGACACTCTTGTGCTAAGCTAACCATTTACAGACTGAAATGGCCCTGGGACCTTCGAAATACAGTGGTACCTGTCTTGAGAGACCCCTCTAATGAGAGACCGCATATTTTGCTAAGACCACTTTCTCAGAACATTTGTGCTATCTTTTCCATGTTATAGTACCTTTCATAAAAGACCGCCTGTTTTGAGAGACCACATTTTGCCCCACCCTCAGGGTGGTCTCTCAAGATAGGGACCACTGTAATATCAAAGGCAACTCTGTAGCCACATCCTTGATCAGTGTTAACACACATCAGAGTTTTCACTAACAAAGTTCTGGAATCATCATTTTTTATTCAAAATGGAAAGGGACAGGACCCACAGTTACCAAGACATTTAAATCAAATATTGTAAATGTAATATATTTCATATGTACCTAATTTCACAAATTTCCTATTTTATGTTTTTTGCAAGGATTTAATTCTGCGAATTTATCTCTGCCCACAAAAAAAAGGGGGGGGGGCAAATTTTTAAGTTTTAAGCGTAAAATCATAATCTTTAAAGCGTGGGTAACAACTGTAATAATAAAAGCATTGCATGATATTCATGGCTTCAGAAATAACCAGATAGCTATGGCAGGTTTATGGTTAGATTTTGGCACTGCCTTATGGGTATTGCTGTCTTAGTACAGCACCAACCTGGCATCATAAACTGTTTAATGATAACCTATATAGCTATACAACATAACGTCACATGTACATTTTAGTTTATACTTTTAGCTTTTAAACATACTGACTGAGATAAACAATAAACATATCAAGCAGACAAGTTGGGGAGTTTTTATTAACGAATCAAATGGTTTGAATAGCACATTCAACAAACTATAAAGGTATTCAGCATGTGATAATTTTTGGTGTACTTAATTTTTGTGAGGTATTCAACTTCATGTCTATAATGCACTCGCGAAACTAGCGAAACTTAATACCTCACAAAGTTAAATACATAAACAGTATACCTGCATCACCTTTCAACCTTGGTCATTCAAGTTCAAAATAAACAACAGCATGAGAAATCCTATTGGTACTTTCCTATTAGTATGATTAGAGGTTAATAGTAACTATGGGCCTTGGATCCACCATTACCAGGATAAAAGCCAATATGTCAAGGTTGATACTGTTCCTACAGTAACACTGCTTACAGTATACATTTCTTTACCAATAATTCCAAATTTAAATAATTTGTTAAAAGTTATGAAATTTATGCCAAGAGCACAATCTGGCGCAGATTAAGTCCAGGTACATTCAGACCAAGTTTGAAGAAAATACAACAGGACTGTGACAGCCCTATGCTCAGCTGACCTTACATACACAGACTGAACTGGTCCTGTGAACTTCAGAATATCAAGTTACCTTTGTTTAAGACCATCCTCACTGTAACGCAGCTTGTCATGGTAACAAATCTGAACAGTGATGACTATAGAAGTCTAAACACAAATCATTGGGTTGATGAGATATTGTTTGTATTCCAGTGTCTTGCAAACATGGATATACAGCATATATGTACATGTGAACACTGAAGATAACTACTGCCCAGAAGATAACTACTGCCCAGAGGAGGCAACCTGGAGCTTGCTACAACTGCTCTCTAGACTGACTGTCTGATAAAACTGATGTCCAGCTATACGCACAGAGAAGAGATGTCCAAGAGGACAGCCCAGGCTGACTTAAAGCCCTCACATCAAGTTAACCAGAGCTGTGTGCTTCTTTTAACCCCAAACAACACTATTTACTTTACTATGTTATGTTAACATTACAATTTCACAAATTCAATCAGAGATTTGAACAAGAGGGCTTTGTGAACAGCCCGTGCCTCAGCTGATCTTGACATTCATCACACTTGCAGCTCTATGAACTTGGGAAAGGATCAAGGACACCATGTTCTGAGTAAGTCTGACCTTTACAGAAGAACACTTACATGTGCAACATCAAAGTGCAAGTAGTTCTCAAGTTATAATGAAGAGTAAAATTCATGTATGTTGCACTGTGACCCCACAAACGAGGTCACGGTCATTCATGTTCTGTCTCAGCATGACCTTCATACAGAATAATTAACATGTGTAGCTAACTCAAAACAGATCTCAAGTTATCAAGTAAACAGTAAATTTCTTGTCAGTTGTCCTGTGAATTAGCATTAGAATGCCCATTGACTTACATAGTAATCAATAGGAAAGCTGCATCGAACGATAAGTACCCAAATTGAAAATCCTTAAAAATCAGGAATCCAAAGCAATGCCCCCCAGTAAACAACTGTTTGACCCTTCCACAACAACATATCCATCACATTTCAGCTTAATCTGAGGGACCGTTCTGACAAGTGAAAAATAGCAAAACCATACAAAAAAATTCCTAAAAAAATTGCAGCGCCACCTGGTGAACAAATTGGGAACTAGGTGTCCCCGGGAGTGTCTATGTACGATATCAAAGCAATTGGGTAAGCAGTTTCGGAGAAGAAGATTTTTTTAAGATTTGTCCAAAAAAAAAAAAAAAAAAATTCATTAAAAATCCAAAAATCACTGGAGCACGAACATTTGAACAAAATTGGTAGAAACCCACTCAAGGTACATTGCCACCAAGTTTGAAGTTAATCTGGATGACAGTTTTGGAGAAGAAGTCAAAAATGTGAATTGGCATTAGAATGCCCATTGACTTCCATAGTGATCAATAGGAAAGCTGCATTGACCGACAAGTACCAGAATTGAAAAAATCGTTAAAAATCAGGAATCCGCAGCATTCCCACTTAGTGAACAACTTTGTTTGACCCTTCTACAAGGAACATATCCACCATGTTTCAGCTTAATCTGAGTGATGGTTCTGGAGAAGAAGTCGAAAATAGCTATAACACACAAAAATTCATAAAAAATTAGGAAAAAATTGCAGCGCCACCTGGTGAACAAATTAAGAACTAGGAGTCCAAGGGAGTGTTCCTGTGTGATATCAAAGCAATTGGGTGCGCGGTTTCGGAGAAGAAGATTTTTTAAGATTTACCCAAAAAAGAACAAAAAAATTCATTTAAAATCCAAAAATCACTGGACCGTGACCATTTGAACAAACTTGGTAGAGACCCACCCAAGGCACATTTCCACCAAGTTTGAAGTGAATCTGGCTGACGGTTTTTGAGAAGAAGTCGAAAATGTGAATTGTGGACGACGGACGACGGACCCTCAAAAAACCTCAGCTGACTGACAAGTCAGCTGAGGTAAAAAGTGAACTTCCAGTACATATACAGCACTTATAGATAAGGATTTGTGAAATTAAGAAATAAAAAAAAGCAAAGGTGCAATATACAGTGAAACCTCCCTGTACCAAACACCCTTAGGACTGGAAAAAAGTGTTCAGTATAGTGAGGCATTCAGTATAGTGAGGTTTGATAGCATTGAAAGTATATATTTGGGACCGAGAAATGGTGTGCAGTATAAAGAGGTGTTCGGTATACAGAGGTGTTCACTTAGAGAGGTTTTCTGGAGGACCCTAGAACAGTACAAGGTACCAGCTTGCTGCTGCAGACATTTTCAAATGAATACAAAAAGTTATTGCTTAATGAGCCCTTTGAAGAACAAAGGGAGAGGTAATCAATGAAGGTGTCGGGAATGATCAGCGATAAAGCCATGGTGGATGCTGTCTGCAATACACAAATATTGGGCCTGTATTTTTCCGTTTCAAAAAACTAGAAATTCCGTTTCACCAGCCAAAAATTTCCAAATTCCGTTACAGTAGTTCTCTTTGTATGTAAAATACATTGAGGTAAAACAGCAAATTCCGTTTCAGAGGTGACAAAAATTCATTATTCCATTCCGTTTCGGTTAAAAACGGAAAAATACAGGCCCTATAAATACTGGAGGCTTCATAATCAGCCAGTGAAACCATCAGCAACCAACCAGAACTGGCCTGGACAGGGTGCATGCACAAAAGCATCCTTTTCAATGGAAATGTGAGATACGTACGTTGGCGGAACAGAGTTTCATCTTGATATCAAACACCCCCCAATGGGATAATTTGGACAAACAGGTGGATTTTGCAGTCTGTTTCTGGTAAAAAACAGAACAATGACCTGGTCATCAAGGGCCCCGCAAGCATACCCTGTGACCTTGAGGTCAAGGTCTCCCACAAACAATCCCAGCCAAGGCTTGACCTAGATGCATACTTTGACCAAGTTTGAATGCACTTGAATAATAATGTAGAAAGTTATTGTCCGAAAATGTAAAATGGACGGGCAGACGGACCGGTTAATAGGGTTCCCACATGTATGATGCGGGGCCCCCAAAAGACATCTGTTAATCCAAATGATAAAGTATATGTAGTATTTGTTCTGATTTGTGGTCCTCAATGCATATGCTTACAATAAACATGAAAAGAATTTTGATGAAATTTTTTGCCAATCAAACTGGCTTCCCTCAAGGTACAGTGATTGGGTATTAGTAAAATTCAAAATGGTGATCCTAGTCGAAATAAATGTTAGACTGCTTGAACTACTCATCACACATGGCTCAGTGATTGGAAACAGCCATAGGGCCTTGGTTTGCTGTAGCTTAGTAGCCCTACAATCATCGGCACACACTCAACAAGAAGTTTGCTTCCTCAAACTTACATGAAGATAAAACTAGTTTAAATGAAAAATACTTTGTGACACACAACCTGATGAAAAATTACTTCCACCATGCAATATAATGATTAACAGAAAATATAACTTGTTCTTTCCTCCAATCCATTGTCATGACTATACAACAGCAAAATATCACTTGACATGGAGATCAACACCAGCCTTTCACTTGAAAAACTCCTATATGCTACCGCTTAAAATTACAATTATTATAAATAATAAAGTAACCACACATCCATTGGGGAGACATTTTGTCCAATCAAACCATAGTGGACTTGCCCCAGAAGTCCACATTTTAGAGTCCATCCAAACCCCCCCCGAGATTAGTAAGCAACAGGGACCTGAGACTAACAAGGGAAAAGTACTGGATGCATGAGCTTCGCTCCATAGAACCATCTGGCCTTAACATCATGGGAAAGTGAGCCTTCATGCTCAGTCTTATGCTAAAATTACAGTAATCCCAATTACACAAAAGCAATCACATGTATAAACCTGCTTCACATATTGTATGTGTAAAAGAATTTTACGTATGTGTAAATCTTCTTCACATACGTGAAATAAATTATTATTTCACATACATGTATACATGTGTAAAAGATTTACACATGTATACATGAAACATTTTACACAGTTGTACAATTATCTTTTCATCTCACATATGTGTAAAACTATTACACATACAGGGGTCGAAATAATGCCAGCCCTTCTGCCCAGAACCGACAGTTTTGTGGCAGGGTGGACAAACTTTATGATCTGCCAATCCTGTGGACCGATGGGATGTGCTGGGAAAAATTTTGACATAACATTAAACAGAATGCAGTCTTGATTATTAATGCTTTCAGCAGTGTTTAACAGCTCAAACTTCAATATTTTCAGTTTTGTCAAATATGTACTGTATACACAGGCAAAGAGAATGCCATTCCATAGAGGCTTGTAACATGTCTCACGCATATCACCTTAAGTGTAAATGAGGAATAGTATAGTGTTTTATTATGTAGGTATGTTGTTTAACTCTCTGTGGTATGTTGCCCATGTAAACTGTAGTATATCAGTCATGGCTGACATGACAGCTGTGTTAATTATGAAACATATCTCATTGATATTGTGTGTCTTATGAATATATGGTAAATAATGTGTCAATGATGACTCCCTAGCCTTGTCAACATTATCATTATTATAGCTTGGGGGGGGGGGGGGTTACCTGCATGTTTGTTTTACTCTTTGTCCTTTATATCTGCTCCATTCCACTTCAGGGTGTGGAAAGTCCAAATTTCACTAGTCCTTTGGACATTTACTTTTATTGATTGCCAAAATTCACAATATGTTAAATTTCAAAAGTTTATTGGCATAACTGACACAAACTCACTGTATGAGATAATGATTTCCATTAAACGTGGGCCGTTGTTTAGAATTTGTCCCATGGTCTTTCATAGGATATGCGAAATAAAGATGAGTAACTTTCAGTCTATGAACTAAATTAAACATGCTCAGTCCATAACAGGGTGCGAAAATTCCTATGATCCAATGTTCCGGGACAAGCTAAAGCTCTTCTCGGACAAGTGACTTTCAAATTCAACTTGACCTGCGGACAAGCTAATTTTTTCTTTTTTAACTGGACTGAAATTACGTCTGTTTGCATGCACGGCAACATTGATGATGAGCAGTCAGAGCCTTCGCGACTCTCCATATGTTGGCCATTACTGTGGTCCGTGTGAACAGAACAAACACACCACTGCAGGCATGTGCGTGGGGACGCCAATGCGTAATAGGTTATGATAATCCCTTGGCCTAAAGTAAACAATCCAGGTTTAAACAATTACATGGTCAGCAGGTGTATTCAACAGGACTTGACTACCTACTTGATTTCTGTCAAAACAAGCAGGTATTTTGACCGTTGCATACATACGACGACGAGTTCAAAGGAACCAGATGTCATGCATTGGGGCGTATTGGCTTTCGCCTGTATCGGGGCAAGGTCACAGCACCTACCGTCAGTCTAATCTGCCCGAACGATGACAAAGGAACATAAAAAAATTTTAAAACTTGCATGGCGAATTCTTGAGCAAATTAGCATCAAAGACAATTTATCGGTGGGCTCTAAAAGTGTTGGAGAGATCGTATAAAGGTGCCGCAAGTTGACTTCCCGCCCAAACAAAATACACATCTGCCAGTCACACGCAAGTGACCGCGTGGAGTAATCTACGGTGAACGAAGCATCATGCTGACCACAGGCAAACTGAAACATATGTGTGCTGTGCGCATTCCATTGTGTACATAATAATACACAAGGAGTCCCACTCACCGTGTCAACATTCAACAGTACCCTCGCATTTGCTTCAATTAAGTTAACATATCCTCATGGCTGTGGTAAAACCGTATATGTCTGTATTCCTTATAACCTAATCTATATGATGAACAACATTTTAACCTTCTACCTTACACTAAACATGTTTAAATACGGAGTGAAATTCGCAAACACGTTTTCGTTAGCGTTCAAGGCGGAAGATTCGCGGTTTTGACATCCGAAAACTGCGAAAAAGGGCAAAATTGTCACGCGGTACAACCATATTTACCCCAACCGATGCTTCAGTTGGGTAAATGTGGTTGTATAGCGTGTCAATTTTGCCGTTTTCGGATGTCAAAACCACGTATCTTCCGCCTTGAACGCTGACAAAAACGTGTTTGCGAGTTTCGCTCCATATTTAAACATGTTTAGTGTGAGGTAGAAGGTTAAAATGTTGTTCATCATATAGATTAGGTAATAAGGAACACAGACATATATGGTTTTACCACAGCCATGAGGATATGTTAACTTTATTGAGGCAAATGCGAGGGTACTGTTGAATGTTGACATGGTGAGCGGGACGCCTTGTGTATTATTATGTACACAATGGAATGCGCACAGCACACATATGTTTCAGTTTGCCTGTGATGCTGACTGATCTGTCACACATTCGGCATTTTTCTCTATCTCCCTACCTTTGCGTATTTGCCTGTGACTCCAAATAATTGTTGCTATAAACACTGGAATCTTTATTTTTGCATGCTGCAATTCAAAAAAAAAAAAAAAAAAAACTTCCTGTTTGTGTGTTCCCTCCGTAAATTTCGGAAGGTTCACACACGTTCACAGGGTGGAAGCCATGATGAACACACTGTAACAAGAGCCGTGATTGGCTCATTTTTGCAGGTGACTCAATTGACCAATCAGGTGATGTGTTGTTTGTCAGACCACATGGCCAATGCAGCTGTTTGTATGTATACAGTGGTTGGAAGGATGGTGACCGCACTCGATGTGCATTATAAGGAGATGGATTTCTGATTTTAAATTCTTCATTTGAATTTGAATTTAGAACACCATTTCTTACTAGGAACTTGCCGATACTGTACACACAAAAATTGACAACGATGTATGGATAGCATTCATGGTAGTACGCAAATGATGGCGTCGATGTGCATCCCATCAGCGGCAAGAAGAAAGACGATGTTAAAACCAATACAACTATTAATCTGTATTAAATTTATCTGGAACAGTGACTTCCAAACATTACACAGTATTTTTCATCGTGAGTCACCCGATGCAAGTAGTTTACTTTTCAATGTGTATTTTTTATTTTATTTTATTTTTTTCTCCATTTTTACTGTTTGCAGTCATAGCTAGAATTGTGGTAAAAATTGACAGATTTTTGCCGATTTACAAGCAACAATAAGTGCCAAATCAGGGTAAATGGTTTGTGCAAGCCTTTATGTATGGATTGATGAAAAAGAATATTACTATGTTTGTTGCACCGGGTTATATTCAGACAAGTGGATTTTGCATACGGAAAAGTGGATTTTAAAATTCACTTGTCCTGCCGATGAGTGCTTTTTAAAAAAATTTTCATGTGGATTTTAAAATTCACTTGTCCTGCCGATGAGTGCTTTTTAAAAAAATTTTCGTGCCCTGCATAATAGTAGATAGAATGCGTATATACTGACCTATTCATACGTTTTTAGGTAATTTTGCACAGTGGGGTACAGCATTCAGTGTTCAATGAGTGCCATGTTGGTATACTAGTATTTCTGGTTCTCGCTAGATGGCACTCTTTGTAATGCATTGTCAGTCGAGCATTCAAGTGGGGCATGAATGACTCAAATCACCAACAATCCTCGCTAGCTGAGGTGGTAAGACAGGAGGTCTACAGGACAGGGTTCTATGTGTGGGTATGAGTCCCCTACAGGGCAGCGGAAGCGGGAGCCCGAAGGTGGGGTGGGGGGAACCCCCCACATTAGAAAAAGGGGTGTCGGGGAGAACCACCCACCACAGAAAAGGACCATTTTTTTTGGTCAGTCTTGTGACCAACAAAATTCGGGGACTGATTCTAAACCACTTCCAAACGTGCTCCTTCAAACCAAAACTGAGGTAGGCCAACACTGCATCAGCATTAGGCAGGACAAGGGAAAACTTTGTGTCACTTGTCCTGCAGACGAGTAATTTCAAAACAATTTTTCTTGCCTTGCACTTTGAGAGTGTTCTGGAATGACTTGCAGGTGCTCATTTTGCCTACTGCAAATTATTCTGATATTTGTTGACCTACTATCTGAAGGACTGAGCACGGCGTATCTCCGTAGCGCATAACCCATTAAGCTCACTTATATGAATAAGCAGTGTCTTTGATCTGCCTTTGTTTTACGCTGATCGCCACAATGAGATAAGCGATAAGCGGGGGCCTTTGATCTGGAGCTCTGGTACCGCCTGAGTGGGTGGCAGTCAAACTTGGACAAGCGTATTCAGGTTGGCAACCTGTGGCGTCATTTGACCGGAATCTAAACGCTTGGATGCGCAATGATATAAGGGGCCTTTCACACTGAGCATTCGATTGCGCAAGCGGCCTTGTAGTACCAAGCAAAACAGTGTTTGAATTTTTGCTCTGCGATGATAAATAGGGATTTTATGAAGGGATTGTCATCTCTTTGGGGCAGCATCACTATTTATCATTTAAGATAAACCTTATATGATATGATTTAGACGCTTTTCTCAAGAAATGACGGTCTAGTGCGTAACTTTACGTCTACATAAATCGATTGTATACAAGCAAAGGTTGATTTTGGTGCACTTCGAATTTACAGCCAGTACCGGCATATCTGAAAATTTTGCAATCATAAAGTGGTCAAATTGCGGATTTCTGAGCCCAGTATCCAATACTGAGGGGCCTGTGAGTGTAAATGCCAATAACATGCACAATATCCCCATGTCATAGAGTCATAGATATTCTACTACTGTGGTACCGTAGACTAACAAGGAAAAAAAAAAAAACATAAATAAAAATTGAAAATTTGAAACATGAAAAATGCAATAAAATGAATCATTTATATAGGTGAAACACTACCGAAGTGTACCTTCGGCCCAACGTTCAACGGTCGGCAGACCCACAGGGGCAACCAGCAGAATGGTCGTCATCATGTCCTGGTCAATACGAACCCATTCATACTGACCGGCAAAGTCATTGTCCACCGAAAAGAATAATTAGGGTTAGAAGGGAACAAATAAAAAATCGGCGCCCCCCCCCCCTGATTTCCTGCTTTAAACACCTTCTGCTGCCAGACAAATATAACCTATATACCAGACGATTTGCCACAATCCACTCTCCTGATCCCTGCCTAATAATTGAATTGTCAGATGCATTTTAGCCCATTTTATTCCTCGCAAAGCATCTCGATTCCAAATGAGCCACTCTTCATTGAACGGAAGTTACCCCTGTGTACGGACTCAAATTTTTTCTTCGTTCTGATGGGCTGCCAGTGAATAAAGGTGTATTTTCGTTCACTTACCAGTTTTACTTCAATCGCTAAATTGAAAACACGTCCGTAACAAAACAATAAAGTAAATATATTTTCGGGTGGACAGTGACTTTGCCAGTCAGTATGAATGGGTTCGTATTGACCAGGAATCAGGATACGATGACAACCATTCTGCTGGTTGCCGCTGTGGGCAGACCAGCGGCCGCGAATACATAATGGAAGCCTGCGTGTTTTATTACCCCCCACCCGCTGTGGCGGTAACAAAGCTCCGGCGTTTGAAGTGCCACTGGTGCTCAGTCGTTCAGATAGTGCAGGTCCATGACCATACAGAAACAGATCGACTTTTACGTAGCATAACAATTGTACAAATTTCCATTTTGTTTATGCAGAAATGGCAAATGCTCTAGTTTCCCACTTCCTTCTCTGCGGGAGCCCTATTTGCTTCCTAACTAGCGTTAAAAAGTGCCCTTTTTCATTTAAGTTGCCCTTCCCTTTACGCAATCCACAGAGACCCCTGGCCCAACATTGGACCAATCATCACTGCTTGCTGGGGTTAATTATGGTGAATCAGTCTGGATCTTATCTTATCGTATCTTACCCGTGTGCCAAAGTTATTATAATATTGTGGGCGGCTTCAAAACAAACTGTGCTCAGTCAACTTTTTCACTTCACATTCTGAATTGTCAGACTATGATATTCTTTCTCCATGACAATTACATCCATGTTTTTTCAACACCACATATGAACGCTTAACTTACTTTTTTGTTTTCGTTTTGTGTCGCTCCCCTCATCAAAGTTTGGTGAGTTGTTTGTTGAACTTTTTTCCATGTTTGCCCTGGTTATTAAAACGAGGCTGTTAAAGACGCTGACAACTAAAACTGAAATTGTTCCGGAATGACTCGCAGGTGCGGATCCAGGGGATGCGCCAACACGGCATGGGAAGAAAATAATGGCTAGAATTTTTACTGTTTGGTAACTTTAAACTCAAGAAAAGAGTTCAAAATTAGCAAATACTGTAATGTGCTCTATTTTTCCACCTTCTCGTGTACTTTTTAAAAACTGAAAAAGTAAAAGGATTAAAACAGATATTTTGCCAAAATGGCAAAAGAAAAAGTCTCGGGTTGAGTGAATGAATGCGCCTTGACCGCGCCATGAAAGTGTGTCGAATGGACACAAAATATGTTAGTGGAGACTCCAGTGGGACCAAAAGTATGTTAAAATTAATTAATAATGCAATGAAATAAATAAATAAATATAAAAATAATGATAATGATGACGACCACAATAATAATAATAATAATAATAATAATAATAATAATAATAATAATAATAATAATAATAATAATAATAATAATAATAATAATAATAATAATAATAATAAATAAATAAATAAATAAATAAATAAATAAATAAATAAATAATAAAACAACAACAACAACAAAAAGAAAGAAAATAAAAACAACAACAAGCACTTTAAAGAACGAAAAGTGCCATTTTACAGTTTTCACATTTTTTCAACATGTCAAGACCCATGTACGGTCCATGTTCGCATAACATTCTTCCTATTGGAAAGCATGCCATTGATTGTAAATGAACCAATGAAAGAAAATGTTGGACCTTTTAACTTGTTATGTCTGGGTGCGAACCCAGACATTCTGTTTTTCCAAGAATGTCTTTTTTCATGTCTGGGTGCCAACCCAGACATATTGTTTTTCCTCGGATTCTTTATTATATCTGGTGGGAACCCAGAAATTTGTTTTTCCAAGAATTCTTTCTTTTTTTCATTCATTCATTCATTCTTTCTTTCTATCTATCTTTCTTTCCTTCTTTCTTTCTTTACGACCAGATTTGTCCAGAGTTTCTTGTCGGACCCTATTATTCCAAAAACCACCAAACTTGCTATGGCGACTGACCTACCGGTGAAATTGACAACCTGGCTTGGAATATCCATGATGTTTAAAATTATGCAAGTTAGAGGCAATTAAAATTTTAAAAGTTCCATATCTTCCAAACTATTGCAGGCAGACACAAAGTTCTAACATACACATATAGGTTTGAGACATATGTCAATGGAGAGTGATCAAAAGTTCCAGAAGTGCAGCTAAATGTGGCAAGTTAAAAAGCTTTTTTTCCATGTGAATAGTATGAATATATTCTTGTGGAAGGGGGTAAAGGGGGCACATTGTATTGAATATAAAATGGTTTGTTACATTGACACAAACTAATTTAGACTGTAATCAGGAAATATATAATATCAAGTCAGATTCACATGTTGAAGTATTTAATGGAACAATCACCACTCAATACTTTTTATTTAAAAAACAAAAACTCATAATCACCATGCAAACCCTGTTAAGGGAAATGCATGTTTGGGTCCAGTGTTGCTACAAAATAGTTCTGCTCACTGCTGTTTGGCTCACAGTGCTCTTAACTGAGCCCCATGAGGTCACTCACTGCCTCAGCACTGGACATGCATGTTTGCACAGCTGTGTGTGTGTGTGTGTGTGTAGGAAGATGAGGGGGGGGGGGAGCAGATTGGTCACTACGGCATTTTCCTGCTTCGATAAGTGTCAGGCCAATTTTGTATGTGGCTGGTGGCTCAGGGTCCTTGTCAATGACCTTGAGTCTGCTAAACAGGCAACGATAGCTTCACCTTGATCACGGACCCACATGTGATGAATTATTCTGTTACAAAATTTGAAAATAGAGATGGTTGGGCTCTTTTTCTCTCCCCCCCCCTTTCTTTCTTATGTTTATATGTACAAAATAGGAAGACTTTGACAGTTTTAGCCTGGGGAACAATTTATGAACATTTTAGCAAATGTCAGTATTGTTTTTCCTTCAGGTAAGGTTCTAGCAAATATTGTACGGGTGCATTTGTCCTTTAACCTTGACCTTCAGCACAAATTTTGACATATTCTGTGAACTTAAAAACTATTATAGATAGAGGTGCCACTCCAAGTTCAATTTATAGGTTTGTGACATAGCTGCATGCAATGAACCATGAATAAAGTTGTCGACTTTTAATTTATGCAAATCAGGTGAATATGCCCAATTTAAGTCTTGAATAGTTTCGAAACTATTATAGATAGATGCGTCATTCCAACTTCAAATTATGGGTTTGCGACATGGCCGCATCCAATGAACCGTCAACCAAAGTTGTGGAATTTTAATTTATGCAAATTAGGTCAGTATGTAAAATTTAAGTCTTTGAATATGCTTCGAAACTATGATAGATAGAGGTGTCATTGCAACTTCAATTTGTAGGCTTGTGATATAGCCACATCCAATGAACCAAAATTTTAAAATTGTTATTTATGCGAAATAGGTGAATACACAAAATTTAAATCGTGAATAACTTCAAAACTATTATATATCGAGGTGCCATTTCCACTTAATTTTAAATTATACTGAACAAGGGCAAAGTGTAGCATTTTTAAACTGTTCTCATTTTGAGGGGAAACCCACAGAGATTTGCTGTGAAGCGAAGACAGTATAGTATTTCACGTATACATATTCCTGTTGAATTATAATATGTACATGTACATACATTGTAGATGTACATGTGCATGTGTGAATCACGTACATGCACATATACTCGTCCATACTGCCCAGCAGGGCTGACCCTCTCAGGAGTGAGCACTTTTCTCTGGTCCCGAGGGTACCCAGTGTACAGAGGTTTCATTGTATAAGCGAACACCGGAATTGTGTGTCTGAGTAACTACTCTTAATGTTATTCAAGTTTTAAAATGAATAATGTCTTTGATTAGCACATTTTCAGATGATAAAAGTTTTGTATATATCCTTCATATACATGTACACCTTACTCATAACTGTACCACTATACCAGCTGGAATGACATTTCTGTCTACTACAGTTTTGACGATATTCAAGATTTTGGAAGTTTGATATATGTGTACTCTTAGTATGCATATCATTATGTGGGTTTGTGCTGTTTGCAAATCCAATCGCGGGGAAAACACAAATGTACACGTGTATATTGAATATCTTCAAATGCATCATGCATAAAAATGTCAATCTGTCTTTTCTTCATAAGTTTGTACTATGGGCACATTTGATGAAATTAGAATGCTAACTGAATTGGGGACACTTAAAAAATGTACATGTTGAATATCTTCAAAAGTACACGTATAATAGACAGAAGTGTCAATCCACTTCAATTCATTGGTTTATATTATGTGTGCATCTAATGATATTAAAATGAAAGTTGTAAAATTTAATTTACACTAATTAGGCACACTCGGAAAATTTTAATTTTCAGATCATTTCTTCAGTATAATTATGATAAGATAAGAGAGAAGTTTATTACTATCTACCACACGTAACCAGTTTGACCAAGACAAAAAATAAAAGAAATGTACAGTGCATCATGCCAACGTTTGAACACATTTAGCTCTTTAATTATGTCTGGGTGCGAAACAAGCCATTTCGGTTTACCAAAAATTCTTTTTTTCTTTAATTCTTTCTTCTTTAGACCCAAATTTGTCCGCAGTTTTTCTCGGACACTATCATTCAAAAAATCACTAAACTTGCCATGGTGATTGATTGAGTACCAGTAAGATTGTGCATTTCGTTTGGAATAGTCATGATTTTTTAAATTACGCAAATTAAGGGCAGTTATAGATTTAAAGGCTCTACATCTTCAAAAATATTTTAGATGGACACTAAGTTCTTACTTACACATGTAGGATTGAGACAACTGTCAATCTAATGAACAGTGAAAAAAGTTATAGAATTTGTAAATTATGCTAATTAGGGAACACTTGAACAATTTTAAAGTTGTATATCCCCAAAACTATTATAGATAGAGTTGGCACTCCAACTGTATTTTGGTTTGTGACATAGCTGCATTCAATGCACCATGACCCAAAGTTCTAGCGTTTAAATTTTTTTGCAAACCAGGTGAATACGCAAAATTCATTTCTTGAATATCGCCTAAACTATTGTAGATAGAGGTGTCCTTCCAATTTCAATTCATAGGTTTATGACATAGCTGCATCTAATGAACCAAAAACCAAAGTTGTAGCATTTTTAGTAATGCACATTAGGTGAATACACAAAATTTAAATCTTGAATAGCTTCAAAACTGTTCTCATTTTGAATGCACTCAGACAGATTTGCTGTGAAGAAAATCTTCTTTTCTGGTTTTCAACTGTTTTTCTTGGACCTTTATTTCATTTATTGCCATTTTGTTGATACATCAAACCCAGCTTCAGGAACGCTTTTTGAGACAGCACTGAAAGAGTACTTTTTTCATAAACGAATGAAAAAGAGCTGTTTTACATTCAATATTTATTATATTAAAACTTGGTTCTTTGATATTGGACCTTCAAGTTTTATGTCGGTTCAGCGATACTGGACCCTTTTAACCTTAAGTTATCCAACATTGGACCTTTCGATATGTTTAGAGCAACTTCAGGTCCACATTTAATTGCGTCACTTTCACTGAAACAGCATTATTTGTATGTCAGTATGACTGGAAGATTGCCATAAAGAAACATTTTTAATTGGAAATCAACAAACACAATAAAAAAAAGTTAGAAAAAGTGAAAAAAAACAAAAACACAAAAAAGAAACAAAGCACATAAAAAGAAAAAAAAAAGACTGGAAATACCAAGAAAAAAGGAAGAATTTAAAATTTAAAAAAAAAGTGAAATTTTTTAATCTTTTATCGTATCATTTTTTTAAGTAGTCTATGTACAGATAACTATCAGCTTTGTAAAAGGTCCTCGTTCGTACAGTAGAGTTTATTTAATACCTGGTTAAGATAAGTTCACAGTGTATCTCATGATGGT
Source organism: Hermodice carunculata (assembly GCA_964020975.1). NCBI lineage: Eukaryota > Metazoa > Annelida > Polychaeta > Eunicida > Amphinomidae > Hermodice > Hermodice carunculata. Next base: position 3,179,975 of record OZ026616.1, on the reverse strand, counting down.
ATACCTGGCAAATTAACAAGACTGTTACGTGAGTTTTACACCTGTATCACCGTAAAGACTAGTTTTAAGATAATCCAGCTGTGCCCTGGTAAACCGCAAAGAGTAGTTTTAATGAAATCGAGCTTTGCCCCGGTAAACTAAGTCCACTATCATCTGTCCGACTCCATTCTCATATTCATGAAACAAAGACTACATTGTTGCAAAGGCCATGATAAACAGATCACAAATAAGATAAAAGTATGACAATTTCCTCTTAATTTGTAACAAAAATCTGCTTTGGTCTGAAATGACTATGTGACATCGGCATGCAAAAATGAGGAAATAATTTGTCACCGGTTCAATCATATTCTGAACTGTTCTCACTAAATTACTCACAACAAGTGTGCCTAAAACGCGGCCCACAGATTTTTATGGCTGGTTGCGAACCCAGACATTTTGTTTTTCAAAGATTCCTCGCTTTCTTTCTGAAACAGCTTGCAGGTAAATAAAACCATGATATTATATCCACATCTGTTTATCCATGTTATAGTACATTGTTTTTTTTTTTTCCTGAATAAAATGGTTGTTGTTTATACAATAAGTTAAACCAAAGAGGACTATTTTAGCTTGTTTTATAATTTATTGATCATGGTCATTTAAACAATATATACTTTGCTTACACTTATATGAACACTTTTCAGTTCATGCAGCCTGAATGTACACTGATAAATATATTTAAATTAAATATAACTAAATAGTGTACTTAGTTTATCGGGACATAGCTAGACTACCCTCGGAAATAAAGACGAATCAAATCGAAGCCAAAATTTTTTCTGATGGACTTTTCACTATTGTATTAGAAAATAGCTACAATTAATATTCTGTCTTGACATGAAAATTTGCATTTTATGCAGGTTTCTTGATTCGGCAGCACAAGCCACCTATCATAAATGTATTTTCAAAAAGCACCTGATAAAATTCAGTTTCAAACAAAAATGTACAGATATTCATCGTCCTAAAATTGTGAAACCTATTCCAGCATCAGAATGTGAGGGAATTTGCTATAAATGTCTTGTTGGTTTATTCCAGATAGCATATTCGCCTGATAGCTATTTATACATATGATAATATCGTGTGGGAGTATATGATGATCTGTAAATATTTTAATGGGAAATAAGCCAAGATATAAAAGGCCAATATTTCATTCAATTTACAACGTACCGCGTGCTTGTAAAATTTATATCAACCACCTGACATGCATATTATACATACATACATACACACACACACACACACACACACACACACACACACACACACACACACATATATATATATATACCAATTCAATATACAATACAGGACCGGACCGGTGTGTATGTATTTGTCTGCAGAGATGCAGAGACCCTTTTTTGGCCAGTATTGCAAACACATCTAAAAGTGTGTGCGCTATGATATATCCATGACATGATGTAGCCCATAATGAAAGTCTGTCTACGAACCTGGGTATTTGTTTATCTTTTTTAGTCAGTGACATTTACAACTTACATTTATCATGATTATCCACTGTTTCAATTGCCATCAACATTGTTCATAGTACTTGTTATACTGGGTGGTTCTAATCATGGTGACATGAACGTGTCTTAACGGGAGTCTCCCAAGCCATATCAATATTTGTAATTTTGCATATTTGTGATTTTTTATGGACTGGCTAAATAAAGGTATTTTGAATTGTGAGTTCATTGTTTTGATTGGCGAAAGCACACAAAATTTGTATAAAAAAAAGCAGAAAAGCAATTAAAGCGCTACCTGGTGAAACATTAAGCTCTAAAGGTCACCAGAAGGCAGTGAAAGAGTAACGGTTTTGAAAAAGCCAAAAACAGTTAATTACCATTGCAATCTCCATTGACTAGTATAAATGTTTAAATGGCCCAAAGCACTTCACTGAACGTTTTAGTATTGTAAACAATACTTATAAGACAAGAAGTGCCACTAAAAAAACATGCAATGTTTTACCCAAATGCTAATCTTAGTGCCGGACAAAGGACATTTGCTTTTGGACGAGTAAAAACATGGAAATCAAAAGCAGTACTGTCATTCTTAACAGACTGATAACATACTTAAAAAAAAACAAAAAAACACGCCCTTGTACTGTTTGTGTAAACTGCTAAAGTATGTTTAGGATTTTAGTGTGTATTTAAGTTATTATTGAATATTGTCCTGCGTGTCTATGTACATAGATATTGTCTGTTTTTTCCTTGTCAGGGCCTTGTTGTAAAACAGTCTGACTGAATCAAGTTACTGTGGTAAAATACTTGGACTTTGTCTTTGGACTTTGGACCTGGACCTGGTTTGACCCTTTCAGTTTCTCTTCCCTCCTTGATTAAAGCCTTGAGTATTAAAACTTTTAATCGATTTCAGATTACTTTTTTATGCCTGCACGCTGACTCTAACGCACACACACACGCGCGCATGAAACGAGCAGCACCGTTACGGGCCACTCAATTATGTGGGCCTTAGAAGATTTAAAATTTGAATTGCCAGTAATTGGTATGATTTTGAAGAATTTAATTCTTTTCAAATCAGAGAACCACTTTCAGTAATAGGGCTATGCCACGCACCAGCTTGGATTGGCAGTTATATTGGCCTCTGAGAAAAGCTGGGGATAAAATTTAGGTAGAAAGAAAGTTCGGGAGAGAGAGAGAGAGAGAGAGAGAGAGAGAGAGAGAGAGAGAGAGAGAGAGAGAGAGAGAGAGAGAGAGAGAGAGAGAGAGAGAGAGAATACCTTGGAGGTTAGTGATTCCTCCAAGCAGGGAAGTGCGAATGATCCTATAGCACTTCCCTGCTCCAAGTGTACAGTGTCACAGACATGACAGGAAAGAGACAGAAGAAAGAATTGGAATGAAATTTTTATTTCATGAGAAAAATGGAATGCTTGGGAAAAAAATGAGATAAAAATGTCTTGAAATGGTAAAAAAACATTTTTGGCCTTGCGTGTCGCCTTACCTCCTCATCAATTACCATATGTAATGATAAGGGATAGTTCAACATTATCATCATTTTTGAATTAGTACTTAGGGTACTAAATTTCATGACCCCCCTCCCTCCCCCCAAATTAGTACTTTAAAAATGATGATTCCCCCCCCCCAAATCATAGCAAAATTGCACAAAACAGGCCAAAAATTGACCATCATTTTCCATATCCTGTGAAAGTGTACAGACCCATTTAACCCCCTCCCCCCTTGCGTACTGTAAGTACTAATTCAAAAAGGATGAAAATGTTGAACCATCCCTAAATAACCAGCCAGTTCAACGTTTTGAAGACTTTAGATTTTTAGGTGTTTTGATTGATCATAATCTCAGTTGAAGCAAACATGTTAATTATGTATCAAATAAATTATCCCGAGCGTGCATACTTTCTAATCTAAAAAACCTACTGCCTCAAAGCATATTACCACATATTTACAATGCCTTGTTTTTACTGCATGCATCTGAATTATAGAACAGCTACGTGGGGGGGGGGGGGGTCCACTCTTGCAGTAGATATGTAAAGCTGCAAAAAAAAAAAAAAAAAAAAAAGCGATAAGACTTATCACTTGTGGCAAGTACAATGCACACACTTCTCCAATCTTTAAAAAAAACTTGGTCTTCTTAAGTTCTGTGATATATTCAAGCTTTCCTGTATCAAAATATACTATAAACACAAAAACAATATATTGCCCAACTATTTCAATGATATGTTCAACTTTCACCAGTTTCAACGCACTGATAGACCGAGAAGAACTGTAACAATACTACGTAGATATGATGCAACAGTGCATAATATTCCTGTTCTAACTCCAATGATCCCAATACTATTTACAAATACCAAAATTAATCGCTTAGGTTTAGGACATAAAATACCAGAATTAATTAATGAAAAGTCCTTACCTGAGATAGTAATAATAAAAATTGATACACACTCCTTAAAAGGCTTCTCATAATATGATCAAAATTATATTATTAACCTATATGAATTTAACTGTAACATTATTAATTGTCACATCTGCAACAGACGATAATTAGTTTAATTATATGTATTATTGTCACTTGGTCTATCAACTTAAGTGTTGTGATATCTGCTGTCATTCAGCCTACATTATTATGTTAGAAATCTTACAGCGTATGAGTCTAAACATAATAACTAGGAAAGATGATTTGCTGCATAGCAAATCAGTGTGTGTGTCTTCAAAGCATATTGGTATGGCAATGTACAACTATTCCATAACACAGGGATAGAAGTTGGAATGGCATCTCTATCTATTATAGCTTTGAAGTTATTCAAGATTTAAAATTTCTAATGGTGCTATTTAGCATAATTTAAATTGCTACAACTTTTATTTTTAATTCATTATGTGCGCAATGGTCAACAACCCCCAAAATGACATCTCTATCTATTATAGTGTTGAAAATATTCTAGATTGAAAATTTCAAGTACTGCTAATTAGCATAATTTAAATTGCTACAACTTTTGTTTTAGATTCATTACATGCGCAAAGGTCAACACCCCGGTAGAAGTTAAAATGACATCTCTATCTGTAATACTTTTGAAGATATTCAAGTTTTAAAATTTCATATGCTGCTAGTTAGCATAATTTAAATTGCTACAACTTGTTTTAAATTCATTAGATGCACAATGGTCAATAACCCCCTAGTAGAAGTTGGAATGACATCTCTATGTATTATACTTTTAAAGGTATTCAAGATTTAAAATTTCAAATGCCTCTAATTTGCATAACTTTAAACATCTTCATTCCTCTGTATAAAACGGTTTAACTCCTTGTATGGGGGTACAATCATGCCAAGTTTGGAGTTTATATGTACATGTATAATAGTGTTCGAGAAAAGTGTCGCACAAATTTGCTGGTAAAGAAAGAAAGAAAGAAAGTAAGAAAGAAAGAAAGAAAGAAAGAAAGAACTCGAGGAAAACAGAAAAGTGTGTGTTGACACACACACTTTAATTAAGCAAAGTATATCTTTACCTGGGGTGGCCTACATGTCAGCGACTCGATCCTCGGAGTCTTAATGTATGGTCTCCTGGTTTACAACTAATTCATGTATTCTTGTATGACAGTGTCTACATTGTTTAGACCAAATAAAGATATTCTACTATTCTATTCTATTATGCTCACTTACTTGACGCACACCTTGGGCGCTCAGCTGTTATGGTTGCCAATCCGTATCCATTATTGTATTCCTGCTTTTTAAGCACGACATAGGGGAACCACGTTGAAGCCGAGGGCGTTGAAGCTGTCACTTTAGCTCAGACAACATTGACTTACCACACGAACGACATCTTACTTGTGAATTCCAGTCGGCAGGTAACGATTCTCAAAAAGAACATTTTGCAGGTGAAAAAACATAATAATTCGGGGAAACCCATGTAAACCTTAACGTACTCAAGTGCATAAATGATGCTGTCTGGGTATGGGACAGCATCATGCGCTGCATGATGCAGTGCCAGTGACCAGAGAAGGTGCTCTTGGTTTGGGATTAATTCAGACGACACATATTTCAGTAATGCACGTTGTTAATGTGTATTTTATGTTATTTGTGACGAGGATGTATGGTGTCATGTGTGGACTTGATAGCAATTCTCAGAATGAAGGCAAACGGAACTTTGACTAGCTTTGCAGTATAGGTTCTTGACGTGCAGCGAATCTGGGCCAGGGCCAGCCTGGTGTGACAGAGAGAGAGAGTTAATGATTGATGATGCAATATATGGCAAGCGTTTTGTTACCACAACCAGACCTGTTCTGTGTTCACCATTGACACCAAGGCCAAACGAACGAACAGGAGACATGCAAAATCGTACGCTGTTGCTAGAGTGGGGCCCTGTTACATTAATCATTATAGGCTTTTAGAATTCGGAGTGACTATTTTCACCGTACGGTGAGAATAGTGTTTTGTCTATTTTCACCGTACGGTGAGAATAGTGTTTTGTCTATTTTCACCGTACGGTGATGATAGAGTTTGGTCAAAACCATCGTATGGTGAGAATAGGGGCTGCTCTATTCCTAACGTACGGCGATGAAAAGAAGTCAACCAGGGAAGAATATTTTGGAAAAGCATTGTGTCATGATATTGCACACAAAGAGAATTGGAACAAACATTTGCTGAAATAATAAAAAGGCCTAACATCCCAGTTTGAGCATGGTTTATGAGATCTGTTGAGGTGTTATTTCAGCTTTTATTATCTAATAGTTTTTAAAGAGCCAACACTGTATTTTTTATGTGAAAAGGCAAAAATTTAGGTAACAAGACAAGCTAGGAACTTTTTTTAATATTGTCACGGATGGAAGTTACGGAACTTAAGGGTAACTTATAGATCTATCTTGTTATGACTTTGGTTAAGGATCGCATTAAAAAAAAATCCACGAAGGAACAAAAATGAAAGACTGATGGGTGGGTACAGTAAATTCATATACATTAATTTGAGATGTTAAAAAGCCCAACATCTAATGGCATTATGCTGTCACGGTGCCAAGGTAATTGCTTTACAGTAAACCCTCCGTAAGTGGGCACTTTGCTTTGGTCCAGTTTCCTATTGACTATACTATAAAACTAGCTATCCCCCTAAAGTAAGCATTTCTCCAATCTTAATTTTCCTCAGTTCTATGTGACAAGCCATAACCATAAATTTGGGAAAAGGCTCTTAATTTTAATTTCCAGATGGTGAAAATAGAGCCGCCTCTATCCACACCGTGAAAATATACCAAGCTGTACCATCATCCCCATGCGGTGAAAATAGACCAAACCCTATCCTCACCGTACGGTTAAAATAGACAAAAATCTATCCTAACCGTACGGTGAAAATAGACCGAACCCCTTCCAAACGCTATTCTCACCGCACGGTGAAAATAGACCAAACGCTATTCTCACCGTACGGTGAAAATAGACAAAAGTCTATCCTCACCGTACGGTGAAAATAGACAAAACTCCTTCCAAAAGCTATTCTCACCGCACGGTGAAAATAAACCAAATGCTATTCTCACCGTACGGTGAAAATAGCATCGTCCTTTAGAATTATTGGCTCATTAGGCGTTTTAAAAGGGATCATTGGATTATTTCACCCGAATCAAGTATTTTGGGGTTATTGAAAAGTCAAAGATTTAGGATGAGGGTAGACCTTTTTGGGGATTAGTATTTTTTTTGTGTGTATGTCGGAACAAATTTGCTGGTAAGGAGAGGAAGAAAGAACTAGAAAAGAAGATTTGCTTCAAAGCAAGCAAATCTGGGCCTTATTGAACTTTAGGGGGACCTGAGCCCCTACGAGACTAATAATGGGTCAATGTTCATGAAAGTTCTGGATGTGTTTTAAATGATCATTAGCAACACAAGTGACTTATCTGAGATGACTTCTGACCGGTCGTAATGTTCATATAAATTAATAGTGATGTTACAATTAATCAGTGCATCACAATACAAAAAAGCCACGATATGTGTATCAAATCGTGAGGCTGTGTATTGCAAAAAAAAAAAAAAAAACGATATACGTTTTGTTGACATGAGCTTCAGTTTGTAAAACCAAGGGAGGGTCTGGCTCTATTAAAAAAAAAACACATGAGTTTCAAGACATGGAAACATGAAAAAAATTATCATTGGAAATATTTTTATTTTTCAAAAATCTTCAAAAAAGTTTCAGTAGGGAAGTTTAACATTGGAATTTCTTGTAATGGGTATAATTTAAACAATTTTGGCCAGATTTGTGTCAAACTTGGCAGGGGATGTACCTTTTATAAGTGTCTGCCTATTTTGTGCAAATGGTTGTGCCCCAGTGATGTTCGGACCTTGACCTCATTCCCAAGGTCACAGGACAACTGACATGAAATTTACTGTTCACTTGATAACTTGAGGAGCTGTTTTGAGTTAGGACCTTGATGTTGCAAATGTTAATGTTTCTGTATGAAGGTCATGTGTAGACAGTAGATGAGTGACCTTGACCTCATTTCTGGGTCACAGTGCAATGTACATGGATTTTACTTTTCACCATAACTTGAGAACTACTTGAACTGGGACATTGATGTTGCACATGTATGTTAGTGTTCTATTAAGGTCAGACTTACTCAGTACATAGGTGACCTTGATCCTGTCCCAAGTGCACAAAGCTGCAAGTGTGATGACTATCTAGGTCAGCTGAGCATGGGCTGTTCACACAGCCCTCTTGTTATGGATTTTATTCCCTTGTGTCCAGTCCAACAGGCAAAGAAATATTTTGGGATGGGAGAAGTAACTTAGCAAGTGGCAACATGGCGGCCGGCAGCAGTGAATTCATTGCCATTGAAGTTTGAACATTCATCAAAGGCTCTAAGGACAAGTTATGAAACAGTAGCTCAGAATATCAATTGACAGCAGCTTGGTTGGAAATATTTCAGCTTAGACATGTTTCTGAACTTTTTTTAATGAGTGAGACTGAATGTGATAGGTTCAACCTGAACATGATGAAAGCAAAGAAACAAAATGATGATGATATTCCACTTGACTTGCACATTAATTCTAATCCAAATCACAATTTTTTAAGAAATCTGAAATTTTCAACAATTTCATTGCAAGGCATTTCAACTTTTCAGCTTTACATTTCTGAATTACATTTTAATCATTTATCATGTTATTTTACATGGGCAAATATAAAGTCTGTCTTTAATTTTAAAATTTAAGAGCATTGATTTAGAATAAGTGATATAAGAACATATAAATTTGATTTATATGCATTATGCAGCTGCATGTATTGTATCTTGACCCTTGTATCGAGACACATATTGAATTGTGAGAAAATGTATCGACCCTATAAATTAAGCATCATCCTCTCTGCCGTAAGTCGTAGTATGGACCGTATCATATAGTTTTAAATGAGCTAATGACAGGGCAAGGCCAAAAATGATGAGAAACCCTCCAACCACTGACTCAAATGCCTGACCGGTTTCACCAGTAGTCTGGCTCATCAGAGGCTAGCTTAATGGCCGTGCGTGCATGCCTTATATTGTGGTGCAACATGTACACAGGACTCGCATCCATGTGTATGTTTATATGTGCACATGATGTAACAAAGCAGAAAGTCAGATGTGGTGTAATTGCTATGTAGGAACCCTTGGCGATGCAGCCGGGGCAAATCCTGTCACTGTTGTGGCATTCATTGGACATAGCCAATGGTCCCCAGCCATCTTCACAAACTTTTTATTATTTAGAAGAAATATGGCATGTGTCTGATGACAGCCTGTTGAGACTCGTGGGGAATATTTTCACAGCTCGTGGTTTAGGGAACTAGTGTTTTATAAACAAGTGTCATTGCTATTTGGCAGATGAACCCACAGGGTAAAAATTTAGCATAGGACTGAACAAGGGTTTGTCTGCCCATAACATTGAGGCCAAACCGTTCTGTTGTCCCTAGTTGGTGTATCCAGTGTGTCTCTCTTGCAAGTCTGGTAAGTTTTAGAGTTTTACTTAGTTTTGGTGGTGTGCTTACCGTACTGGACGCCATAATCGTCGCAGCTGGAGGGGTAAAATATTTTTTTCAAAGCCATACCTGCGACTATTATGCCGACTACAATCTAAACTTCCCGGGGACTTAGCCTGGGAGGAAGTTTTCTTGACGATGGAAAAGACCGGTGGCCATGTTTGTTTACATTGCCGGTGTACATACATTGTGATTGTCGTCAAAAAGTCTCAATAATGCAATAAAATGTATAACTATAGGCTTACCCTTACTATAATCTGCGTATTCTTGTTCATAGTTTAATATGCAGACAGAAAAACGGGGGAAATACGCTCGATCAGTGTTCATAAGACAAGCATGCATGTTTGCCATGTGTTAGTCACATGACACAGTTGTGTTTATACAATCTCGCGAGAGTCTCGAAAACGAGATTAGTCATGGCGGCACCCTAATGGAAACGCATGTGGATCATCCACGATGTTTTTGCAGCAAGATTTAAGAAATTTAAATGACAAAATTTTAAAACAAATACCAAAGTTTGATAACTCATAATGTTTTTAAGTAGCTGCATGATAGCATTTACCCGCTGATAGCGAGAATCTGACACAAAACGACAGTTTCAACATGAAAGTGAGGAGCGAGATTCCAGTTCACTTTTCACATACCGAGACAAAATAAAAAGGCAACACAGGTGGATGTTTTTAAGTTTATTTATTTTCATTTCAATTTTATTCACCAGCTTTAAATCACAGATTTTTGTTCATTCCTTGTCATGAGCAGCCTGGTTATACTTCTTCATGGTGATATCCGGGAGACCGTTTTTTAAAAAATTTTTTGGGGTGCGACTATTGTGCCGCACATACCTTGAGGTGTCTTATTCCCCCTCCACAGTTGGGGGTGCGACTTTTGTGCGGGTGAGACTATTATGGCGTCCAGTACGGTATGTACTCCAGACTTTGAATGCCTAAATCCAGTGTGCCAGGAGAGCAAAATGTCTCCCAAATGGTTGGGTGCAGTCTTTCCTATTGATATAATAGGAGATATGCATACAAATTTCCCGCCACAACTGCATACCTGATTGCCTGGGCGGGATATGAGGGTCGGTAAGGGGTTTCCTGTACTGGTGTACTGGGACTTTTTATTTACCGTACTGGCGTACTGGAAGCGCTCTTGTTTTACGTACGTCGTACTATCCAAAATTTTGAAAGATTTTAATTTTTCCGTACTGCGTACTCTAGAAAAATAATTACCTGTACCAGCGTACCGAATCTCCCCCCCCCCCCCCTTACCCCCCTGCGGATATGGCGAGATACGGGTCAGTACCTGTGGGGACAAGAGAGATAGTCCTAATATTTCGGAAATAAAGCATATTTATTAAAGGCAGATGGAAATTTTTCTTTATATGGCTCGGGAAATACTAGATGAATACCAGTTTGGCATTTGTGAACTTAAATATCTCAAAAAGCACTGATTTTGTGAGAAATGAGCATATGGCCCTGTCTGTGACAGTGATGTGACTCGCACGTCCCCCGTGATCGCCTGGTGTCAAACCTGTGCTTCATTGTGGGAAATTAATATGCATATGCGTATACATGTAGAAGTGTTCCCGCATCCTGTCCATTAGGCTTCTGCCTGTTTGGCCTACATACTGCTTCCTGCACACCTTATATCTAAGAAGGTATATGAGGTTGTCACACTTGCATGAACCTCTCTTGGGGGTTGTATATGTACGCCCAGTATGGGTGCTGTTGACTGTGCCAGTCTCACCTTGTTTGACACAATACCTGCAATCTTTGCAAGGTTTAGGGTAGGCGGAGCGGTAATGTAAGTCCGTATGCGTATCTGTTGGGTTTGTATACAGTGAGGTATTTGCCTTCCTGTTTTCATCAATCCTGACCACACAGTGTCCAGGAAATTGATCTCTGTGGAGGAGTATTTCCATGGAGAATTTGATAGTTGGGTGGCACGTGTTCAAATGTCTCTTCCCACCCTCCGAAAAAGGGGAAAAAAATATATATACAGTGGTACCTGCTGTATGTGGCCATCCCTTCTGCCAAGAAAAAGTGGCCACATATAGCAGGTGACCTGTCACCTCAGGTAAATGTAACAAAGAAATTGTCTCGTGTCTGAGTGTAGTGACCCAAAAATGCAATGTGGCTGCTCACGGCAGTGGTTGTATACAACAGGTACCACTGTATATATAATTTAAAATGTGATCATGAATAATAAAAATATTACGTACCCTATGTAGAAGAAAGAATGAATGCCGAGACCCTCCCCAGAATATCCCAGGGCATTGTGCACCTGTCTCATCCAGGGAACATGCACACATGGCTGATCTAGTATGCATACCGTGATTGGTTGAAATCAAGTTTTGGTCTTGCATTGTGGGTATTATCAATGACACAGGTGTTTCAGTACTTACATGTTTGCAAGGTTCAATAAGGCCCAAATCTGTCTGTGTGGTGCCGAAACTTAAATAAATTGAAATGCTTTGTTTGTTTGTGGTTCATTTGATGTGTCTACATGTCTAAAGATGTCAATGTTGGAATGACTCCTCTACCCATAAGAATTTCAACATTTAAACTTTTCAGGTGCTTCTAAATAGCATAATTAATATTCTGTAACTTGTGTTTGAGGTTCATTGGATGATGCCTACAGCAACAATCTATAAATAAAGTTGTAATTACATCTGTACCTATAATAGTTCGAAAATATTCAACATCTTTTCAACATGTTAAGTGCTCCTAAATTGCATGATTAAAATTGCACAAGTTTTGTTTGTGGGTCATTGGATGCACAGCACAAGTCTTTAAATTCAAATTTGAATGGCACGTAATATTTAGTTTTGAAGTTATTCAAGATTTAAATTTTCAAATGGTCCTAATTTACATAATTTTCAAAACTGTCAGGTGCCCCTCCTGGCAAAAGGCCAGACTTGACAGGGCTTGAAATAAGTGGTAACCCATCGTTCCTGTTGACTGTAGGTTACCACATTTCATTTTCAGGGGAACTGTGTTTTGTTCACCATAAATACTTTCTACTTTCAAGAAAAAAATTATAACAGGTTACCCAATACCAATAGATTACCACTTCAAAATTTTTGGAGACCTGAAATTCTGGACTTTAGCTCTGTTCGTTATTTTGAGGGTTGTTTTATGTATTGAGGTAAAAAACATGACAAGTTTTGAGTTTCTATGCATAATAGTCTTTAAATGGAATGATAAATTTGCTGGTAAAGGATGAGAGAAGAAAAGGAAGAAAGAAAAAATCTGTCTGCATGCCTCAAAAACTTGCATAAATTGAAATGCTACTTTCTTTGTGGTTCATTGGGAATGCCTATGGCGCAAACCTACAAATTGAGTTTGGAATGTCACCTCTGTCTATATTAATTTTGAAGATATTCACCATTTAAACTTTTCAAGTGTTCCTAATTAGCATAAATTAAATTCGACAACTTCTGTTTGTTGTTCATTGGATGTACCAGTGCCTCAAACCTACAAAATGAAGTTGCAATGACATCTCCACTTGCAATACTTTTGAAGGTATGGCCTGGTTAAAAAAATTGTACCTTAGGGTTGCAAAAAGGTGAAATTTCAAAGTGTCTGCAGGTATTTGCATGTGCATAGTATTTTTTAACAAAGGAGAAATAAAAACGGTTTTATTTGGTGGGGCCACCTACAATATTATGTAATATAGGGGTCAAAATATGAATATCTTGTAAACACACGAAGCATCTTTAATTTTAAGCAGATTTTCACCAAATTTGGTGGGATTGTGGGGGAGGTCAAATTCTAAGATGGTAATGATATTAGTGGTGCCACCTATAATTTGATGGAAATTATGAGCCAAAATTTGTTTAAAGATCAAATTCCATATCTTGAAAAGTAATTGGATTAGACTTGCCAAATTTATAGGATATACAGACAATGTCCAAGGCTAGAATCGTGTATAATATCAGTGCCCTTGACCTATTTAAGTGAGGTCACCATGCCTGTAAAATTGAAACAGGTGATTTTGTAATGGCAGGGTGTAGCTTGGACTTCAGTGGCAATGTCAGCACAGCACCAGGCAGGCCTGTGGGCCTCTCGTATTACATAATCTGGGTGACTTTGTGATCTTCGGTCCCAAAGTCACTGAGGACATAAAGTTAAGGACTCGCTCATTTTTTGTCATGGCACATGCAACAATATTCATCACAGAAATTGCACAAATAAGCTATGATTACATATGGAACAAAGTGCCATCTGGTGGACAATTTTTACATGCTTTATATGTTCAGAAGGCCCTCGTGGACTCACAACTTTGAAATGAACAGGTGCAATATAGCCATGATGGCAGCAGAGCATTAGGCCCATTGGCCTTTTGTTTTCAATGGTAATGTCAAATTTTATACACAGTCACTACTGCAGTTGTATATACATAGTACCAGTGTATTGATTGATCATTAATGTTGAACTTTAAAATATACAGGCAACAGCCGTCAGATTTGCCTAAAATGTAGACTAACAAATTTATGCTTTTGTTTCTGAATGTGATTTGAATCGGTGACATAGGCCCATCTCTCTCTTCCAAGCCAGAGGAACTTAGTATCACAAACACAGATTTTGCCTTCACTAACTAATCATGTTTCTTTGATTACATGTAGACTTATTATCAACACAGCTGCCTTGTGAGGTGAAACTGCAGGTGTTAATTTAAACATTTAATCACCTGTGTAACTATGTTGCAATTGACACCTTTCACTCACTGTTGAAGTCAGCCTATTGGAATATTCACATACAATATCAGCTGCAGACTTGCTCTGGTGTCCTCAATTGCTAGGCAACAGAAGTGTGCTTCAGCCACGATCAGGGCACATGTACCAATACGGCCTATGCATAAGTTCACCAAGCGGGAAAACCCCGGCAGCTGTCCCATTACGAAAGCGAGGCATGCGGGCTGATTTTTTTGGTAGCAGATGGCGCGCTGTGCACCTTCTCAAAAGTGGTCACGATAATGCATGATGGCGGACACTAATCTTGTGCGTGTAAACATGAACAGTAAAGCAGGAAATGGACCAAATACAGGAGGTGTATAGACGTTTACCATTGTAGATCTTTGGTGGAGGGAGTACGGAAAGCATTGATAGTTAGAAAGTTGAGTGACAAGGCGAATTATCATGGTAAACCACCACTGATTGTTGTGTAGTGGGCTGTAATGTTGATACCAGGAAGAAACGTCAAACTAACAAATATAAAAAATAAAACTGCCGCTTTATTCCTTCAATCAACTGATATTCCTTTGTCTCTCAAATACTCTTTCAGCCACCCTAGATTGTGTTTTTTGAAGAAATCATGGTCCGTGTTTCACTCCTCGTTACCAGCTGTACTCAGTAGCACTGTAGCCTGTGTGGTAAGACTGAGTGGCCCACAAATTACCCAGAAACCTGTGCGCGCCTGGCGCTGACATCCGAATCTCTGCTGGGGTTTCCCCACCTGGTGAACTTATGCATAGACCATATTATGTAACTTGACCATCCAGGAATAACACTTTTTATTCTATGTTTGAGGGTGAAGTATCATTTTCTAGAGTGAAATTCAAAAGAAGTAACTCACTGTAGATCACATGACCTAAACACAGCGACAAGTTAATTTTGAATCGCCTGAATTGATCAGTGACGTGATGCATTGACATTTACACAAAATCCAATGTGCGCGAGCAATGTTTGATTATATGTCATACATGATGTCGAATAACTGGGACAAACGTAAACAAACGCGGCACATCAGGTCGATGTTGAAAGTATGCCTAGGGCATACTTTTTTCCAATGAATACCCAATAAACATAGAATAAACAAAATCTTACATGGCTGGAGAGTGAGTTACTATTCTTCTCCCACTCGGGATCTTTGTTGGTGTGGAAAATCACTCGTGACCTTTAGTCACTCATGATTTTCTCTACCAACAACGATCCCTCAGGAGAGAAAAAGAGTAACTCACTCTCTGCCCTGTAAGATTCTCTATTTCTACCAAACAGATGAAGTTTTCTGAATGTGTTTGGCATCTGGTGTGTTTTAAAACTTAGTGAACAACTTTTTAAAGGTTTTTGCTTTCTGGAGTTGTTACTTTTATCATAGGACCTTATTTAGTCTTGTTTAACACATTAACGTTCCCTCCTTTATGTCAAGTTCTTTGCTGCAGCCTATGTGGCAGCACATGATCTCAGTTAATATGAGTACATGTAGAAAACAAGTTCCATAGTGCACAGTTGATGGATTCATTGATGTTTTTCTGCAGTACAACAGTTTTTTTTTTTGTTATTATTAACCTTGGAGGAGTCTTTATTTGACTCAGAATTTGGACTTTCAATTGTAGTCCATTATGGTCCTGCTGGGCAAAGTGCCTGCCCCCCCCCCCCCAAAAAAAGAGTGTAACAGATATGCAGTCTTTGGAGGATTCATTCTTTCTAGTATCATGAGTCTGAAAATGTATGGTTGTGCTTTATGTATTCTGCAGTGCTTGTTTATGTACAGAATGAAATAGGACCTCATTGATTTTTATTATTTACAAATTTGGCAAATTGACCACTTTGAATATCAAGGTCAAAGGTCATTTCAAGGTCAAAGGCCACTTTCGATGGTGGTTTTCTTCTAGCCATAACTTGGTCAATTTTTATCCAATTTTGATCATGTTGGGCTCTAACTGTAGCTATTGTAACACTGCATATTTTTGAAGCTTACATGTGACCTCTAAAGGTCAAAGTTCAAGGTCATTTGGACCTTTGAAAGTTCCATCCAGTTGTAACTTGGCCAATTTCCATCTTATTCTAATCATGTTGGACTCAAATTGTAGGTCTTGCAACACTGCACACATTTATAAAAACATGTAACCTCAAAAGGGCAAAGGTCAAGGTCATTTGGCCCTTTAAAAGTTTCATCTTGCCATAACTTGGTCAAATTTCATCCCATTTGGTTCATGTTGGGCTTAAATTGTTGGTATTGTAACACTGTGCCATTTCTGTATGACCTGTAAAGGTCAAAGATCAAGGTCATTTGGACTTTGAAATTTGCATCCAGCCATAAGCTTAATGTAATGTGAAGTACCAAAGGACAAAAGTTGTAGCATTTAATATATTTACAACTTTTGAAGGCATACAGATTTGCTTTGAAGCAAATCATCTTTTCTAGTACAACTTCAATATGTAGGTTCATGCTGTAGCCACATCTAATGACCCACAGACAAAAGTTGTATATATCTTCAAAACCATTACAAGGAGAGGTGTCATTGCAACTTCTATTTGCAGGCTTGTACAGTAGGCAGAACTTATAAACTACATATAATACTTTTCAAATGAAATATTGGTCAAATTTGGGGAGGGAGAGGGAGAGGGAGAGGAGAGGGAGAGGGAGGGAGGGAGGGAGGGAGGGAGAGAGAGAGAGAGAGAGAGAGAGAGAGAGAGAGAGAGAGAGAGAGAGAGAGAGAGAGAGAGAGAGAGAGAGAGAGAGAGAGAGAGAGAGAGAGAGAGAGAGAGAGAGAGAGAGAGAGAGAGAGAGAGAGAGAGAGAGAAGAGAGAGAGAGAGAGAGAGAGAGAGAGTGTATTGGCACACAGACAAAATATATGATATGTCTGTGTTGGCACACATACATAAATATTGGACCTCTCCCTGTAATAGTTCTGAAGATATTCAAGATTTGATTGGGTAAGTGGACCTAATATGCATAATTTTAAAGCTGGTGGCACTCCTTATAAAAAGACCAGACATGTTGTATTGAGGTATAATATAATACCAAGTTTGAAGTGGATCTTACTGACTGTTTTGGAGAAGTGTGAAAATGTGAATTGTTGACAGATGATGAACAAATGTCTCCGTAAATACATTTACACTTGTACATGTACTCTTAAAATCCAAATGGATTGGTGGACAGACAGTTGGACAGATGACCATGAGATAAGGTCAACTGACTGACAAGTCATATGAGCTAATGAGAGACATTGTACAGTGCACATGTATGTAGATTGCTGGCATTATACAGTGTATCAAGCTGCTGTGGACAAATTCTGGCTCGCAAAGTATGCATAGCTCACAACAAGGCAAGGCTTTAATTGTAATGTGACATGGCAATATTAGGGATGTCCAGTTTCTGCGATCACGGAATCACGGATGGATTTGCGGAATCGGTAAAATAAAACAGAATTATAGATTTCTCCAAAACTGCAACCATTTCCCGTTATTTTCAGCCATTCCAAAGCTTTATTTGAAGTAAATACACATAAAACTCAGCTTTTGTGATCGCTACCATTCCATTCTAATAAACAATGATTTACCAGAGACCTCTGGTGACAAATTTAGATAAATTACCCAATGCTGGCGGCCGGCCTCATTTTGTGCGGGACTATTATTTACTACTTGCCAAAGTTGGCGAGCAATATGGCAGCCAGGCAGCGTGGCGACGGACGCCAAACACTACCAGCCTCAAACAGCCCTTCCTAATAATTGCAGAGTGGATAAAATATTTAAAATGGAAAAAAACGGAATTATCAATTTGAGAAAACGGAATTTTTAATTTGAGAAACGGAAAATGACAAAAAAAATCATGGAATCTGGACTTCCCTACAATATGGTAAAATTAATGATTTGCAGAATCTTGAAAGGATGAGGCCAGATATAGCTGTAACCTGCTCAAAGATGTATCATGGTTTCCATGCACATGTTGAGTACAATAATGTTGCCTCCCAATATTAAACAGGTTGAACTCAGGATCGTTTAAAGCGCTAAGTCACAGCAGGTGATACACAATGCAAAAGGCTTGCACGTAATAAAGCAGGGACTGCTCTGACCATTAACCAATAAGCAAAGTGCTAATGTTTCTTAAAGTTGCCTATAGAAATGCAAAAATGGCTAAAATATTTTTAAAATGAATTATTAAAAGGCCAAGACCACATTTTTGTAAATTATGCCTTTATTTCCCATTTTGGCTACAGATTTTAAAAATCTAGATAGATATGTACCTGATAAAGCCAAAGGAAAATATGGATGTATAAATGACAGTGAACGTTATTGATATCGTTCCAACCAGCTGAATGCATCATTTTGTGTGCAAAATGAGCAAGAAAACAGGTCTGTTATCCTGATGAACAACTGATGCATGCAGCTGAGCCCTGCATGCAATGACTTATAACAGGTGGTTCTATGGACTTTGGCTTTTAAAGAATGCCAACATTTACCGTTGACCAGGAGGTCAAGTTAACCCATTCTAGACTGACCAATGAAGGTGAACATGAACGATTCAGTGGAGTAGCAGACTGATTACAGGTGAACCCTTCATTAAATGATTAGTGACAAGCCATGTTCACCATACTGCTCCATAGACTGGCTATTGATAGCCACCATTGTCCTGTACCCCATCAGGGGCAGATTAATCAGTGATGAAAGATGACACATTGACCACCATGAACCTTGCATGGACACAGCAATCCCACATAGTATGTTAACCCTTCATTGACCACTGATGTCTTGTGATACCCCGCCTTTCCACCCCTGGAAGAAATATTAACCCCTTGTTAACCACTAATGGCTTGTGATACATAGGCCCTGTAAGTACAAATTACAGATGGCGTATGAACCCTTTATTGACTACTAATTACTCGATGTTAATAAAGAACAACAAACACAACAATATTAATAAAATAAATTTATTGTTTACAATTTGGAAAAATTTACAGACAGGTCAATCAACGAACCAACTGTCAGCTTGGACTATTGAATGCTGAATGATTTGGACAAAGCTTACTACATGTACATCATACCGCAGGAAAAATAAAACAAAGGTAGAATTAGATCTTGAACAGAATCTCAGAAGGAAGGAAAAACGCCCTTTATCACTCCTCTTGTAATTAACAATTTTGATGCAACAAAATATATAGATAATACATGGGCCTTGTATCATATGGACTAATTGCAGATGACATATTCAGGGCTCGCACAGGTCCTTGAAGTGCTTAAAAGTACTTGAATTTGCTACATTCATTTTCAAGGCCTTGAAAACCTTGAAAATCCAGAATTTTGGACAAAGGTCCTGGAAAAGTCATTGAATTTTATTTTTAAGCATCACCTAATGCGGCAAGTTCTACTGTTGCCAAGTAATACACATATTTTCCACAAACTTTAGCATTTATGAACTTGAATCACATTTAGATGAACATATTCTGCTGTCATTTTCCTTTGAAGTGGTTGGCAAATTCGATTTGTCAAAATGTAACACTGCAAAATACAAAGTATCTTTTTGCTTTTAAACCCCTTTTAACCCATGTGGGTTTGACAGTTCTTATTAAATCAGGCCTTACCAATTATGTGAGCCTTATTTACATGTACAGCTTACTTTCAGGGACAAATACACTGTATCAAACATACAGGTTACAAAGTACATCACCTTCCTAGAAAAGAAACGGGCATTCTTGTGACAAATGTGCATGGGGATAGGCACATCTTCAGGCTTAATTTTCCCCTAGTAGTTGTAGCAGTTTTATAGACCAGATAGAGCCAATTTCAGGAATACAACCCATACTGGCTGTAGGCCTACATAAGTCACAGTAGACTCATAAAATAATCCATTTTGAATTTATCTTTAAAAGTGATTTTCGGTAATATGACCACATATAGGCTTCTTTGTAAGTTTGTGGAAAGCCTACCGCCAATTTCAGAAATTGAGTCTGATTCATATATGGTTGGAATTAATAATAAATGTGTACTATGCATTGCTCTTATTAAGGGGTTGAAAGGTGACAATTTAAACAATTTGTCTGTTGTGTTGTATTGCTTGATCTGGGACTTGAAAACCTGATTTAAGTGCTTAAAAAATGTCCTTGAATTTGCTGTTCTCAAACCTGTATGAACCCTACATATTAACCCATTTGTTGACCACTGATGACAGGTGATACAAGAGCCCTGTATGGACTGACTAATGTATGTACAACAACATGTAAACACTGCCACAAGCAGTGAGGGAGTAACCAATGGAGGTCACATATGAACTGTTAATTTCCAGACCAGTGACACAGCATACAACATAAACCCTGAGAGAACAGAACAGTTTTGAGTGTACCACAAAAGATCCTTGATTGTCAATGTCAAGCTGTATGTATGATCTCAAAAGCAGGCTGAATGTATGATCTCAGAAGCAGCTTGAATGTATGATCTCAGAAGCAGGCTGAATATATGATCTCAGAAGCAGCTTGAATATATGATCTCAGAAGCAAGCTGAATGTATGATCTCAGAAGCAGCTTGAATGTATGATCTCCGAAGCAAGCTGAATGTATGATCTCAGAAGCAGGCTGAATGCATACATGATCTCAGAAGCACAGTGGTTGACTTTCTGCTTATGTATTGATGGTAATTTTGTAATACCAAGGATGTCAACTTCTTTCAAACAAGAAGTCTAGACCAAACATGATACATGTAGTTACATTATCTCTTCTGTTTTCAGTCATGTTATCCAGATGTGTCAGATTATATTTGTCGACCCTGGTACGCAATGCCAGTACCCAGACAGCTGCAGCAACCAAAATAAACATTGGCTCCCCCTCACAGGCTGTGTTTGACAGAGAAGACAAGTATGGGGCACACAACTACCATCCTATGCCAGTGGCTATCAAGAAGGGTGAAGGTAAGTGATGTCAACACAAGCAACAGGGTTGATAACTGTGAGGCCTGTACATAACACGTATTATGAGGTAGGACTTTGATATTGAACTTGGTGGTGGTCCATTCTGTGGGCCAGAACGTGTTGGTTTATGAGTAACCTCATTACCAAGGGCATATTATTGACCTCATTACCAAGGTCACAGGGTTATCTTTATGAATTTGTTCAATTGATAACTTGAAATTTATTTCAGCTTGGGCTTTGATGTTGCACATGTGATCATGATCCTCCTGGAAGGGCACACATAGACAGCATATGTATGACCTTAAGATCATTCCCAAGGTCACAGATCATTATCATCATTGTCAGCTGAGCAAAGGCCATCATGGTCCTCTTGTTTTAAATTTTAATTGTTTCTCTCTGCTAATATCAAAAATTATTTTTGTTAAAGAAACTATAAAATCATATTGTTCCACTTCTGCCTGGTATAACATGAAACTATGGATGACCAAAGTATAATAACATGCAATATTTAACCAAGAAAAGGCACACATTATTGCTGTAAATTAGGGTTCACACAGATCCTTGAAGTCCTTGAAAGTACATGTATTTATTACATGCATTTCAAGGCTTTAAAAAACTGAAAATTAAAGGTTTTAGACAAAAGTGCTGGAAAAGTCCTTGAATTTTATTTTCAATCATCAACCAGTTAATCAAGTTCGAAAATGATGTCTAATATTTGAAATTATTTCCCAGAATTCTTACATTTATGAACTTATATCATGTTTTGATTGGATACTCTATCATTTTCTTGTGACTAGCTAGTTAATAAAACCTCTGTCAAAATGTAACACTGCAGATAACAAAGTATCTCTTTGCTTTTAACCCATGTGGGCTTGGCAGTTCTCATAAATTGGGTCTCACCAATCATTTACAGCCTGCTTTCATGTACAGATACAATGTAACAGTCAGGTAGGAAGCAGAGTCATCACCTTCCTAGAAAAATTTGGAAGGAAACTAGCATATCCCAGTGTAATCTGTTCATAATCAAGGGAATGCCTTCATATTCAAACAGTTGCAATTGTTGCAAGTTTTTAATAGGCTCAGCAGGCCTATGTATTGATCTGACTGAAAATCATTTTTAAATGACTTTCATTCGGATCAATACATAGGCCTGCTGAGCCCATTAAAAACTTGCTTTCTCAGATTCAAAGGAATTCTCTGCCTGCAAATTATGTGAATATATATTAGAAAGATATTTAGCTCAGCGTGCACCAGAATCCATAATTTAAACCACAATTTTCAAAATTTTCTGGAGAAGTACCCCTCACTGAGATTTGAGTTGCCCTGTAAGGCAAAATATGTAAGCTTTGTTCATTCATGTCACAGAGTTCATGATTTTGAAGCAAATAAATGCAATTTTGGAAGTCTAAATTTCATGCTTCGTAAAAATTACAATGTTGTTAAGTAAGTTATTTGGACATGTAGAATAACTTGGTAATGTACTAATTTTTTAGATTTATGTATGTTTTTATAGGTTAAACTCCCAGTTATTATTGAAAATAATAGAACCACTAGTAAGAAAACCACACAAGTCCTTGAATTTGATATTTGCCTAATGTGTTAACAGTCTCATGATTGGCTGTCCAGCACTCTATTGAACCAATGCCTGTTTGCGTAACTTCTACCTACCACTGTGAAGAAAATCAACACAGCATGGTCGTGAAGTGACAGCAAGACAAAGATGCAGCATGGGAATTGGATAAAGGCCTAAAAATGAACGGAAATGGGAATAGAAGGAGCGGGAAATGGATGGAGTTAAACTGCAGAGTTGTACCTTGAAAAGCTCACTGAATCCGGAATGGCTCCCTGCACTCTCTGCTGTGGAGAACTGTCGTACACTGGATGCTGGTGGCTGGCAATGAAGCAGCAATAAAATAGTAGTGTGCCTTTGGGCTCTGATTGCAGCTTTGAGAGGCTTCAACCCCTGCACTCACGCCAGGGGCACCGCCTAGGCCCAGGCAGCCTCAGTACCCCAGCTACTTTTTCAATACATGTACATGTATATATTCACTCTTATTGCTTTCTCACTGGATTAAGACTGAGTCAGCAGATTCTCTTGGTACAGTTTTGATGCTGAAAGAACCCAACCAGCACAAAGGAAGGTCGTTGACCTGTGGCATACCCTGCTGGTAAATCTTATAAATGTTTTGATCCAATTTGTTTTACCTTCTTAGCCTCCAAGTCAACAGGGTGTTGTTGTCATTCTCTCTGTGTGCACATGAACTTATGTTTGCCAGAGTTGTAACCTTTAACTTTTTTGTGTGTTTTGGACTGTGGAGGTGTATTATGCTGCAAAATTAAGCCAGTTGTCTGGTTCACTGTTGCTGGCAGATCCCAACATTTACATGTCTTGAGTACCCATCACCAGGTGGCATTACCTTACAGTCTGATTTGGTGTTTTGGTGATTAAAAATGAGTCATTCAACTGGCATACATTTTACAATACAATGCCATAAGGCCACTATCACTGACTGATGAATTGTCAATCAGTGCTCTGTAAGCAGTGAGCTGGCATCCAAATGTGGGTATGTTACAGTCTGGACACGTAGAATATATTATGCTTTTTTTGTTAACAAGAAATATTCAAATTTTGGTCACAGATGACATTTGACATAAGCTGGTCTTGGTTAGTTAGGGAGAAAATGAGTAAATGGTGGAAATCCAGTTTTATGAGGTCTGAATCTGTTGGCTGAAAAAAAAAAAAAAACAAAAAAACAAACCCAGGTGCTAATTTGTGCCATGGAATGCTAAGGCCACAAAGACTACTTCCACTGTTTGTTTAAGACTTCATAAGTTCTATAATTCTACTTTTACAGGTGTGTTTGTATGGGATGTTGAAGGGAACCGTTTCTACGACTTCCTGAGTGCGTACAGCGCGGTCAACCAGGGTCATTGCCATCCGCGCATAGTGAAGGCCCTTGTGGACCAGGCCAGTACTCTCGCATTGACCTCAAGGGCTTTCTATAACAATGTACTCGGCGAATATGAGCACTTCATCACAGACATGTTTGGGTATGAAAAGGTTCTGCCCATGAACACAGGTAATGTATATAACCTTGAGAATTTTGATTAATGTGCATCATCAAATTTGTAGATGGACTTGACGATGCTCTGTGTTTGGCTTGAATTTACTTTTGGTGCTGTAGATGTTTCATACACTGATGGAGCTCCAAATTATGTCAGTGTGCCAACACGGAAATTCTTTTTTCTATGAATTCTTTTTTTTCTTTCTTTCTTTATCAGCAGATTTGTCTTGACATTTTATTTGAAGACCTTTATACATAGAACTCCAAACTTGGCCTGATGATACCTCCATACATAAAGCCAGGTCTTTTTATAAAGAGGAATGACTGCTTTGAAATTATGTGAATTAGGGCCATTTGAAAATTTAAATCTTGAATATCTTCAAAAGTATTATAGGAAGAGGTGCCATTCCAACTTCAGTGTGTAGGTACATGCTGTGGGCAAATCCACTGAACAACAAATAAAAGTTGTAAAATTTTAATTTATGCAAAGTGAGAACACTTTAAAAGTTAAAATGTTTAATATCTTCAAAATTAGTATAGAGATTACATTCCAACTTCTATTTATTGGTTTGTGCTGTATTTACATCAAATGAACCACAAATGAAAGATCAAAGGTCAAAGTTACAGGGCAATCAAGAAAAAAAATATTTATTTCGGCTACCTATGCACTTATTACCTTCTAACAGAATCTCATGGGGCTGGGAAATTTTATCATATAGTCATGGATGACCCTGAGGCATAAGGTGAAGGTGTAGCATCCTAAATGTCTAATAGATCTTCATGAAATATAGTGGGATTGTGGCAGTGATGATATATGATAGACCTTGTCCAATGCTAGCATGTTATGTAATTTCCGAGACCATGACCTATTTTTTTGAGGTCACCAGGCCTGTAAAATTGAAAAAGCTGATTTTGTAATATTTTAGCGGGGTGTAGCTTGGACATCAATGGCAAAGCGAATTCAGCCTCCATAATAAAACCGCACTTGATTACATTGTATGTAAAACTGCACTTGGTGACCTACTTTTGGGGTCACCGTGACCCAATGATTATGGATTTTGGAGCTCCTCCAAGTTGATTGTGTTTTTTTCAATAACTGGAAAAGTTATTACTCGATTTGAACAAACAGACCATGAATGGAATGCTTGATGTGGGGCACACATTTTGAACATAAGTTTTTACCCTTCGGCCTTATGAGGCGGACGGGTATTGTCTTACCCGACGCCGTCTGTCTGTCCGTCCTTCCCGTGGTTTTACCACCATAACTTTCGAAATTTTTGAGACAGAACTTTCAAATTGCACATGATACAACACTCCTATATGGCCTACTTTTTGTGCAAGCACAGTTGACCTTGATGTAATTCTCAAGGTCACACAGTGGTCACATGTGCTAAGCAATGCTACCGCTCTAACTATTGAAAGCCTGCATCTAGCAGTCTAAATCTTACACACAAGAAGCTTCATAGAGTGATCTAGAAGCCTATTGAAAATCAAGGTCATAGCTCTATATTTGACATATTTTTTGAGGTCAAAGTTCAAGTGCACAATGGTGATATTGTAACCTACTTTTTGGGTCACAATAACCCAAGGACTGTAACCTTGACCTATTTGTCAAGGTCATTAAGCACATAAGAGAAGGACATTTGATTCAATATCTTGATAAAGATTAAGGGGAATGATGCAAATATACCCCAAATGTGTATCATGCGGAATTTTGATATTGCATAGTATTAATGACCTTGATTTTTCAAGGTCATAAAGGGAGTACATTTCAGGAAATTATTTTTTGGTGATGGTGGTCAGGATAGTATTAGGCCCATGGGCCTCTTTTTTTTATTTTTCACAAATTATCAAAATTCAGAAAAATTACTAAGGGGATATGTTCTTGTTAGCATCAGTGATGACTGTCCTCTGTTTAAAGATGTTGTTAAAATTTGACCAAAAAAAAGAAGATTAAAAAAAATCCAAAATTCATTGAAGCGTGACTGTTTGAGCAAACTTTGCAGAGACCCACCCAGGATAGATCCCCACCAAGTTTTAAGTGGATCTAACTAATGGTATTGGAGAAGGAAGTTGAAAATGTGAATTGTTGACGATGTCTCTCAGAAACTGAATGTTCCATACACAAATCTATACAGTAACTGCACTTTCAAAAATATGTTATACTTGGGTAGCAAAGCCATTTTGTTTAAATTCAAGGCTGAGGTTCCAACTGAATAGCCAGATCTGACAAAATTTCTTTCTCCTGACTATGTATACCTTGGCTTTTTTCCTGACCAAATGTGCAATATATATATTGTGAATTTGAATGGCCTCCTAAACTCCCACTCTGCAGGATATAATGGTTTATTGTGGCTGCCTATCCTATTTACAATGCTTCCAAAATGTATATGGGGAGTATTCAAGTGCCTATGAGACCCTTTTGTTGACCATGTATAAATAATTATTATTGCTTTTAAGAAATTATCAAATTTTACTTTTTGTATAAAGCTGCAAAAGTGTAATATCTACATATTGTATAAATGGTAATTATTTCTGACTTAAACTTTTGACTTTTGGCAAAATTTTCAGTTTTACTGACCATTTTTGCAATTTCATTACCTTTTTCGTATCATAAAAAAAAAAAAAAATTTCTTCACCACTGGGAACCCATACTGATGGAAAGCCCCTGCTTCTATTGTATGGGCCAATACAGATGTCCCCCTCATATGAGCCCACAGACCCCACTCCCTGGAGAAGGGCCACTTGTATGTGTAGCAAGTTTGCAGTTTTCATTGTAGTGCACCCTTCAAGAGAGATCATCCCTCTTTTAAGACAACTCTGGTGCATTTGGGTGGCTCCATGGAAGGGAACCCGGTGTTTGAAGTGCATTAAAGTATGTGTGTGACATCTTTCTTTTATATGGCTGCATTTTGTATTTCACACAAGGCCATACCAAAACTGCCTGTCTTGGGCATCTGAAATGGGGATCATATATATTGGAAGTTTTACTTTTAAGCCTATCACGAAGAGATCAACATATGGGGTACCCCTGCCTGGTCCACCACCAACTTAAGGTGGAGATGTCACTCTGTCACGAGCTGACACTTTAAATTTCATCTGAGTTGGCTGACTAGGATGTTTTGAAGTCCCAGTATGTTTCAGTCAGGCAACAAAATTGCCTCCAGTTTCAACCAGGGCAGTTCTCCCATTGAAAAGCATGGTGAAAAAGCATGTTAAATGTCAGTGTGCACCCTCTCCTGGGCCAGACACAGGTAATAATTAAAGGCTCAGGCCTGTTTAACTTTAATCATGAAATGACATAGGATATAGCCATCTGTAGGCTTAGGCCTAGATGTGTTGTACTTTGTAATTGGCATGTTTTCGTCCATATGGTGGCATTATGTGGATTGCAAAAGCCCAGATATATGTTCTTTGAAAATTTAGAACGGTTAAAATGCAAACATTCCAACTGCAGATCCATTCCATGTTTTTAAAACTGTGTTTTGCTGATCATAGGGCCTAATTAATCCATTCCGCCACATTCTACATTCTAATATTTAGAGTCTGTCCCACCTCATTGCACATTTTATTAGCAGTAT
Organism: Hermodice carunculata; assembly: GCA_964020975.1. Taxonomy (NCBI): domain Eukaryota; kingdom Metazoa; phylum Annelida; class Polychaeta; order Eunicida; family Amphinomidae; genus Hermodice; species Hermodice carunculata. The sequence continues at coordinate 3,152,231 of OZ026616.1, read as the reverse complement.
TAATGAACTGTGTTTGCACAAATGAAATGCGTTCCGCCTCATTCCTCATGTTAGCAGTATTCTCAAGCTGCGCAAGCACCAATGAAATGGGAAGGGATACCATTTTGATGTGGCTTCGCCATGTTACAAGCATAAGTTAACTGAGCTTGAGAAAAGGTGTAAAGCTCAAAGGCTCCCTCCTCTCTGTGTATTTGATACAAAGAGAAACTTAACAAACCTAATTCTGTAAGCCCATGTACCGTTTGAACACTATCAAGTCCGATATTCTAAGAGCAAAGTCCTACTCCGTACCATTCACTGAAAAACTGTATTGTTCTAAATCATAATAGCAAATTAATTTATGAAAGGAACAAATCATATTCATAAAATGTGAAATTTAGAAGAAAGTTTTAGGCATTATTAGCCTTTAAAAAATCGGGTCATCAGCGGGGAACCAGCGCAAGACTTGTTTCGGTGCCATTAATTATGACATTGTCTAGAGAGGACTTGATGAGCATAGGATTATGAAATGTTATCATGAAATGTTGTCATGAAGTGCAGCCTATGTGTTCAGATTTGAGATGGACTTAGGCATTCCCTGGTTGGGCTAAGTATACTTTATTGGCTAAACTTACCATAAACAGCATTTGCAGGATATCATTGACTGACAATTACAAGTCAGCTGAGCTAAAAAACAGAAATAGTTTCATACAATATCATCATGATCATTGCATGGTATGTAGAAAATCCAATATGTTTTCATTGCCTACCACTACAGGGGTCGAGGGTGGAGAGACAGCCTGCAAATTAGCCAGGAAATGGGGCTACCTGGTCAAGAAAATCCCAGAGAATGAAGCCATCCAGATTTTTGCAGAGGGTAATTTCTGGGGGCGCACCTTAGCGGCCATCTCGAGCTCCACAGACCCAGACAGCTATGCAGGGTTTGGACCTTACATGCCAGGCTATGGACTGGTGCCCTACAACGATCTGAAGGCACTGGATGTAAGTGTTAAAGTGACAAGCATTGAAGGGCTATGTGGTCAGTCATTTAGGAGATTTTGATGCAAACCTTTGATGTGCAGGCTGGCCAAGTGTAATGAATCTACAAGTAAATTGGATGAGTTAATTTTTAATTGAGCATTTTATATGTTGTAATCATATGAATTTGTCATTTTGCTGTGAAAATGAGAGTTAGTTCTGAGAATCAGATTTGACATGTTTAACCTGATGCCGCCTGGGACACTGTTATTTTATGGCCAGTGAAAGTGGTTTGCTGAGCTGCTGGTCTGTCGCCCCAAGTGTGTGCTGCAGCAATATCGCAATGTCCTGCTTGCCAAAAAAATCCCATCAGTTGTGTAGCAACAGTCTCACTTGTAGTGTAAATGTGAATTATTTATAAACAAAAGTTAGTGGAACATATTGTGCATGTGAATGCACAAATTGTGTTCATGCATTGTTAAAATTTTGCTGCAGATAAACATGATAAAGTGAGCTTTGGTTTTGGAACTTTGGTGTGCTGACACGGACACCCTTTGAATGCTTTGTCTAGTGTTGATATGAGTACTTGATTCAGGTGTTCCAAGTTGAGCTTAGTGCAGAGACTGGAGAAGTCAAAAGTATAATTTGGTAGAAGTTGCAGCATTGTTTTTATTTATGTGCTCCATATCAAGTAGAATATCTTTGGTGCTATTTGTTTGTATGTTGCATAATATGGATGACCTTGACCTACTTTCACAAGAAGGGACACATATTAGGAAATGAGATTTTGTTGTAGTCATTAAAGTGTGTCTCACACTTTTCTGTTTTTTCCCGAAGTTATTTACTTATTATGTCTGGGTGCCAACCCAGACATAATATCTCCTTGAATATCTTCAAAACTATTATAGATAGAGACATTACATTCATTATTTTGATTATAAATTGAGATGGAACTTGTAAATTTACACTGAATATGTGTTAAGCCAGTGATCAAATTTCCTGAAATTTTGGGTGACCTTGACCTATTTTTCAATGTTATTAAAAAGTGATTGTTCTCCACTATCTAAATCCTCTAACAACTGTGCCATGCGCAGATCAAAAAAAAAAAAAAAAAATTATCTGCTCCTTAAATGCTGCAAATTTTTTCTAGCTTCCAGTTTGGATACCAACTTTTAAAATTTTAAAGGATGTAAACACAAAAAGTTTATGATCCAGACCCATTATCTGATATGGGAATAAGGAGATGGAACCCTCCCTTTTGGAGAGAAAACGCCTGTGTAACCCCACCTACTGATCAGTGAACTTGACCTGTCATCAAACCACATGCCAACACAGTCACCTGTGATGACTGGCACAACCCAGTCCTACTGTCCAATAAAGCTGAACATGCTGACCCATAATTGATGACATCACAATACAATGTAATAAACGTCTAAATGTTCCCTAGTAACATTACATGGCCCGATATAAAGGCCATGCACACAACGCAGCATTCGGTTTTGATTGAATCACATAACTGTGGAGCTGAACAAGTTTAACTGTCTGCTTTACTGGGCATAAGATATATGCTCAACTTGTGGTCAATCATTCCTCATGTCCTCAGCAGATGATAAATTGTAAAGTACCAAAGCCTAAGACAAATTATGTAAAGTCCTCTTCTGCTTTTTGCGGAGCCATGTTTTGGAATTCCCTGCCTAACTGCATAAGGAAATCATCATCTGTCAAAAAAGGCAGAGCAGGTGGAAAACACATCATGAGGTAAACATGTATGTAACAAGGTCTCAGTGTCTATTATGAATAATACCACCACACTTGTATTTTTGCATTTATTCCAGACTGTACTATGAATGTATGATTTAAAATTTGTCATTGTATATATGTACCTTGAAACTTTGAGGGCCTTGGGAAAGATTAAGGACAAACACAAGTATTTCCCTAACCAAGCCACCCTCGTTAAATAGAGTTTATATACATGTATATATATATATATATATTAGCCTCTGATGAGGCCAGTGAAGGACGGAGTGCATCAGGCTTATTTGGCGCCCCATGTAACTGTTCTTGTCAACACTTGCCCGGTCTTCTTATTGATATCTTGTTAAGGATGTAGCAAAGGGCACTAAATTTGACATGTTGAGAAACTAAAAGGCCAACAATACCAAATGTACCATAAACATGTATGTGGGAATCTTGTATTGCATAAAGTGAGTGACCTTGACCTTTCTCAAGGTCCTGGAAGGAATGCATATCAGGAAGTGATTTTTTTGTGATGCCCATAAAATGAAATGGAACGTCAAAACATACTGTACACCAAATAGGCATTTGGCCGATGGTCAAATTTTGTAATATATTGTATGACCTTGACCTATTTTTACCTCAGCTGACTTGTCAGCCAGCTGAGGTTTTTTGAGGGTCTGTCGTCCGTCGTCCGTCCATCCGTCATCCGTCATCCACAATTTACATTTTCGACTTCTTCTCAAAAACCGTCAGCCAGATTTACTTCAAACTTGGTGGAGATGTGCCTTGGGTGGGTCTCTACCAAGTTTGTTCAAATGGTCACGGTCCAGTGATTTTGGGATTTTTAATGATTTTTTTTTGTTCTTTTTTGGGTAAATCTTAAAAAATCTTCTTCTCCGAAACCGCTCACCCAATTGCTTTGAAATCACACAGGAACACTCCCTGGGATGCCTAGTTCTTAATTTGTTCACCAGGTGGCGCTGCAATTTTTTCCTAATTTTTTATGAATTTTGGTGTGTTATAGCTATTTTCGACTTCTTCTCCAGAACCGTCACTCAGATTAAGCTGAAACATGGTGGATATGTATCTTGTAGAAGGGTCAAACAAAGTTGTTGAACACTATGTGGGAATGCTGCGGAATCCTGATTTTTAACGATTTTTTCAATTCTGGTACTTGTTGGTCAATGCAGCTTTCCTATTGATTACTATGGAAGTCAATGGGCATTCTAATGCTAATTCACATTTTCGACTTCTTCTCCAAAACCGTCGTCCAGATTTACTTCAAACTTGGTTGCAATGTACCTTGGGTGGGTGTCTACCAGGTTGTTGCAATGGTCATGTTCCAATGAATTTGGATTTTTTTATGATTTTTTTTCCCCAAAAATCTCTACAAAAGTTTTAATAGGAAAGTTTAACATGGGAATTTCTTGTAATGGTCATGACTTTAATAATATTGACTAGATTTACTTCAAACTTGGTAGGGATGTGCCTTTGGTGGATCTCTACCAAGTGTGTTCAAGTGGTCACGCTCTATTGATTTTTGGATTTTTTATGAATTTTTTTGTTCTTTTTGGGGGGGGGAACCTTAAAAATTCTTCTCCTCTGAAATAGCTCATCCAATTGCTTTGATATCGTACATAGACACTCCCGGGGACACCTAGTTCCCAATTTGTTCACCAGGTGGCGCTGCAATTTTTTTATGAATTTTTTGTATGGTTTTGCGATTTTTCACTTGTTCTCAGAACCGTCCCTCAGATTAAGCCGAAATGTAATGGATATGTTGTTGTGGAAGGGTCAAACAGTTGTTTACTAGGTGGCACTGCTTTGGATTCCTGATTTTTAAGGATTTTCAATTCGGGTACTTATTGTTCAATGCAGCTTTCCTATTGATTACTAAGTAAGTAAGTAAGTAAGAATTTTATTGACCAAAATTGAGTCAGTATTGACTCATCAGTCATACATAAAGAAATCGTACACAATCAGAGAACAATAATTTCGACCAACTAAATGATACATGTCTACATAAGCAATAACACCCATTATGGGTAGAAGTTACATGTCAACTAAGTGACTAAATAGAATATATAAAATTAGGGACAGGGAGAGAGCTGACACTATGGGCACCGCCATGTAAAATCACATCCTGGGGCAGTAATGACAAAATATAGGCCGCATATACCCAACTAGAGACAGCTTACCAGTAGTTTGCAATACTGGCGGATGTAACCAACATACTACCATATTATGTAGCCTGCACTCTTCCTGTGCCCAATTGTGTACCTCTAATTTTGTCTACAATGCTACCATGATTGCACATGAAATGTATCAGTCAACACTGCACGTTATGTATCAGTCAACATGACATAATATTTAGCACCTGAGATTTCCTCCACCATGTGAATAGCACATAACTACATGAATATTGTTTACCATAATAAGTGATTAAACTCTGTATCCACTGAATACTCAGCTGCAAGCTTCTGATTATACAGGTTTCATGTGGCAGAGATAACTTATAAATATTACATTTAGCACCGATTTATTTGTTTGCATAATAATTATGGAGCAGATAAAATAATATTGGCCTTTATATGTGTTCACAATTCTTATGCACATTACTTTGGGAGACATTTATGTAGGAACTTGCCTAACTGGAAACTCACCTCCGGTGTTCTGCTCGACAAGATTGCAATAAACCTATCTTTTATATTATGATTGGAGAGATCAGGTATACACCACTGGATTTTTCTAAACAATTCGGCTCTTTCATTAAAAAACACAGGACACTGTAATAGGAAATGGGGTTCATCATCAACTCCCATATTACATCTCATACAAAAACGGTTTGCTACAGGGGTAACAGGCTTTGTGTGACGGCCAAGTTCAATGTTCAGGTTGTGGGAGCTTAGTCTAGACTATGTAAGTCAATGGGCATTGTAATGCTAATTCACAGGACAACTGACACGAAATTTACCGTTTACTTGATAACTTGAGATCTGTTTTGAGTTAGCTACACATGTTAATTATTGTGTATGAAGGTCATGCTGAGACAGTACATGAATGACTTTAACCTCGTTTGTGGGGTCACAGTGCAACATACATGAATTTTACTCTTCATTATAACTTGAGAACTACTTGAACTTTGATGTTGCACATGTAAGTGTTCTTCTATAAAGGTCAGACTTACTCAGAACATGGTGTCCTTGATCCTTTCCCAAGTTCATAGAGCTGCAAGTGTGATGAATGTCAAGATCAGCTGAGGTACGGGCTGTTCACACAGCCCTCTTGTTCAAGGTTATTAAGCACTTAAGAAAAAGGACCCGAAATTCAATATGTTGATAGAGAATAAGGGGAATGATACAAAATGTGTTCATGTGGACACATGATGTTGCACATATGGTCATACATTTCTCATCTGTCTGTCCTCCATCAACAATAATCACATTTTCAAATCCCCGAAAAGCGTTAGTCATATCCACTTTAAACTTGGTGGGGGTTGACAATGGCTGGGTCTCTACCAAGTTTCTTCAACTGGTCATGCTCCAGTGATTTTTTGATGTCTGTGTGGCAACATGAACATTCTTTTCTCTGCTGACCTAAGGTCCCGGAGCTTATAGCATCGCTCTTGTCCATCCGTCTGCAAACTTTTGGGTTGTGAGTGCGATAACTTAAAAAGTTTTTGATGTTAGCCCTATATAACTTTCAGGACTGAAAGGGTGTATAAAAATCTAGGTCCCTTTAGATATTGGTGGCACCAGCTGCCCTATTATGTTATATATGGGGTCAAAATGTGGAAATCTTGTGAACACTCTAGCATCTTTTAATTAATTTTTGGTGGATCTTCAAATTTGGTGGCATTGTGTGGGAGGTCAAAGTTACTCAAAGAGGATGACTGAAGCGAAGATAGACGATGTGCATGCATTATATACAGTGACAAGGATCCCATCCTTGTCTGCTACAACAAGAACACTGTGTGCCTAGATGAGTTACACATATCAGTGGTACAGTGACTATGGAGTATATGTACCACAGAATTAAACAATATTGTCCAAGTGAAGAGAAGACATCTGACATGATGTGATCAGTGTATTTTCATTTCCAGTATTTTGTGCACTCCCTGACCTATTTTCAGAGGGCAGAGAAAGTTCTCTAGGCTCAGGCATTGTTCTGTGTTTCAAAAACCCATTGAGAATAACAGGGATAATATTATAAGACTGTCTGGATAGGAAGCCTTTGTGGGTTCTGATGTCAGGGGGGGGGGGGGGGGAAAGAAATATGTACATGCTGTTTTTCTATGTTATGTAATGAATGAATTGTCTTTAAATGTAAGACTTACATTTAATATACTCAATAATGTTAGAGGGTAGTGTCAATGCAGGAATCTAATCACAAATTGGGTAGCACACAAATATTGCAGTAACCATAATTCAATAAGTCTGTAAAACTGATCTGTTCTTTTTAATATGTAGATTTTCATTGACAGTCAACATGTCTGAGCAAGTTGTTGTGAAACATCCTAAATTACCAAAACTGGACAGTCATTAGCTGCATTATACATACACAATATAATAAGCTTCCTTAGTTATAAATCCAAATGCAACACGAGACCATGGCGTGCATGCAGGCCCAGTGAGTGCCATTTTTACCCCCCAGCCTTAAGGCTAGAGGGGGTTGTCATCACCTATGTGTCCGTCCATCCATGCCTTGTGAATGCCATATCTCCAAAAATACTCACTTTACAGAGACCGTGTCTGTAATTGTCTTATTTCTCGAGAGGGATTAATATAGGGCGTAGCCCTCTTTCCCAATCGTGCTTATAACCAGGATTGTAAAATTTGTACAGTTGTACTTTTCACGAATGAAATATGTTTAAACCAATATAATAAGCCTAGGCCTACCAACTGCAACACATCAATTTACCAACTACAAATCAATTCAGATTTATAATCTAAGCCTCCAGGGAAAATAATGCAACATTAGACCAATTTTGATGTACCTGTTATTAATGGAGCTACTGCAAGATCATAGAAAAAGGAAAAAAAAAACTACTATGCATCACCATTTTTACTAATAGGCATAAGCCAACAATTGTGTATTTATAATGTTGGCCAACATTGTTTGAACAGACTCTTAAGTTTTGTTTTTTTTTTTTTTTTTTTTGTAAGTTATGTTATTGTATAATAAGCTCAAAGTACAGACCAGTCTGGAGCATTGGCTTATAATTATGAGTCTTTATACTTGAATGTGTTCAACAGTGTGACCATGGTTCAGGAGCTTTGCTCGCATTTTGGGTTTTACCCATATCATAGAAAAGCTGGCCAACGTGTGCCATTATTTTAAAGTAAAGTCAGCTCAAACACAGCATTTTATTTCAACTTGTCTGGGCGGTTAACTTGGGCTGGGGAAAAAGCATAAGTGGGTGATAGGTATCTAATATTTTGCCAGGTTCCAGGTGTCTGTTCTCCGAGTTACCAGGGGAAATGGTTGTCAACTTATCCTTAAAAGATGACTTACTATCTTAACTTCAACCTGCCCACTCTGTTGTGTCTGAATCAATTATCATCCTTAATTATAAATCCAAATGCAACACAAGACCATGGCATGCATGCAGGCCCAGTGAGCCGCATTTTTGCCCCCCAGCCTTAAGGCCGGAGGGGTTTGTCATCACCTATGTGTCCGTCCATCCATGCCTTGTGAATGCCATATCTCCAAAAATACTCACTTTACAGAGACCAAATTTTTTATCACAAGGAGCCATTGAGGTGCTTCAGGTGCCTATTGAAAAGTAGGTCACTAGGTCACATATTTAGGTTACAGTACTACCTTAAAAAAAAAAAAACGGCATTAACACAATATCTAAAAAAATATTGAATGTTACACAGTAGCTTCATCAATTATTTATGACAGTTGGTCCTAAGGATGCCTATTGAAAACTTGGTCACTGGGTCACATATTCAGGTCACAGTGCCGTATTGAAGAAAAATGGCAGTACTATGATATCTTCAAATATTAAATTACTCATTGTATCTGCAACAATTATTTATGACAGTTGGTCCTAAGGATGCCTCAGACACTTAGTGAAAACTAGGTCCATGGGTCACATATTTAGGCGACACTGCTGTATTGAAGAAAAATGGCCTTGCCATGATATCTTTGCTTATTGCATTCGCACCAAAGCTCTGTTGTCAGGTCAAACAGAAGTAACTGTGACCTACTGGAGGGGTATTGTCGTGACCTACACGTTCGTCTGTCTGTCTGGCCGTCCTGGCCAAGGGGTTTCGGTCACTGATCGGCTTTTAGTTAAACATGGTGCAATGCATTGTGGGAAAGGAAAGTTTGACTTGGATATTACAGTGAATCACCGCCACATGTTTTCAGCACTGTTTGCAATTTGCAATGATAAAAGATTGTACGAAGAAAGTGGCCATCATGTGCCGTTATTTTGCAGTAAAGTCAACTCAAACACAGAATTATGTCTCCCGGTGGAAGCCAGGGGACATATTGTTTTAGAGCCGGTTTCTTCCGCTTCTTCTGCTTCTTATTGTTGTTTTTCAGGTTCTTCAACACTTGGTTTCCGTGCGATAAGTGTTGAAGGACTTGACAGAATTTGATGAAACTTGGTAGGATTATGTATCTAGGCAAGACATAGGTTGGGATTGTATTTGGATGACCTTGAGCGAATTCTGAAGGTCACAGGGTCACTTATGTGAAATTGGTTTCTGTTCGATAAGTCATGAAGAACAGGATGGAATTTGATGAAACTTGGTAGGATTATGTATCTTCAAGACCTAGGTTGGGATTGTATTTGGATGACCTTGAGCGAATTCTCAAGGTTACAGGGTCACTTATGTGAAATTGGTTTCCGTGCGATAAGTCTTGAAGAACTTGATGGAATTTGATGAAACGGGATAGGATTATATATCTTGACAAGACCTAGGTTTGGATTGTATTTGGCTGACCTTGACTTAATTTTCAAGGCCACAGAATCACTTATATGAAATTGGTTTACTTGCAATAAGTCTCGAAGAACTTGATGGAATTTGATGAAACTTGGTAGGAATATATATCTAGGCAAGACCTAGGTTGGGATCATATTTGGGTGACCTTGACTAAATTGTCGAGGTCACAGGGTCAGTTTTATGAAATAGGTTTCTGTGCTATAAGTCTTGAAGAACTTGATGGAATTTGATGAAACTTGAAAGGATAATGCATCAAGGTGAGATCCACAATTGGATTTTAGTTGGGTGACCTTGACCTAATTTTCAAGGTCACAGGGTCACTTAAATATGAAATTGGTTTCTCTGCAATAAGTCTTGAACAACTTGATGAAAATTGCTAGAGTAATGTATCAAGGTGAGAGCTAAAATAGGATTGTAATTTTCAAGCAAAATTGGTCATTTGTAATTTGTTATCACCTGTAGCTTATTCAGAGACGTAAGTGTTCCACCGGGAGACATTTGATTTTCTGTTGGAAAATCAGTCTGTTCTAGTTTTATTTCAACTTGTCTGGAGGGTTAACTTGGACTGGGGAAACAGCATAGCAACACAAAGTTCAATAAGGCATAATATTTCGCAAGGTTTGATGTGTCCATTCTCCAAGTTAACAGGGCAAACAGTTGTTAAAGTACTTTTAAAACATGACTTACTATCTGAACTTTAATCTGCTCATTCATTGGTAGAGGTGCCATTGTAACTGCAATATATAGGTTTGTGCTGTAGGCACATCCAATGAATCAAAAGCAAAAGTTTTAGAAGTTTTACTAATGCTAGTTAGGGGCACTTTGAATGTTTAATTATAAAGCATCTTCAAACCTATTATAGGTAGAGATGCCATTCTATCTTCTATTTATCATGTGTTTAGGTTTGTGCTGTAAGTGCATGCAATGAACATTTGAATTTCTATAAATTATCCAGGAACACAAACAGATTTGTTTTGTAGTAAATCTTTTCTAGCTTCTCTCTTCCTTCTGGTTCGTCCGGTTTATCTTCTTTACCACAATTTTAAAGGACAATTTTCTCTGACACCATTACACTTACAAACTCCAAACTTGGTTCAATTATAGATCCATACATGAAGTCCAGACATTTAAAAAGGAGGAGTGACAATTTAAAAATTATGCAAACTAGGGTCATTTGAATCCACAAAAATGGGGTCTGGTAGCTGGGGACATCTGGTTGCAAATAGTTCAGTTCGGGTTTGTTTCAGCAACACACTGGTCTGGCCATGTAGCTAGTGACATCTGGTGGCTGAAAAGTGTACTTCAAGGTATTGAAAGGCTGCCAGGCAACAAGTTGTCTGTAAGCTAAGACCTGGACAGTCAATACTCCTCTAGGAAGTATTCAGTGAATTTTCTGCTCTAAGCCATCAATTTTTTATGCACACTGAGAAGTTTGGATGGGTAATCACTTTCTTCATAGTACTTGGGAATTTTGACAAAATTTTCCTCAGTCTCCAGGTTTGCTGCAAATTCTTTTGACTCGCAATAATTGTGTAGGGATCCCCAGTTTTTAATGTTTGGGGTGTGCTGACCTGTGTAGGGAAGACCAGGTGTGTTTTTGTTGGTTTAGTGTAAAGGGATGTATATGCCTGAGATAATTGTGTAGGGATCCCCAGTTTTTAATGTTTGGGGTGTGCTGACCTGTGTAGGGAAGACCAGGTGTGTTTTTGTTGGTTTAGTGTAAAGGGATGTATATGCCTTATGTAGAGAATCAATTCAGACTGTGGTGTCCACAAAGTTGATCTCAATTTGAGAAGAACTTCAAGTGAATTTGATTGTGGAGTGACAAGAAATAAAATATGTTCAAATTCTGTCAGCTGTGGTTCTGCATGAGTCCGTATACAGAAAATGTCATCTATGAATCTGTACCAAACTAGGGGTAAAAATGGGTGTTTCAACAGAGCAGTGTCTTCCAATTCTGCTAAAAACAAGTTTGCAAAGGATGGGGCTACTTTGGCACCCATCGCTGTGTTACTTAATTTATTAGATAATTTGTAAATAGTGATCACCGTTAAAGTCAAAATTGTTGCAGGTGAGCACTGATCTTTAGAGATTGATCAGTTCAAAAGTATTAGGTTTGAGTGAGTGTTCTCTGTTGTGCATTAAGCTCTAGCTGCAGTGTGAAGAACTTTGCTAATTGGTATATTCGTGTATAACGACTGTACCCATTACATCTATTAAAGTTCCGGAAAAGCATCTTTTGGTAAGGGTAGCAAACCTTCAATTTTTTTGTATGAGGTCTGTTGTGTCTTTGATGTGGCTTGGAATTTTCTTAACCAATGGTTTAAGAAAGGAATCTACATAGGCTGAGATTCTCTCTATCGGGCATTCATTAGCACTCAGTGTGTGTCATACCAGAGGTGGGATGACTCCCTTGTGGATTTTAGGTAGGGAATAAATACTTGGAACCCTTGGTTCCTTAATATGTAAGTAGTAATACAATTAAGGACTGATACTGTTGTTAGCCTGCATCTCTTTGAGGGTTCTTTGTATCCGTTCATTGTGTACAGTTGTGAGATCACTACCCACATGTTCATAGTGATGCTTATTGGACAAATGAAGTTTAGCTTGGGCTATGTAATTATTGGTGTTTTGTATTTTCTTCCGAATGAGATATGTGTATCATTTCAAAAGATAGTGTTTGTTCAGTGTGTGAATTCAGCATAGATCAGAGATTGACTTTTTTCCTCAGATCACGCTCCAGGAACTGTGTGTTTCGATTTGAATAAAGTTAGACTCCGATTCCTTGTGTCAGTGTGCTACTGTGCTTGGTGGTCATGCCCTACTGTATTCCAAGCAAAGTCTATACAAACAGCCCAATAATTACTTGAACATTGACCCCGATACTTTCATCCAAGCTTGTACTAAATACTTATGAAATATCTGATTTGTGCCTTGATAATTGTGACGTGGCTGCTAAGCAGTTGTCAGGTATTCTGTATGATTATTCTGTTAACGCCAATACGGTAAAAAACAACTTTCACACGATGTCATCAAAGACAGGTGGCAAAGGATCCTGGACACAAGAGATGGTATTAGTAAAGAGTAATGGAAAGTGATCAACTAGAAAGAAGAGTATCATGGCGACACAATTGGTATGCTCTCTGATGTTGAGTCTAAGAACCATTTGGAGGAACTCCTGAACCCCCAAGAGGCAGAGAGGCTTGATGAGTCTGACTTTACATCTCATACTACCAGGAAAACATTGTTGGATAACCTCATCATGCTCATTGAGCCATCAGAGGTTGTTGAGGTGATCAAAAAGCAAATTAAGCTGAAAAAAAAATGATGTGGGCCTGATGGTGGTAGCCCTGGAGTTTTCAAAGTCATCCCAGCTAACTGGATTTTACAGTTAACCAGTTATTGAACCATATCTTTGATTATTGTTTCAGGAAAAGGATTCAACTCTGTGTTTTTTTTTGTGGACTTCACAAAAGCCTACGATCGTGTGCCCAGGGCCCCATTGATGAGAACCTACTACATGTATTACTACTAGTAGTACATGTATTACTACTAGTAGTACATGTATTATTACTACTAGTAGTACGTGTATTACTACTAGTAGTACGTGTATTACTACTAGTAGTACATGTATTACTGTAGCTGGGCCTTTGTCTGACTTTTTAATCACTATTTGCTTATTTTCCTTAAGCTGTCTGAAGGTTAGTATTTCTTCTCTGCTGAAACTGTCTTACCTTTGGATTCTTGCTTGGAATTTTGCCAATGTATGTTTGTACCAGTTGTATTTATGTCAAATATATTCATTTGCAGGAAGCAACAAAAGATCCCCGTGTGTGTTCCTTCATGGTGGAGCCAATCCAGGGGGAGGCTGGCGTGGTCGTACCAGATGATGGGTACTTGCAAGGTGTAAGGGAAATCTGCACCAAGAACAATGTTCTGTTTATAGCTGATGAAGTGCAGACCGGCCTGGCAAGGACTGGCAAGTATGTGGCTAAACACTAGCTTTGAGCATTCATGTCTACAGTTGCTCAGCTATGCTGACTTAAGTTTTGCTGAGGTTATATGATCCCGCAGGTCCATCATATTTTTATCATTGCTGACACAATAAGTCTGCAGAACAACTTGGGCTATCAGGTAGTGTCATAGAACTTGTACTGTAGAACATGTCACTGGAAGCTAGAGTGAGCTGAAATTTATAATCCTCCCTTGTACCGGAGGAGGGGCATATAGCAATCACTTTTTTCGTGCGTCCGTCCATCCACATTTTGTGCCCGGGCTATAATTCGCTTGTCCTTCAATTTATATTGATGAAACTTTACACATAGGTACATCTGGACGTAAGGGTGTGTCATGTACCCAAAGTAGGTTGCTAGGTCAAGTATCTGGGTCACAGTGACATATACTTATAAAATCGTGTCTGGGCTCTAATTCCTTTACTGTGTATTTTAGTTTCATGAAACTTGACTCACACATGTATCTTGACCTAAGGGTGTGTCATGAAACTTAAGTAGGTCACTAGGTCAAATATCTGGGTCAGTGTGATACAATCATATAAAACTACATAATACATACATGCTAAACAATACATTACACTTCATGCGCGGGCTGTTATTCTGTTGTCTGACTTAGAATCATGAAACTTCACACACCTGTGTATCTGGACACGGGTGTACCTTGCATAAAAGTAGTAGGTCACAAAGTCAAGTTCCTGGGTCATGGTGATAGCCTATGTTGATTGACTACACTCATTCCAAAATGTGATCTGTGATTGGCAAGGTTAAAAATTGGGTGGGGGAAAGGGGGGGGGGGAGGGCATGGATCCAGCAAGTTCTGATTGCATTTTAATTGAACCATGTTTTATCCCAATATATTGTATAAAATGAAAGATGATAACTTTCACTGGAACAAAATCACATGGAACCCCATTAAAACACGAAACGTAATTCCCCAAAGTTAACGTGCAGTCGTGTATAACACGCAGGTATGATTTTGCCTTGTGAAACCAGGTAAAAAGCCATATATCTGTGTATAACGCACATTTAAAAAATACCAAAACAAATGCCATGCACCCGCTCAAGCAAACCCACACATCAACAGGAGTAACCAGCAGTTCAAAACGACTGGGTTGTCCACTGCATTTTCCCCTCTGTACTACATGTATATTTATTCAATTAAATCATTCAATTTTTGTCCAAAATTTCCAATTATCTAAATATCAAAGACTTCTATTCTAATCTGAATCATGCACTCCAACAGTTACTGTCCGTAAACTGGGCCATGTGTGTGACTGTCAGTCATTGCATGCACGCACCTTCAACTCGCACCGCGTCCATTTTCCTACATATCTGTTAGATTTTGTCCATGCATTGGTAATTTGTTGGAAAATAAATATGGAACCATTTGGCAATCCCAGTTCGATCAGTTCAATGAGCAGACGGGTCAAAATAAGGAGCTTGTGAAGTACAGGTAAACTTGCAAATGGGGACGATCTTTTAATATACATCGCAGTGACATCTAGCGGTGATCAATTTTGAGTTGGTACATCGATTTTCAACAACACTCCCAAGTTCGAGGTATCAAAACACAGAAATGATCCGAGAAAAGTTGCTCTTTTGCTGAGATTTGTTTAATAAGAGAGTAAGTAAAGCAGACATATACGGTTTTTGAAGATGTATGGGACTTAAAAGTGTTTTTAAAGCGTGTTTTGATGATTGCTTGTATTATCGCCCATATATGAATTCTGCCAACGATCTCCCGTATGCTCCATGATCGAGAACTTGGTTCAAAACGTACAAACACGGGACCAGAAAAAAGTGTAAAGCAGACATATATGGTTTTGGAAGAAATATGGGACTTTAGAGTGTTTTTAAAGCGTGTTTCGATGATTGCTTGTATTATCGCCCATATATGAATTCTGCTGAGGATCTCCTGTATGCTCCATGATCGAGAACTTGGTTCAAAACGTACAAACACGGGGCCAGAAAAAAGTCCTGACTTCTGTACATGTATATAGCGTGCACTAGGACTTCAGAAAAATAGGTTAGGCTACAAAAGTGTGCGTTATCTACAGGGAATTACGGTACTTGCATGCTGGAGTGTACAACCGACACGAAGTGGCCCGATCCGTTTTTTCCAAGGTTCAGAGTGAGGTCAACATGACTTCTAAACAAATGTGGTCGCAATAGGAAAATGCCGAGCCTTATTTTGAACCATAACTTATGAGTTATGGTGACTTAGGCTCCACAGAACGTTTAGAATAAAGTTAAGACAGTGAGTTATACTGATTCCATCAAAACAATTTTACAGCAGTTTAAGCTGATTACTTCAGAAGCAAAGGTGCAATACCAAGCGATGCATCAGGCCCATTGAGGTTAATGGGAAAACGACAAAAATCAAGACTGGCAAACATTTTCAAGGTGCAAAACACATTTTTCAGTGTCCAGACAAGTGTTCTTTATTGCAATAAGATTTAAGGGTTGTAATTGTAAATAATAATTTCTTTTCAAATTATATGTAATCAATAATTATGAAGTGATGGTGGCAGAAATTGGCGTACCCGGGGAGTGTCCACCTTGGAGTTGAGATGTTGATGAGGTCATGCCTGCGGGGTGCCTCCAATGAATGACCATCTGAATTTTACGACCGCTTTTTGGTCTGCATTAGGGGAGTTTGCTCAAAAGAGGTACTACTGTACATGCTTAGTTGTCAGTGTAGTGCTTCATGTATTGGAAGATTAATGACCGCAATCAATATCTAACTTTATTTCTTGGGTTTCAAACTTTGGGAATAAAGTGACGTAGAAATTATGCCAGAATATTAATGAAGTAATTTCTCACAAAGTTCATGATGATAACTTTTGACTGAATCATGATGAATTAATAAATAAAATAAAAGTAACAAACTTAAATCCTGTTCTTTCTTTCTTCCTTTGTCCTTTCTTTCTTTCTCTCTTTCCTTTCTTTTTTTTCTCTTTTTCCTTTCTACATGTTCAAAATTTATTTATACAGAATTTGCAGATTGTGACAGCTTTTGTCTGAGGAATGTTTGTAGCAACTGCAGTCTTTGTTTGTGTCAAAAGATATGTGACTGTGATCCAGATCCAACTCTTTACTTCTTAGGTTTCAAAGTTCGGGAATAAATTGATGTAAAAACTACGTAGGAACATAAATGAAGTTATTTATCACAAAATATTCATTTTCGTCCCTGTTCCTGCCCAGGATGGGTCAGTGTGTTGCTGCTATTATAGCAATACAAGTTCTACAGCTTGTCTACATTCCCCCAAACACCTGAAATTGTGGAGAGCGTGGACCCGTGCAGTCAAGATTTATAGGGACAAGTGGCAGGGCCCTGGGAACCAATCTCACCTATGTGTAGCAAACACTTTGTAAGGAAAGTGACTTTGATATGTCAAATATGACGATGTGTAGCAAAAAAACAATGTATCACATAATTTATCAATCGACTGTCACAGTGACAACAGTTTGTCTGGGATGTTGTTACAAAGTATTACATTGTAACAAAACATTAGTGTTTAACCATTTTGATTCAACTGATGGAAAAAAGTGAGTGGAAAACATAGGCAAACAAGGACCGATGTTGTTCCATGCCCTTATCTAGGGTTGAACAGTCGGTGTACCATGATGAGAGGTCCCTGGGTTGAGTTAGCTGGCCACTGTAATTTGTATGTCCAATTACTACTCCCTGCAGTACTAGTGAAGGGAAGGTTCTGGGCATCTGGCTCGTGACTGTGAGGCTGAATGATCTTTTCTTCTGCTGCTACAGCTTTTCTTATTGATTCTTCTTCATCCTCATCAGATCAGGTACTGGTACACGCAAAACTTGATTCAGACTCTCCGGAATCACTATGCTCTGCTGTATCTGCCATGACTCTCAGGTGACTGAAGGCACTCTGGCTTATAACACATTCACCCTAGCCAGCAGGCTGTGTTTGTGATGTCACTAACACTTTTCCCACATCTGGCCACGAGCGGAGAAAATTCCCAGGCTTTCATGTAGCAAATATGGCTCACTTTTGGAGTTAAAAAAACACTTTTGGAAAATAAAATTTAACATTTTGGTTTTCAAATTTCATTTCTAACCACCCTAAATATCAACTTTCTAGTTTGTGGTACCCATTCAATCAAGCTGACCTTCAAACATTAAAGTAAATAAATAAATATCAAACGTAAATGTCTTCTTTCTTTGCGCCCTCCTTCCTTCTGTCCTTCTCGCTTTCCTTTAGTTTCAGAATTTGCCAATTGTGACAAGTGCCTTTCAGTGAAGTGGGTATGCGAAGAAAAAGTCGGGAATATTGACACATACATGAAAGTGAAATAGATTGTCAGTTGCTCCTGGTGAAGGCGAGAGACTGATGAAGGTCACCAAAGCACAGGACCATCATGGTCCTCTGGTGTAATGTTGGGGCCAAGATAGGACAATTTTGAGAATGTTGTTTTTTTGAGAAGTTTTTCTTGAATAATCTTGAGACTTGGTGGGAATGACAATCAGGCAAAAAAAAAAAAAAACCAGCAAAAAAACAAGCAGAAATTTGGTGGGGCCACATACAGTGTTACAGAAGATATGGACCCAAAAGGGGTTGAAAACAAAATAAAGTCATTATGTTTAGAAAGGATGAGGCTAATGATACCAATTGTACCACAAATGTGTATCATATGTAGACATTTTATGTTGCACAATATGGATGACCTTGACCTATTTTCTCTAGGTCATGGAAGGAATACATTTTAGGAAATTAATTTTTGGTTATGGTGACTGTGTCTGAACTTGTGCACATGCATCAATATACCGCTGCAGAAACATTATACAGACAAAAGTCAGTGACTTGAAGTCATGGTGGTGCCACTGGTGGTAAAAGTGGAACTAACATTAGGGGTGTAAAAAGTACATTAAATTCATTATTTTTAGTAGAATTGAGTTGCAACTTGTAAGTTTATACCAAATATGTAATGGGCCAATGGTCAAATTTTATCTTATTTTTGTGGACAGAAAGGCCCACCTCCACATTCAATAGAATGTTAGAGTAGTAGTTTGGGCCACACAAATGCAAATTTAAGAGACTGCAATACTTGTAAAGCTACACAATGTACATCATTGTTTGTGGTGTGATCAGGTTTTTATTATAATGTTTCATCTGCCAAGCAAAAAAATTTGCTTTTTGGTAAATTGATAAAAATACGGTTTATCCAGCCTTTCCACTCATACATTGTTTGAGATTCTTTCACGAGCAACAAAGAGATACATTTTGTCATGCAAGGAAAACCAAGTTTAGTCACATGATCATGATATGTAACAAAACTATAGTCTCAGCATTTATGGTTAGTATTTTGGCAATTGCAACTAAATGTTGCAAGTTTAAAGCTTTTTTGCCATGTGGATGGTCTGAATATATTCTTGTGGAAGGGGGGAAAAGGGGGCACATTGTGTTGAATATAAAATGATTTGTTACATTAACACAAAATAATTTAGACTGTTATCATGAAATATACATGATATCAAGTCAGATTCACATGGTGAAGTATTTTATAGAACAGTCTGAACTCAATACTTTTTATGTGAAAAAGTTCATAATCACCTTGCAAACCCTGTTAAGGGAAATGGGTCCCTGTCCAATTGACAAAGTCACTGGGTCTGCTAAACAGGCAACAACAGCATCACCTTGAACAGGGACCTATATGTGATGAATAATTCTGCTATAGAAATTTGAAAGTGCTCTCTCTCTCTCTCTCTCTCTCTCTCTCTCTCTCTCTCTCTCTCTCTCTCTCTCTCTCTCTCTCTCTCTCTCTCTCTCTCTCTCTCTCTCTCTCTCTCTCTCCTCTCTCTCTCTCTCTCTCTCTCTCTCTCTCTCTCTCTCTCTCTCTCTCTCTCTCTCTCTCATCATTAGATTGTATGTAAGCATAGCATTAGGCCCATGGGTCTCTTATTTGACTGCTCCTAACTGTGTTGGATTCCCTTCTAATATAATGGGATGTGCCATGTGAACAATATTTACCAAAGCTACCATAAATGCGTGTTCCTGTGAAAGTTTAATGTTGCATCATATAATGGATGACATTGGCTCATTCCACAGGGTCATGGAGGGAATTCTTTCAGGAAATAAAGTAAAACTTGTAAAAAGGTTTTTGTCATTTTTTTTGGTTACAAAAATGCAAGTTGAGATTTGTTACTTTACAGGAGGTTATGTGTGGACCATGACAAGGTACGGCCAGACATCGTCATTCTGGGCAAGGCTCTGTCAGGAGGATTGTATCCTGTGAGTAAAGTCATTTCAGAAAGAAATCCAAAAAAAAAAAAAAAAAAACATCCCAGTGTGGACAAAACTGTTGTTTTAACTGAAAAGAAATTGGGGCAGTAAGTTTCAAAAGCTTGTGGCATTGGTCTTAAGAACCAGTGTGTGTGTAACACATATATTGAGAGACCAATCTGATGCCTCTTCACTTGTAATTCACAAATTACATGTATCCAAACAGGAGTTGCAGTGCCGCATCTTCACTGTTGTTCTGGGAAAAAAAAAAAAACGCAATATGCTTCATAGAGAATCCAGTCACTTTGTATATTGAAACCTATACTTTACTTAAACAAAGTTATCATGGTCAATTTTAAATTTTGACTTCAAATGAAATTATAAACAGGACATCAGCTGGAAAGCATCAAGCATGTTTCACAGCCTTAAATTCCCAGACATCTCTTTTACCTCCGCTGATTTATCAGTCAACTGAGGTTATAGGACAGTCATTCATCCATCATCCGTCCATCTGTTGTCATCATTGTCCCTTGAAGTTCACATTTCACATTTTGTATTTCTTTAAAACCGTTGCCACGATCCTTGTCAAATTTGAAGGGGGTCTACCTTGGGTGAGTCTATATCTAGTCTGTTGGTCATGTTCCAGTGATTGTTAGATTTTCAATGAATTTTTTTTTTTTTTTTGCATTATAAAAACTTTTTTTAAAAATCTTTTCCGAAACTGCTTACCCAATTGCTTTAACATTGCATATAGACACTGCAGGGGACCCCCAGAACTTAGTATGTTCAACAGGTGGTGCTGCAATCTTTTTTGTGATTTTTTTACGGATTTTTGTGCTCAGATTGTTCAGAAACATGGAAATGTGGCTTGTGGGAGGGTAAACAAAGTTGTTCACCAGATGGTGATATAGTGGATGCCTGATTTTTAACCAATTTATCAATTTGGATACGTGTCTGTTAATTCATGCATTCTCATTCTTTACTATATGCAAGTCGATGGGGATTGCAATGGAAATTCACAATTTTGACTTCTTCTCCAAAACCTTCAACCAGATTCACTTCAAACTTGCTTGGGGTGTACCTCAGGTGACTTTCTACCAAGCATGCACAACGGGTAATGCTCCACTGATTTTTTATGATTTTTGGACCAAATCTCTAAAAAGTCCTCCCTGAAACCACTTGGCCATTTGGTTCAAAATTGCATAGGGACATTTCTAGGGACACTCAGACCTTAATTTGTTCAAGAGGTGACACTGCCATTGATTTTTATTTCTTTTTTATTTTTAGCTCAGCTGACTTGTCAGTGGCTGAGCTTATCTTACGGACTTACGTCCATCATCATAATCGACTTCTTCTCCAAAACAGTCAGCCATATTCACTTCAAACTTGGTGCCAATGTATCATGTGTACCTTGGGTGGGTCTCTACAAAGTTTTTTTCAAAATGGTCACACTCCATTGATTTTTGGATTTTTTAAAAAATCTTTAAAAAAATCTTCTTTGAAACTGCTCACCTGATTGCTTTGATATCACACAGGAACACTCCTTAAAAAAAAAACAAACAAAAAAAACCTAGTTTTGTCGGGACTGGGATATGTAATTATGTCTTTGCAATGTTTGCTCATAGTCCTGAGATACAATCACTGATTATGTCCCTTCATTGTTTGCTCAGAGTCCCAAGATGATATGCTTTGATGGAAATAGCATTGGGAAGGCCACCAAGTGGTTGTTTTGATATAATGTTCATCAAAGCAAAATATCATGTGAGGGACATGATCCCCAAATAAATGTATTTAGTGACTTGTTATGAACAGACAATATGTAACAGACACCCAAAACAACCAAAAGTATCAGTTTATGCTTGCAGAGATACAATGTAGACCCCCTCTCTTGGCCACTGTTGACTCAATCATGTGGCCGATACCCTGTACGAAGGTCTGACTTCTAGTTTGTCTTTGTTACAGGTTTCTGCCATCTTGGCAGATGACGAGGTGATGTTGACCATCAAACCAGGAGAGCATGGATCTACATACGGAGGCAACCCACTGGGCTGTAAAGTGGCCATAGAGGCACTCAAGGTATTGTACTGTAGGGACTTGCGTCAGCACAAATTTCACATTTTGGCTCATGGAAGTTAACAGAAATACTGAAGTTGTGGATATGATTTTCTATGTTCCTTATGATTTCATCCCTTATAAATCTTCTTGGACTTGATTATTAATGCATTCCTGCATATCTTATTTTCTTTATATTTCTGTTCCTTCTTGACCTATTGCCTGTTAATTTGGCACACATAATCTATGGGTCTGGGAAATTTGTCCCATATAATAATATATAACCTTGAGGTCAAAGTTCAAGGTCAAATCCTTGTTGCATTTTCTGCTGACTCAGCAATTTTCACATGTGGGCTTATACCTTCTTAATGGTGCATCGTAGGCCCAAGGTTACTATTAATTGTTAATAGGAAAGTACTTATGGACTTTCAGTTTGTATGGTTCATTTTAAACCTGAGTGACCTTGAAAGGTCAAACTGCATATATTCCTGTTGATGACTATATAAGTCAATGGGGATTGCAATGAGAGGCTGTTTGACCACAAAAACATTTTGGTTTAAGGTCCTAATTGTTTCATTGGAAATGGAGATTTGTTATTCCTGATATAAAGTCAACATTGACAGGTATTGGAGGAAGAAAAGATGGCAGAGAATGCAGAGAAACTGGGAAAATTGATGCGAGAAGAATTGAGCAAGCTGCCCAAGGATGTAGTGTCTGTGGTCCGGGGCAAAGGACTCCTTAATGCCATTGTCATTAACCCTAGTGAGTATGATGTAGATCTTGTCAGTTTTGATTAACAATTGTTTTTTATTGTCAGCTGTGTGTTAAACCATTTTGGGCTGTTCACTTAATCCCGAGAGACCTAATGCTGACGTATCAACAGGAAACCTGTTTCTACTAAAATTGCCATAAAGTGTCTAGTGTGGTAATGGTGCCGTATCCTATGATGGCCCATTAGTCAACAGCTTTTTAGGACCATTCAAGGCACACAGAGTGCTCCAAGGAAAACTGAACTTTGTCTCCAGTTACTTAAAGACCGACATAGTTATTGTGGAACGCATTCTGGTAAAAGGCCTTGCACTCAGCTTTTATTTTGGTGGCTTTGAGGCATGAAAATGACATCAAATTTGGTTTACTTGCTAAAGGAATTACATAACCCAGATTTGTCTTCATACAGTGATTCATTGTGAGTCTGTTTCACTGTCTAATTGTCATCCAGTGCTTTCCAGCAGGTTTCATGTTGTTAATCTCGGTTATGCCAGGGGACACAGGGCCGTGACGCTGGCTAATACAGTGGTCCCTGTCTTGAGAGACCACCCCTAGGGCAGGTCAAAAAGTCGTCTCTCAAAACAGGTGGTCCTTCATTAGAGGTACGATAACATGGGAAAGATAGCACAGTGTTCTGAGAGATTGGTGTTGAAAAGATATGCGGTCTCTCATTGGAGGGGTCTCTGAAGACAGGTACCACTGTACTGAAACCCAATTAACCCCTTTGTTGCTGGGCATTGCCAGCATCACATAGTGGTGACTGCCTGAGCCAGCGTGTCCCGGTGTTGGACGCCATTTGGCCACTGGGAACTGCTGGCTGATATACTCAAGTGCCCTTTGCTGACATGCTCGCTGGAACAGATGTAAAACATGAATTCTGTTGAAATAAATTGAAGAAAATCTGCGCAAATTTGTTAGGTACTCGTGCAGAATCCCTGCCTACACTTTCCCTCTTCATACTCCTGGCAGAAGTCAGGCTCAGTGTAACACAGAAGGTGTTTATGACAATAGTCCTGAAAAGGTACATGTGAAAAGCTAAGGACATTCAGTGTGGCATCAAGAAAACAAATAATAAACACATAATTTTCAAATAGCATTGTCTGTACGTTATCAAAAGTATTGAGGTGTTCTAATGAAGTCTAGTGAAATCACATCATGAGCCAGGTTTGTACTCATGGAGCCAAGGTAACCATAATAATACATGCATGTCAGTTTGGTATTTACGTAGGATGGATGGGATGTTACATACTCACAGTATTTTCTTTTTTGTCAAAGTGGGCAGTCAATTCCTCTCCTTTTACTTATATTTTTTTTGGATTTAGAAAAAAAAAACAATTTCCTTTGCAGAGTTTGATGCCTGGGAAGTGTGTCTGCGTCTCAGGGACAATGGATTGTTGGCAAAACCCACACATGGCGACAAAATCCGATTTGCTCCACCACTTGTCATCACTCAGGACCAATTAGAAGAATGCATTGATATCATCAAGGACACCGTGATGTCATTTGCATGAAAACGGAGGAGAAAAATTGAAAGACAAGGCTAGAGGACTGTACCATGTGGACTTCCTGTGGTGGACAATGGAACCAATTGTTGTTTTATCTGCCACCACCAGAGAATACTATGTCAAAATACTAACTTGCAGGCCAGATTTGAATGTGGTGTTAGGGTTTTCTTTACATTCATAGATTAACGAACTGGAACTTTAAGGCATAAATAGCAAACTTTCATGCATCAGGCTGTCCAAATCAGATGTAAATGACTTATGCTATGCTTGCAACATTAAATTTTGAGGGCTTACATTCCTTGAAATGTCAATATGCATCAGCCAGAAGCTACCAGGCCCAGCGTATAGCAAACGTAAGGCAACTGCAGGGCAGGATCAGTGGGAGTTAGATACTTCCCTGGGATGGCAAAAGTGCTGTCAGTACAAAACAGTGTATTTATAATAAAACAAAACTGCCATAACCCTTAAAGTGCTAATCACTGCTATACAGTGGTACATGCTATTTAAGACCACCCCTACAGCCAACAAAAAGTGGTCTCATACTGCAGGTGGTCTTAAATTGAAGGTATATTTAACATGTAAATACAGCAGAGGGTCTTGAAAGAGTGGTCTTAAAAAGACATGCAGTCTTAAATTGGAGGTGGTCTTTAGAGCAGGTACCACTGTAGTCGTTTTCTCGTTACCGTTAAATATATGATGGTTAAAAGATTCAAATTCCTCATGAAGATACCTTTCATTCAAATACCAGCAAGCCTGGTCTAAAGCAAAAAGTAGTTTTAGTCAACAGCTTTCCTTGGGTCACTTTGCATGCAAAGTGCCCCAAGGAAAGCTGTTGACTCAGTCTTAAATCAGTGCTTTAAGGGTTAACTTTCTCAAGGAGCCGTGGATTACCCCTTATTTGGCAATAAGTGTGATAATGGGCCGACCAGAAGCACAGGGACCAGCCTGTCATCAGTTTAGTTTGTGGGTGACCTCCCCACGATTCTCTGAGGTACCACAATCAAACCTGCAACATGAGTTTTACATCTAAACTAACTGTATTTATCTCAGCCATGTTCATATTCTATATGACTATAAATGTGAACAGAAAGCGCCAAATCTGTTCAAAATGCTCAATTGTCAGCTTGAAGTTGTCCCATAGGAATGTACTCACAGAGAAATTAGGTGTAGGTTTATGGTACTCTGGCAGCTTGTGATGATTATTTTCTGCTTAGTAGTCATCCTGAACACAGAACTTATACTTGATGGAGCCAGTGTGCTGTGTGCAGATTTATGTTCAAGGTGATATGAAATGGGCTGCAAAGGTGGGCCACTCATTACTTCCTGCGTTGGTACTTTAGCTGTGCTGTCATTCTACAGTGGTCATGTGATAATTAGCCTTTCATTATCTCTGTGAGCTGGGTCGGTCAGCCAGGGTACCATTTGTTGAGGGGTTACCCACTTATTCAGCTTACAAGAGATCAGTGCACTGGCCGGCCCCATGCATGTAATTAATGTACAATTGGCCACCTGGTGGCAGCAGCACTTCTCATTGCCTTTAAGGCACCAGCATTTTCTTTTTATTGTTTATTATGCATAGATTCGCAGTAAAAGGGACCGGTGAACAAAACAGGTGTAAAGCACTGACAGAACTTTCATTTTAACACTGATTTTGCAATATTTTGTAAAACAGTTCAGTATATTGCAAATATTTACATGTTTAGGCATTCCAAACAGCTAAAGTTACATCTATTACATCAATGTACTCACACAAGCATGTGAAGAAATGAATAGAATCTAAATAGAATGGTTCATAATCTTTTGGATGGTGATGAGTTAAGGGAAATGTGATGTGCATATTTATGCCCCCATCCTGCCTGAGGACTGGCATACAGTAATCACTGTTTCCATGCCTCTGTCCATCCTGTCCTACCTGAGGAGTGCCATATAGTAATCACTGTTTCCGTGCCTCTGTCCATCCGTCTGCTTTTCATGTATGGCCTATAATTTGCTTGTCCTTCAACTTGGATTCATGAAACGATACACACAGGCGCAGCTGGACATACGGATGTGTCATATACCAAAAGTAGGTCACTAGGTCAAGTATCTGGGTCACAGTGACATATTCTTGTAAATCGTGTCCGGGCTAGAATTCCTTTACTTTGTAACTTAGATCAATGGAACTTTATACACAGATGCATCTAGATACATAAGGGTGTGTCCTGTACCAAGAGTAGATCACTGGACCAAGTAACTGGGTCAGAGGTACATATCCTTATAAAATGGTGTCTGGGCTATAATTCCATTACTATTTAACTCAGTTTCATGAAACTTAACCCTCACATATATGCTGATCTAAAGGTGTATCATATACCAAAAGTAGGTCACTAGGTCAAGTATCTTGGTCACGGTGATACATTCATGTAAAACTACATTACACTTCATGTCCGGACTGTAATTCTATTGTCCTTTGAGTGAGAATCATGAAACTTTACATACATGTGTATCTGGACACTAGAGTGTTGTCATGCATAAAAGTAGGTCACTAGATCAAATTTCTGGGTCACCGTGATAGCCTATTCTTATTGACTACAGTCATTCCAAAATGAGACCTGTGATTATCAAGGTTATAAATGAGGTGAGGGGGGCTGGGCATGGATCCAGCAATCTCTGATTGCCTTTTAATTCTGTTTTATGTTCACACCATTAAGTTCAGTGTATGCGGTAGATGACTTTCTGAAGCATCGTTCCTTGCTGATTAAACGAAGAACAATTTAGTGACAGTATTTTGTAAGTTGACAACTGTTATATCATGGCACCATAACTTGTTGTGTCAAGGGTTGCTGGAAATACATACTAAGTGTGGAAATGTGGAATTGTGCCACACAGACACAAAGGGACAGATCCCAGCACAAGTATTTTGCTGTCATGATGAGGGGACAGACTGCAGCACAAGTATTTCTTGTGCTAAAATATGTATTAGTAGGAATGAAATTTATGAAATTTGGATGTGGGATTTTCGTGTTTTTGCAGCAGAGCATTACATGTGGTATAGAGTTACACAGCGCTCGTTAATGTTACAGATATATGTTCTGAACTGGTTCACCTGAATTCTTTTGTACATATCCCATGGAATGGGTAATCAAGACATATAATTATAACTGCTATATATATGCATGGTTGCAGTGAAATGGATCATGGTAAAGTTTGTTGGGGAAGGGCTGCTTCAGGAGAAGTGTCTCAGAATATTTTGTCTTTTATTGAAGTGGGTTGTGACACTGATCTGTATCATAGAAGGACTCGGATCTGACTATTGCACTGGCAGCTTTATGGATTGGGTGGTTGTTTTATCATCTGAGAGCATGTTGTTTTGTGTTGTAAGCATTAGATATTTCAAGAGGTACGTATATGATGATGTAATTCTAATCTTAGCACATCCACACAGAAGTACTGGACTGAATTTTAATATTGACTTATGCTCAGAATTTGGAGAATTGTATTCCCATTCTCCCCTTCCCCCACCCATCCTTTTTTTTCATACCTCAGCTGAAGTTATGTGGTGGATCTTTGTCGTATGTTGTCCACAATTGACAATTTTGTCTTCTTCATCAAAGCCGTCAGCTGGATCCACTTTAGACTTGGTGGTGATATACCTTGGGTGGGTCTCTACCAAGTATGTTCAAGTTTGGTCATGCTCCAGTGATTTTGGATTTTTTTGTGAATGTTTTGTTTATTTTGTGGCAAATTCTAGAAAAAATCTTCTCTGACACCACTCAAGCAATTGCTTCAAATTTTATTGGGATACCTTTGAGACCCCTACACCTTAATTTAAACAAGTGGTGTTGCCATTTTTTGTAACAAATGTTTAGTTGTGCTGACCACAGGTGGCAGAGCTAATGCCATAACTCTTGTCTGTCCATCCTTCCATAAACTTTTGATTGGGGGTGCAGTACAGTCCACAGTTTTCAACTTGGCCCCATATTACTTATCAAATTTATAAAAATCTAGGTTGATTTTGATATTGGTGGTACTACCTGTAGTATTATGTAATATGTGGGCCAAGATGTGAATATTTTGAAAATGCTATTTTTTGACGAGTTTTCAATTAGTCGTCACACAACTTGGCAAGAATGTCAGTCAGGCTAAAAGAGAGAAATGGATTGAAATTTGGTGGCACCACCTGAAGTGTTACAAAAAATATGGACCAAAATGTATTCAAAACACTGTAAAATCAATTTGTTGAGTGCCATATGGATCTCAAACCATGCACAGATTACTATTTGCCTTTGTTCTCAGGCTAAACATCTAAAATTCCTTGAGTCACAGGTGAATCTTCCATGTGCATAGACTCGATACTGGGATTCTTTTTTTTGTTTGCAGCAAATTCACAAGTCACCAGTGTAGCATTATTGTAACATTCCTTTCAACTTTTATTATGTTAACTTTGCATTTTTATTTGCAGCTTGGTGTTCCATTTTATTTTGGATCACATAACTATTAACTTGATTTGCATTTTTAATTGCTTGCTTTTATTAATGATTTACGTTACTGAATTAACTTTTATATTATTGCATTGAATGAAACCGGTGCTTCCTTTATTGACCCTGCTGTAAGCTGGTATGTTTGTTTCCCCATATTAATGTAGTTAAAAAGATACAATGTACATCTGGTGTATAATGTATTCATAATTTGAAAATGTTATCACATAATTATGCAACAAATATTTCACAGATTGATAGTTTGTCTTTGGTGGTTAGTGTGGTTGTTCCCAGTGATTACAGGTACAGAAACACTATATTGAAGTGTTATCCTGTAGAACAGCTTATTGTTGTACTCTGTCAGCTAAACACAACCTGTCAGGCAAAAGAAAAATAAGAGCCACCTTCTAAAGTACATGTACTGTTCACAGCAGTTTCAGAGTCCCACCTAAGCCCTCTTTCTTTCTCAAAAGATTTTTCTTTCATGTACTTTTGGCTTTTTGTCTGTGTAATTTAGACTTTATTTTGACCATATTCGGACAAATATGCATAAAAATAAAGCATCATAAACTGTGCAAGCCTCCCCATAACCATTTTGTTCAAAATGCATATAAAAAGTGGCACTTTGATGTGTGTGTGTGTTGCCCTAAGTGCAGACAGTGCAGTTGTGACTCCTGTGGTGACCTTGTTATGTATTTAATTTTATTTTGATTGATATTTGTACCTGAGCCAGAGATACAAAGAGCCAATTTGGGTGAGCTCTGGCTGTGAAGGCAGGGCCACCATTTTCAAATATTGTCATTCCACTATATTTTCTGCAGCAAGAGGTTTATCTCTTGTAGGTGATCTAGGCCAACTTTGGCTGCAGTGGGGCATCTGTGAGACAGAGACCACAGAACTTGACCCCTCATGATTGCAAAGTTTATAATATATATTTCCAGATCAAGTAAAACTTGATGTGGTTTGGATAGTCTCCCATTAATATGAAAACAATGACTTACAATGAGAACAATGAATCTTTAGCCCAATCTTTTAGGACAGTTTTCTCAGTTTTCTCATGAGATAAGCTGTGGTCAATTCTTTTTGGGCAGCTTTCTTTCCAGTTGTTTTTTTTTTTTGGGGGGGGGGGGGGGGGGAAGACACTGCATTTTGTCATGCAACAACAAACTTTCTGTTAAACATTGCCTGGCAGCACTTAGGTTTATGGGTTATCTGAGCCACTGGTGGAAGAAGTAAAAGGCAAACATATCAGTAGTCACCTTGAGAGGAACATATATTTTTGTACAAAATAAAGAATGGCAGAGTTGTTTAGCAGAATTCCCCCCAGAAGCTGATATATTATGGCAGACTGTTGCCTGCTCAACAAATTTTAGACCTTGCCAGACAGTAGTCTTCCCAGTGTGGTCCCTCAAGTTTACAATGAGCAAAAGAAAAAGGATAAGTAAAGCAAACAAACTCAGACATTACTTGCAGTTATTTAAAAAAAAAAAAACGCTGATAAATATATGTTGAAACTGTATTGACATTATGTAACGTGCACACATTTTTACATGTCCTGTGAAAGACAAAATTGGTATGTAGGTAGCAATACCAACAGTTGACATGTAAGTTACTGCTTTTCAGTAATAAACTTCATTAACAGTAAATAGCATTTTGTTGTTGTGTTGTGTATGCAGAGAAGTGATGAGATCATTTTAATTATTGTTCCCCACCACCAAAGGTGGCACAGGGGGACATAGGAAAAAGGCAGTTGGTGTGTCTCCATCCCTCTGTGTCCAGCAACATATGTTGCCAACCCTGTGAGATAAAATCCGGAGATTTGTACCAGAGGTGCATCATATCAAGGGCATGTGCAGTGTGTATTATTTTAGACCTTGACCTATTTTCAAGGTCACCGGGCCCAAAGAACATCACCATTTTGATTTATATATCCAGTACGATGTTTTATGCAATATCTCCAGAACAATTCAATGCAAGTTCATCAAACTTGGTCACAATATATATAGGTCTTCTCTATGTAATGCTTTTCGTGACCTTGAGGTCAAAGGTCAATGTCATAGGCATAGCAATGTAAATCTGTCTCTGTGCAATATCTATTTGATAGAAGTTCATTATATGTAGATATTTTATGTGTCTAGAGGAGAGTTCACTTTTGACTTGTCACAAGTGATCTTGGGTGTTTGGAAAAATGTGTTCCATGCAGCATATAGAAGGATTTGAGAGAAATTCATTACACTTGATTAAAACATGAATCACGGTAAGACTTTTGTGAGGAACAGTTATGGGTGACCTTGAGATCAAAGGTCAATGTCATGAGGGCACTGCAAAGAAAATTGGTTTCTATGCAATATTCTACTAAAGTATGCAAGGGAAATTCATACTTGATCACTTTATGTATCCGGGTAAGACTTCAAGTTTAAGTCATATCCGATCTCTTACAAAGTCAGCCACAATCATCAATGATCATTGAAGGGGATTTAAATATCAACTTAAATAAAAGCCACAGTTTGGTCAACATAGTAATAGCAGCAGGATTTACAAATCTAAGCAGCAAAAACACAAATTTGTGGTTCCCACCTCCACCATGTTTGGGTAAAACATATCTACACCTCGGGAGATGCACAGATGGGGGCCAACTACAGCGATCACAAACAAATATTTGTTGATTTTCAAAATGGATCCCCATCAGCTGACAACATATTCATATGCAGTCAGTTATTTGTGTACCTCAGCTCTCTTGCCAATCGAGGTGAGGCAAGACAATTTCCATTTGAGTGGTGTTCAGGGTGCACCACACATAACCTCCAGGAATCAATATAGTGCCAATCAACAGGATATTATGTGCCACCCAGTCAACTCCACCATAACCATTCAAGTTCCATTGCACGTACAAGCTCCGTACCCTTCCTACCAAATTGCCCACCAAAGCTCATGTCTGTAAGTTCCCAACATAATGGTTTGTTGTATATTTTCATTTGTGCACCATGCCTCCTTTCATATTGCCTGTATTTTTTTTGTTTACAGACGGTGCTTTTGGTCACTATTTATTTATGTACTGATAATCATTTATATTGTACTGCACAGAACTTTTATCTGTGTTGTCTAAAAGTTCAGATATGTAGCCTTAGAGTCACAGTGTAGAGAACTTAGTTTTACTCTTGATTCCAAAAGCATTCTTAACAAAGATCACTCAAATGTTTACACCTAAACATCCCAAAGCTAATGTCCACAAATGTATTAATAAACTGGATAAAACTGTATTGTATTCAATTTTTTAAAGAGTGCTTAATTAGTCCCCCGCCCACTTGGTGGGGGACTATAGGTTAGCACCTCGTCCGTCCGTCCGTCCTTCCGTCCTTCAGTCCGTCCGTCCGAAGCTTTTCCGGGCCACATTTCCAACACCATAACACCCACAGCTACCAAATTTAATGTGTTTGTACTTCCTAGGATAGAGGTGTATCGTGTGCCAAAAGTAGGTCACTAGGTCAAATATCTGGGTCACAGAATACATATGTATGAAAAATCTTGTCCGGGCCATAACTTTTTTGTCCTTTTACTTAGAGTTATGAAATGTTACACAAATGTGAAGCTTAGTCTAAGAAAGTGTCATAAAACAAAACTAGGTCACTAGGTCAAATATTTGGGTCACCACGATATGTAAATATACAGAATTTTCAGGTCCTGACTGTAATTTTTTTAACTTTTGGACCTCTTTTTATGAAATTTTACATGATAATGTACCTTCACCCAAAAGTGTGTCATGAGGGGAAATTAGGTCACTAGGTCAAATATATAGGTCACAGCATAAAATTCTGTGTAAAACCTTGTCAGCACCAAATTTCTTATACCATAATACATACAGCTACTAACTTTGTTATGTGTATACTTCTTGGGGTGCTGGAGTGTAGCATGGCAAAAGTAGTTCACTAGGTTCAAAATCTAGGTCACAATGTGAAATCCATGTAAAAACTTGTCGGGGCCATAACATTTTTGTCCTTTTACTTAGATTGATGAAATTTTACACAAATGTGAAACTTAACATGGAAATGTATCGTAAAGTAAAATTAGGTTACTAGGTCAAATATTTGGGTCACAGTAATACATAAATGTACAGTATTTTCATGTCCTTACTGTAATTCTTAAAAAATTTTGACTTCTTGTTATGAAATTTTACTGATAATGTATTGTGACCTAAAAGTGTGTCACGACGCAAAACTAGGTCACTAGGTCAGATATCTAGGTCACAGTGTAAACTCCATGTAAAACCTTGTCCATGCCATATTTCCCTTACTATAATACCGACAGCTACCAAATTTATTATTTTAATACTACCTGGGGAGTTGTTGTGTCACATGGCAACAGTAGGTCACTAGGTCAAATATCTAGGTCACTGTGAAATCCATTCAAAATCTTGTCCGGGCCATAACTTTTTTGTCCTTTTACTTAGATTAATGAAATTTTACACAAATGTGAAGCTTAATCTAAGAATGTTGCATAAAGCAAAACTAGGTCACCAGGTCAAAGATGTGGGTCACAGTGATTTGTAAATGTTCAGTATTTTCACATCCTGACTATAATTTTGTGTTACTTTTGACTTCTTGTAATGAAATTTTACCTGTTAATTCATTGTGACTTGAAAATGTGTTATGAGCAAAAATAGGTCACTGGGTCAGATATGTAGGTCACAGTATTTCATCTAGGTCACACCCCTATATAGTAGTCCATTCAACCTCGTGGGCGACGAGCGGGGGACTATGTATTGCTCTGCAATACTCATTAACTTGTTTAAAGTAAATTGTAAGATAAATCTATATTTTTTGTAAGACAGCTGCACATGTAAATTGTGTATGCATGTCGCATCCCAGAATCAAGTCGCTATTCTGTAAAGTAAGGCCCTTTGTATAACAACCTATCACATTTAGAGACTGCATGTCTGAAATTTGTTTAGTTTAACCTAGGGTGTCCAAAATCATGGCGGTACAATATATTTCTAATGAATACCTGCATTATGCAGTGGTGTAATCACCTATTGTTTTATGCACGTCACACTGTGGACACTGTGTCATGACCTGATTAAGTATAGTCTTGTTCATCACCCTGCACTGGCCTCATACAGGCTGGCCTAGTTACCCTTATGTTTATACGTAATATTTCTTAGTGACAAAAACAGTTGAATTTTACCCCAACAGGGGCTCCTGGTGTTAGATATCCATGCTAATCTCACATTTTATTGGTTGAATATGAACTTCCTTTGTTTATATGTAATTTACTTATTGCAGGTGGATTGGATACCAACTGTATGTAAACAAACAGAATCTACTTGGACATCAAGCAATAAACATCAAAAATTTATATCTCAAGTGTCTGTCTTCATTAGACAGAAGGCTAAGTTCTTCCAGTGACTTCATTCTCCACAGCCAAGGGAATATTTCCCCACAACCAAAACTACAATATACAGTTGGTGTATTTATGGTTATATGTTTTGTGACCACGGAATGGCCAGGTATATAGTTACGAAAACTTAAATTCTGTGTCCTATGTATATCTCACACACTCTAATAAAACTTTCCTGCAGGCCTGGCATATAGAGTACAACAGGATCTCTTCCGGCACACAATGTTGCTACTAAAGCAATGACATCCTTGTTTACTTATATAAATTCACTGTCCAAGTTGCATGTCCTCATAGGAAAAAAGTTTTCCACACGTTAATTCAAGAACAGATTCATAATGCTTCAAACTTGCATGACATATGAACATCATTTTCGCTTTATTCCGTAATACATCAGCTCAGGATGTTTGTATTGGAAATGCAAACATGGTGCTGCCAGTTAGCAGAATGACTTGTCCGGGGATTAATGGCACCAAAACAAGTCTTGCGCTGGTTCCCCGCTGATGACCCGAATTTTTAAAGGCTAATAATGCCTAAAACTTTCTTCTAAATTTCAAATTTTATGAATATGATTTGTTCCTTTCATAAATTAATTTGCTATTATGATTTAGAACAATACAGTTTTTCAGTGAATGTTACGGAATAGGACTTTGCTCTTAGAATATCGGACTTGATAGTGTTCAAACGGTACATGGGCTTACAGAATTAGGTTTGTTAAGTTTCTCTTTGTATTATATATGTACCCAGGTAGCTTAGGAATTCACTTGTGGTTACAATTGAGTGTCCTTGACCTCCAGGAAAAGTCACATGACTATAAAAAAAAACAACCCACAATGCTTGCAGGGCCCTTGATGACCGGGTCATTGTTCTAGTTTTGATTATAAATTGAGATGGAACACCAAATGTGCAATAGGCCAATGATCAAGTTTAATAAAATTTTGGGTGACCTTGACCTATTTTTCAGTAAATGTTCCAAAATGCAAAAACCATTAAAATTAATACCCCAGAAAAAAAAAATGTATTGAAATTTAGTGCATTCACAGTAAGTGTATACTATACCAATATTAAACTCAACTGATTGAACACAAGCATTGAAAACAATCCTTTATTCAACTGTGGCAATAAAAATATAAAACTATAATGTTCATTGATTTCTTTTCAAGACAAGGAGGATTCCATTGAACCTCTACTGGAAAGACATGATGAGGATGGGGGGGGGGGGGCTGGGTGATGCTGTTAACCACAAAATACAAGTAGAGGGTACTTGTATTTCAAGTCTTCTGCTGGAATCCATTCATTTTATTAGCATCGTGCACCTGCATTGATTTGTCGTTTTCAAATGATAAAGACCATTTTACTCTCCACTCAATGACCACAAAATGATAAGAATCTAAATTTTTGCTTTTTTTTTACTGTAGACGCCAGACCAATATTGTGTGTGTAATTGAAACCCACAGTATTTTTGCTGTCAGATACATAAGTTTTTTTTAACTGAACCTTGCATCAGGTGAAATGTATTAACACATAAATATATGGTTCTGTGCTGTCAATTTGTCTGTAATTTGTCTGGTGACCACCAGATGTCATCTTTGTACAGCCATAAAAAAAAAAAATCCGCCGAAAGATTTTTTTGAAATTTGATCAAAATTGACTGCTTCAATCCTGTACTTTTATTGCAATATTCTGGTTTTCCTGTAAATATTACTGAAAAAAATAGTATGGGCCTATAAATACAGCAAGATTAACAAAGAAATGTATAGGCTTTTTAATTCTTTAGTGCACCCTTAATGGCTATCTTGAATCTTCCAGTTGCAGCCCATTTAAAATAGCATGATGTACATCATTTTTACAGGTAATAAGCTTGTAAAGAAAGTCAAAATAGTCTCTGCATAATGGTACAAGACACCACTACACATTAGATATATGTGAAACCTGTTACCCCCAAAACGCGGGTACAGTACACTGCAACCAGTCTCTGACTCTGGGACAACATTTACACCTGTCAGGTATAAAACAAGCTCAAGGTCGCAGTTATACTTTGTATCGTGGAAAAGTGTTGCTGCAGTGTGCACTATTGATTCAGTTGTACTCTCACTTTGATGTGTGTATGGGTACCTGCTGGTCTTTTGCTTGCTCTGAATGTCATTTGCTGTTTCATACTCTTTGATTTTCTGCAAACTTTCAACAGTTTGGTTGAAAACTGAGTGGAGAGATCTCCTTGCCTCTTTCCATGTTATATCTTTCTTCTTCTGCACAAATTGAAATATGTCAAGCACAACAGCATTGCGTAATTGCTCTGGCTTTGCAATTTCGAAAGACTGCAGAAGTGCTTTACTTGATCCAAGCTGAAGTCAAAATGACTGTTCTGATGAATTGGGTTCTATCATCTGAAAAGAATTGTAAAAAGTTCATAAAAAATAAGCACAATTATACATGCCATAAGTGTTGTATAATGTATCAGAATTGTTGTGTTTTGCATACGACATAAAGGTCAATATTGACCGTTATTTGTCACTAATTGTTATTATTATCATTATTATACAAATATAATTATTGTTTTATAATTATTATAAATCTGGGGGTGGGGGGTGGGGGTTGCTACATGAACTTTTTTACATTGAAAATACAGATTTTTCATTTAAGGTAGTGGAGAAGAAATACATTGGACAAAGTTTTTTTTTAAATTTCTGTTAAATGGCAGAAGCAGAGCAAGGGAAATATATTAGACATAGTTGTCTTTTTTTTATGATGTTCATGACCTGAAGACACTGCTTTTTGCAGGGATTTGCACTACCCTGCATTTCAAACTTCCTATTATATTTGTGTCTTTTTGTCCAGAACCACTTCCTAGTGGTCATTACCCAATTCCGCAGTCCAAATTCTTTACTCTCCGTAAGCTAACCTGTCACTGTCTAACCTGTACACATATGGAAGTACTATTGTCCATATTGCACACGCTCCTCTGTACAGTTTTGACATAGGCTGTTTTAGCCACTACAGTTTGGTTGAAAACTGAGTGAAGAGATCTCCTTGCATCTTTCCATGTTATATCTTTCTTCTTCTGCACAAATGGAAATATGTCAAGCACCACGGCATTGCCCAAATAAATTAAAGGGCCCACAGCCGGTAACTACTCAGAACATGTTTCAAAGCCTGTACCCTTACATGTCTCTATGAGTAGCCGCTCCTTGTCTACGCTAAATATTCAGCAAAAACAACCCACATAAGAATGAAAAAATATGAACGTGGCAAATGATGAATTAGCTAAAAAAGTGAAGTTTTGTTCATTAACGCAGAGCTTCAATATAAATGCAGAAGACCTGTCAAACCAATCAGAATTACTAGGTAGTATAGAACAAGTTTCGGTAAGAATAAAGTGACTTACCCCTGAACTAGTATGTACCCTTTCTAGCTGGATAGGACACAGTCCAACCACTTGCCAGTGAAAACTGAGATAGAAACAAACTGGGGTTATATATTCAGTCCCAGTGATTTCAAAATAAACAGTTACAGCCAGACACCTGTATAAGCCTGGGGAATTCCTGACAAGTACTATAACAATGGATATCCTGTACCAAAAATTTAAAACTCCATGATGACACCTACTCTTCACTATGAAAGTCTCCATAAAACTAAGTTCTATTTAGTTGTAATCCTTTAATTTATGTTTCAAAAGAATGAATCAAATTTGTAATAATTAAGTAAATCCTGCCAATTTCTGGCTAAGTGCTTGGGACAGCCTATATGGCTGACTCCTGGCCCTGTAATTAATGTTTCATAACAATGACTCAAGCTTGTGACAGTTGAGTAAATACTGCCAATTTCTGACCAAGTGCTGAGGTTTCAGTTACATATTAACGAATATAACAACAAAGGAATGGGAATCTAACTTCGCCGGCTAACGCAGAAAGCTTTTGGACCAGGCAGACATGTCAGCACCATTTACGCACCAATCGGTTTCGATCATGTATTATCGTAAATCAAATAAAAAAGACAGATATTAGCTCCACCTGGAAGTCTAAGGTATGACAGGGGAATATAACTTAACTGCCTTTTGTGCCAAGGTTCTTGGACTAAGCGGACATGTCGGCCCCATTTGCGTACCAATCGGTTTCTGTCATAAATTATCGTAAATCACAACAAAGAAAAAGAAAGATATTAGCTCCACCTTAAACTCAAAGATGTCACTGGGGTCTCTAACTTAATTGGCTTACATAGCAAGGTTTTGGGACCAGGCGGACAGTCGGTAGCATTTGCACGCCAATCGGTTTCAGTCATATATTATCGTAATTCACAACAACAAAGAAAAAAGAAGGATGGTAGCTCCTCCTTGAAGTCGAAGGTTTGACATGGAAATCTAACTTAAGTGGCTTATGGACCAAGATTTACTAGACAAATATATCCAACTTAATGACATGTAGTCATATGTCCTACATTTAGCCGCAGCGGCGTGTTTTGCGAGAAATTGAGGGTAGGTGGGTGAGTGAGGGGTGTCACAAAATATCCATACCCTTTAATAGGGGTGGAGTGGCTACGGTTTTCAGCCGTGTAAAAATAGCAGGGCGCAAAAGAGCCGATGTATACTCATCCAAATCCTGCACGCACGCCACACCCCTCGGCTCTGATCTAGACCAAGGGATCTGATACCTTTAGAGTCTCATGGATTGACAAATATTATCGCATATATAAAAAAGTATGTATTAAGGTTGTGATCTAAAGATTTGAAATTTGTAGAAATTTGAACTTATGGGTCTAATTGCCAAATAAACATACAGGTTTGTCGCAAACGCAGGAGCTTTATATACGCATGGCGATCTAGATTTTACTGTTTACAGGTGCAGTAAATCTTTAATTTTTCTTCATTTACTTAATGCGAGCATAGATATCTACAAAATTGATCAAGGCATTTTCATACAGCAGCTTACAATTATCCCTAATAAGTTTCTTACTGTTCCCAGGTTTTTATTGTTAACACAAGTAGGGTACATAATTTAAATTGTCAAAATGAGCAATCTTCAATCTTAAACAGCTTATTGTCATGTTGTTACAAAACATTCATACCGTATTTCAAAATATATTTTAATAAATACCTTATAGTGATGTTCTATGAACTCTCTCTTATCACAATAACTTTATTCTTTTGTGCTTTAGTGCACCACGTATTGACAAAACCGATCCTTTGTAAATATTTATCATGAGTTAAACTATAAAAAAAAAATCATGAATTAAACTAAAACACAGATGATTTTAAGTTAAATTCATTCTCATATCGTTTTCATGGATGGTAATGATCTGTACATGCTCCTGGACATTTGAAGTGTGCCATTTTTTCAGTTACAGTTGAGACTACTTACTCGTTTATGACGATAATTTTCACATGTTCACAGTAGTCCCTAAGGTGGGGTTACTTTGAACACAAACAAACAAACAAGCAAGCAAGCAAGCAAGCAAGCAAGCAAACAAACAAACAAACAAACAAACAAACAAACAAACAAACAAACAAATAAATAAATAAATAAATAAATAAAAGTAATGATATGTATCCAGAAAGTTTTAAGCCGCGGTATCACAAGTCTTGTTTGGGCCCCCTAATACAAAATGTTTGCTGTACGGGCAAACGTATTCAAACAGGATAGAAAAAAAAAAAAAAAAACAAAAACACACAACAAAAACGTTCAAAAAAGGCCCGGTTGACGGTTTGTCATATGACAGCCTGAATGAAAACATATTTTTCATGTGAGTTTTATCTGCCGTTTATGCTTACTATGTGTGACAAATGTCATTCATAGTTCAATATTACACCTCTTCTCTTTCGATTCATTGCAACTGTAATCAACCGATTTCATATATGTCTCATGCAGTAAATATAGTTCACATAAGACAGAAGTGAATAGCACCTGGTGCATATTGTTCCTTGGTGAAGGTCAATGCAAAACGAAGTCCAGCGTCACAAATGTTTATTACAACTTTGGCCACTACATGTCGCTCAAGTATGGGGGTACTCCATGTGTGGATGCTCCAAATCAGACCTTTTCAACGTTTACAGCTGCTGGCAACGTCTGTTATCTTGTAGGATCAGAATTATACTTTCCATTCGGATTTAATTTTAATATTGAAAAATGAAGTAATATAAGCAGTTCTTTTGGTACCTTTACGCATGCGAACTTAACGTATACGATATCCTGGTGGGGCCCACATACAACCCTGATACACAAGCTTGGAGGGCTACTCCCGAAACCTGGCTGTTCGTACAGGTTGGCTCCACGAAAAAGAATACATTTTTCTTTCCATCCTTTGGCTCCCAAGGACCCCAACTTAGATCAGTTATTTTGATCCTGAAATTTTCAAGACCCTTGTCCCCCCTTTTCTTTTAATTTAAATTTTTATTTTTATTTAATTCTTTGGGAGCTGGTGTTTTGTTTGTTTGTTTGTTTGTTTGTTTGTTTGTTTGTTTTTTTTTTGTTGAGCCTGGACCATGCACTTGATTGGCATCACTGTTTTCAGTGGCTACCTTAGCGATGCTAAGTTAATCACAAAGCAGCTACTTGACATTTTTTAGCCAACGTAAAAAGAAATAGATAGATAGATAGATAGCAAAACACACATCACACACTGGTCATTTATGTGATGTTGAATGGCCTGAATTAAGAATAATCATTATGACTGGTAAGTGGCCGGGGGGGGGGGGGGGGAGGGTCATCTAAGTAAAGGGCAGTAAAGCATATACTCGACCCTTCTTTTGAATGCCAAACATCAACTTTTCAGTCTCTGTCATTCAACAAAATGAGCAAAGGTTTAGTAGTAGTAGTAGTAGTAGTAATAATAATAATAATAAAGGTGGTGACTGTTTTCTTTTATATATATATATATATATATATATATATATATATATATATATATATATATATATATATATATATATATATATATATATATATATATATATATATATGCGCGCGCGCGCGTGTTCACCCTGGTACATGGTGTTGTGATCTCAATGTCTGATACTACAGCCATGTTTGTAACCGCGGTGTATTCCAGAGCCAGCTTCGTTATCGCAGGGACGTGTTATAGACACGTCCCTGGTTATCGCATCTTCCCACAGGCGCTCGAAGCCAGAGGGCGCTCCCAGGCGCGCACCAGCACATGAATGAACAAAGGTTACAAACATGCAAGATTGGAAGGACGGAGACCATCAGACTGACCCACCCTTTAGAAATATGTTTAGAAAAGTGTCTTGATTCCCAAAACTGTCACTAAAATCCACCTTAATACGTCTTCTCTCACTGTGTTAAGCTTCCTCTGTGGAGGAAAGAAATAAAAGTGTACTTCATACACAATGCCTGAAATTTACTTTTTTCGTCGATCTAGTTGTGACAAACAGCTTAGGCCTATTTAAAAATCTGGGTGCTTTTTCCCTTCGTAACTTTATGCTCTATATTTTCAGTCCAGAATTACATAAATAGATGCATAATGATTGATAAATTCCGTGTTAAACTTTACTGTTCGCTGTTATAATAGCTACGAAACGGACGGTAGAAAATGACTGGCAATTGACTGGCGTGTTCTTTCCTCACAGCCTAGCAATATGTAAGACAATGTCAGGAATTTTGATACAAATATATTAATTATTCCCATCCCTTAGCAATTTTACTCTTTCCTCTAAAATGAAAAATGGTGAAAATTAATATAAAACATTCGAGAGACCGGGACGTGTTTATAATTCATGTTAAGGGAAATTATTTAACATATGGAACAAAGCTCATAGACACATGAATTTTCTAACATAATAAACGTATATAAACGAATTGAAAGGCATTTATAATCTGTCCAAGCTTACAATGAAACTCAAAATTGTTGTAAAAACAAGCTTTTATCCATTTTGTGCAATTTTGAATCTACAATATCTCGGAAAATATTCAAGATGAAATGACCAATCTTCGGCTATTACGTATCTTCAAAAATGTATCTGGGATCTGTTTATCGGTTTGCTTCTTGTTCTTCTTCTTCTTCTTCTTCTTCTTCTTCTTCTTCTTCTTCTTCTTCTTCTTCTTCTTCTTCTTCTTCTTCTTCTTCTTTCTTCTTCTTCTTCTTCTTCTTCTTCTTCTTCTTCTCTTCTACTTCTCTCTCTCTCTCTCTCTCTCTCTCTCTCTCTCTCTCTCTCTCTCTCTCCCCCCCCCCAATGAAGATACATGTATATATAATCATGCAGAAATATGAACAATCAGTGTTTTTCAATTTTATTAGGTTTGCGTGGGGACTTTTTCATTCTTGATACCTGTACATATTTGCAAACGAATTAACAACTTTTTGAAAATGCGCGTGCATGTTTGGAACGTTTAATTCATTTTTAGAGCATTTTTGTTTGATTAGTCTCGGATTTTTTTTCAGTTTAAGTAATATATTCCTATGAAAAGACCATTTTTATTGCAGATACCTATTATCCGTAATCATTTCCTTGAGGTGAATATGGTCCATTGTATTCCGTATACCATGTGAACCCAAGTATGTTGTTCATTTCTTTAGATTCTATGGGCGCTGTAACTTTCATATTTGGACATAGACAAAATAATGTCTATCAACAAAGTGCCACATTTCCAAGTCAACAAAGTTATCCATAAAATGATTACAAAGCGCCACACCTCCTAGTCAACAACTAAGTTATCCATAAAATGATTGCCTATTTTATGAGGCCTGTGTATTTCTTGCAAAAAGATTAGTAGATTGAAAGTGGGACTTAATATTCTGCATTAATTAATATTTGTACACAGACTAA
Source organism: Hermodice carunculata (assembly GCA_964020975.1). Classification (NCBI taxonomy): domain Eukaryota; kingdom Metazoa; phylum Annelida; class Polychaeta; order Eunicida; family Amphinomidae; genus Hermodice; species Hermodice carunculata. The sequence goes on along the minus strand of OZ026616.1, from coordinate 3,109,368 downwards.
TTCTTGATCGGGGAAATTATAAGGTCTAGCAGACTGGATTATATATATATATTATATATATTATACACACACACACACACACACACATATATATATGATGATTGTGCTCATCCCGTATACAATTTTTTTCACGTTAGGGAGACTTTCTACTTACAGCGACATTTTAATGCCTCCGTAACGTTTGGTGATCTTATTCTTAATTGTTGATGAATAACTATTCACTGAAATTTTCCCAGCTCTGAGATTTAAACATTTTTATTATTTAACTTGAATTTGCTGTCCATACATCCATACAGCTTTACTAAAATATCCTGCAACATATTTTTGAGCCATGTTAGCGAATGCACCATTGCATGTTCCTGGTTTCGTGGGTCCACCCAAGCAGATTTCACATCAAGGAAGGTTTTAGTTTGCTATTTTCTGAAAAGATATCAAAGTCAGTAGGCCAATGTCACGTGACCAACTTGAATTACTGATGTGTTCACGTTGATGTGGTAAAATTGAGGCATCACACACAGCATTCAGCCCTGAAAAGCAATTCCAAATACATGTAGCATTGAAAAAGATATTGAGTATTGCCTAAAGGGGTTTATATATATATATATATATATATATATATATATTATATAATATATATATATATATATATATATATATATATATATATATATATATATATATATATATTTATATATATATATATATATATATATATATATATATAATATATATATATATATATATATAGGCAAGGTAGAAGGGGAAATATTTTTATCTTGAAGCAGTTTATATCTTTCCATGCTCTCAATCTATTTGGGAGATTGATTGAACCTGCTAGCATTTCATGGGTTTACTGGGTAGTATCAGAGCGCCAAGCCTAAGTCAACTCATGGTCATGGTCATGTATAAGGGGAGTTGACGTAATTTGTAAATGCTGACGAAAATAGCTAGGAAGCAGGCCACGCAGAATTTTATAAAATTTTAGTGTTTGTAAAATACATATATATCTTCTGATTCCAATAAATTTCTAGATTTGAGAATACGTTCAGAATGAGCATCATACTTACTATGCTTAATTATTCTAACAGTTTTTTTCTGAAGTTTTTCTAATCTTTCTAATCTTTTCTAATCTTTCTAATCTGTTACCCCAAGCAAGAAGATACTAATTAAAACGCGGAAGAATTAACGAATTGTAAATAATCTGGAGAATATCCGAAGGTAAAAAAAGCTTTTTATTTGTTCATAATGCCAATGGTCTGAGAAATTCTGGATGCTATTTTCTGAATATCGTTATTCCAGCTTAAATGGGTATCTAAAGTGAGGCCGAGAAAAAAAAATTCATTTACACATTCAATCATTACATTATCAATATGAAGCGTGGGAATAACAGCATCTCTTTGTGGTTGACGGATGACCATGAATTTAGGTTTTTAACGTTAAGAGACAACTTATTGGCCTTTAACCATCTACTGATCTTATTTAGCTTGTGGTAATGAGTTGAGATACATAATCATTTAATCCTGACAAATTAAAAGGGCGCAAAGCAGTGAATAAAGGTGTATCATCTGCATATATAATGAATTTAAACAGAGAAGAAGATGATATTATGTCATTGATATAAATTAAGAAGAGTAAGGGTCCCGAGATCGATCCTTGAGGAACACCAGCTGTAATATTAAGACAGTCAGATTTAATGTTATTAAAGACAAACAAATTGATTTCTATTTGTTAAATCACTTAAGAGGTCTAAAACAATGCCATTGATACCGTAATAACTTAACTCTGGATTGTCAGAGAAAAAAAAATCATCACATAAGCGTAGCATTTATTCTTATTGTATATGGTTGTATTGTCATTTTAACAGGCAACTGTTTATCCTTAAATAATGTTTTATTAATTATGATTTAAGGCCTACTGTAGTAAATCTTCAGAATCCGGTAGAATTAATATATTTAGGATATACTATTAAGTTGCCATGTTAGTTGCTATAATTTGAAATTTGCATATAATACGTAATCACTGGAACGTTGGCTTCAGTTTTAAGATTACATGTCACCTTGACAGCCGTAAGTGTACCATAGTATATTTGTTTTCAATAGCAAAAAATTATATCAGTAACCATTTGTATCACTCATCACTTGTGGTATATTGTCGTCACATTTGACAATCGTTGAAACCAAAAGTAATACCTTATTATGTTATTGGACATGTGCGACACGATAAATACATATGTACTTACGTATTTCACATCATTCTGGTATATGAGTGAGAGCTGTGCGTGAATGCTTGGCTAATCTAAATGAACATTTCAGCACATCTTGTCTGCTCGTAAGTTAATGCTTCCAAAAAAAAAAAAAAAAAAAAAAGGGGGGGGGGGGGGGGGCAACAAAACCGCAATCGAGGGGATGTTATATAGTGTTAAGATTCTTTCCAGTTTTCATGAATATTAAGAAGGCCTAGTCCCGTGGCTACTTCTTAGACCACGCGGTCAGAGCAGACAAGACAGGAGAGCGCATAGGACTGGACACTGTGATTGTGTTACACCCAATAAATTCTGAACTGCAAGAACTTCTCGTTATATATTATGGAAGGGAGCTAATTCCACAATATATAGTAAAATATCGTGATCTAAAGTATCGAAAGCCTTGGAAAGATCCATAAATATATTAATCGGAATTTCATTTAAATCTATATCTGAAATCATTTTATCGATAAGTTCCAAAGCGGCGAGTTTATTAGAATGGTTTTCATGAAACCCATACTGACTGCTGTAGAATAAGTGATGACGTTTGAAATATTCATAAATCTGATTATATATAGCTCTTTCAAAGATTTTAGATTTTGCAGGTAGAACAGAAATTGGTCTATAATTTTCTAAAAGAGACTCATCGTCCTTCTTGAAAATTGGTACAACTTTGGCTATTTTCAATGTGTCAGGAAAAATGTCTGTTGTTAAAGACTGATTTATAACAAGTGTTAATGCCCTGGATTTCATAAGTTCATTGATAATCTATCATGATCTGAAATATGCTTGGGTTTGAAAGAGTCAATAATATCAATAATCATTTCCTCAGTAACAGGTTAAACACAAATCTATGTTGAGATGGATATGTAACATAATCCTTAAAAGAACAATCTGTTGGTGGAATTATTTGGGATACCAGATTTGATCCAATGTTAGTAAAACATGTATTAAAACTATTTGCTATTCATGACGGATCAGTAACAGTTTCATTATTCATTTGAAAAGAGTCCGGGAAACTGTTCTTCTGTTTAAGTCTGTTTAAAATATCATTTATAGTTAGGCAAGTTTTCTTTATGTCATTTTGTATCTATTGAAGCAAGATTTGAAATAGTTTTTCTTCGCCACACGAATATTGTTTTTTTTTTTGTTTTGTTTTTTAATTTTATTGTATGTATTTAAATTTATAGCACGTAATTCATATTCCTCATTATCATGTGGAATTTGTTTAAGATTCTTATACAAAACGACCACTGGTAGCTATAGAACGTATGAGTCCTTGGGTTATCCACGGACTTTTCTTATGTTTATGTTTCTTACATTTCACTGATTTTGCACGGAAATGTTTATCTAAGGCAGGAGCAATTTCAGTATGGATATAAAAATAAGATTCGTTAGGGTCTGTATGTAGATCTGTATTAGTAAGGTCATGCAGTTTGGCGTCTAGTAATTCTTTTTTAAATCGGTTTATGGCGTCGGGTTGCCGGTCCCGAACATGAACATATTTACCTACTGAATCAAGTTTTGTTTTGATAATATCTAAACATATAAAATAAAGAATATGATCCGAAATTCTCGAAATTTTTATACCGGAGTTACATAAAGATATACTATTATCCGCCAATTTCATGAGAATATTATCAATTATAGTGCCTCTACGATATGAAAGTTTAGTCGGCAAAGTTACTTGTGGATAAAAACTGAAAGTTGTGATTGTGTCGAAAAAGCGACCAAAAGCAATCTTATCATGTATTCTTTGTAAATTAATGTTAAAATCGCCTGCTATGACCACTTCATTTTTACGTTTTAGTAATATCTGAAGAACTAGCGTAACTCGCCTATAAAAACAGTAATTTTCATTATATCTCGTGGTGGTCTATATATATTTCCAATTATCAAATTTTTATCCCTGACTTTTATTTTAACTTCGATAAATTGACCTTCATAAGTTTCAGAATGCTGATTGACGTCTACGAATTTGAAACAGTAACAAGATTTGATATGTATGGCCAAGCCTCCCCGAGCGCTACAAATTTTCCCTTGTGAGACTTAAGTATAATTATTAAGTTGCAAAAGGGAGAGATCAAAATCGTTAGTCAACCATGTCTCTTGTAAACATATCACAACAGGTAAACATCCATGAGTATCTGGATTACGGAGTCAGCCATCGTGTTATGCTCCATGTAGCAACACACCTTTCCAAATGCACTCAAAGGAGCGAAAGAGGTATTTTTTTCGAGAAAAGCAATGGCACTTCAAAAACTTATCTACTGTGTGTGAGAATACCATCCAAGCCCGCTCTCTTACACCTCCCCTGACGTTCATCCATGCTGTGTTACCAGATGCCAGCTTGTTGGTTACAACATGATTCAAAATGACATGATCTGTCTCTGAAAAGAACAGAACAATATGGTCATTTCGTAGCATGGATTATATGAAGAGGAATTTATAACATATTCAGTTGTGTATCCATAGAATAAACTTATACGTCCTTCATTTTAGAGCTCCAGAGATTTCAACATTATACAAACATGGTGCTTCTCCTGTATAGCTGACCACAACTGATGGAAGGCGGGACTTTTTATGTGTATTGGTGGGAGGAACTCTGAAGCTAGATACTAAAATGAAAAGGTGCAACGATGTCCACATAAGGGTTGAAATATGCCAACCAAATGTTATGATGACGTTCTGTGAAATGATCAAAGCAGAACTGGTTGAACCTTTGTTGATTGACGTTATGAATACATGTATGTTACCAAGCCACGGAAAATGCACAGCAGCAAGGCAAAATATTATTCCTTACTTTGGTTTGAGAAATAGGACATGACATCATTTTAGCCTGGTACGCATTGCAAGTATAAACTAATCTCAGATCCAAGAGATTCAGCTCAAAGGTGGTCTCAAAAAGTATTTGCGCACATTGTTTGCTTGATATTGTTGTTGACGTCCATAGACACCTGTGGCTTCCTATATATGGAAGATATCAAAATGGCTAAACACTGCAACGTGGATGCAAAAATTGTTTCTGAAGTGTATAAAGCTCATTGTGTGCAGGAATATGAAGATAATAAATAGAAGCATTTTATAATCGGAAGGACAGACATGCAATATTCAGTGCAGCAATGCAATAACTATTTTGCACAGCACCTGGAAACGCGATTCATTCTCCGAAGTCAGCCATCGTGTTATGCTCGAGTACGACGAATAGAAACAATATACTTTTGGCATAGCTTGCCCGCAAACGCCTGTAGTCTGCAAGAGCAATATGGCATTTGTGTCTTTTCGTCGAGAACCATTACCCTATTCCGCAGTCCGAACTCTCTGCACTCCATATGCTAACCTGTCACTGTGTAACCTGTATACTACGGAAGTACAATTTTCACGGTCTACTGTAGAATTTTGACATAGGCTGTATTAGCCCAAATAAATTTAAGGGTCTTCAGCGGGTAACTAACCAGAAATGTTTCGGAGCCTGTACACCGTACATGTCTCTCTGAGTAGCGGCACCATGTCTAAGCTAAATATTCAGCAAAGACAACTCACATAATAATGAATAAATATGAACATGTCAAGTGATGAATTATCTAAATAAATGAAGTTCTAATTATTCAATGTTCCACGATTCATAGAACTTCAAAAACATTGCCTTTTCTCTTTGGGCACTAATAACCACGCATATTAGTGTACCCGAAGTTCGGAATCAAAACTGAATATCTAGGACCATCATCGCTGGACCGTATTTAGCATGTTTTAGGTTTGTGCACATTGAATAAAGAAATGAATACTTTGCATTGAAACGTTTCAAAGAGATCACGAACTTCTTAATTCATGTGTGCATTTCAAGAGGAGCTAACTCCTAGTATTTGCCCTGATGTCTAATCACATCAAACATAGCTCACACATTAACAGGTTACAAACTTGTCATTCTAATATCTGTCATTATTCTTTATGGCACACAGCAAAGTTAGAGATGCGCTCGTGTATCGTGCAGCATTCTTTGTCTTTTGCGAAGAAGAAAAATCTGATACATGCCATAGTTGGACTCGGGGAGAATTTATGTTGCATCCGTGCCCTATTCGCGTATGTTGATCGCTAGATGACTCCTCTGTCAACACTTGTCCTTACCATTGTAATTTGGGCCCTCAGTCTGGGCTGCTGCCCAGCAGATGTCACACAAAATTAAAATGCCCAGTTAGACAGAATGAGAAGGCAGAATATGTTTTCTCAGTTATCACATGACGACAACGAGGAGAGGGTAGCAATCAAATGTCACACAAAATTTTTAAAAAATAGCCTAATATCACACATCACACAAAAATAATTCATCTGATCAAACCTCGCCCCCAATCTTTTGATCACACATAACAGAAAATATCCCAATTAGATTTACATATCACATTAAATATAAAAGTCTTATAATGCTGCTTTATTATGCATGTATAATTTACTCCAGAAATGACCTTCATATGAGCAGTTACTATCATGGTCATATCCAATGTTTTGAAATCGTTAAAACTAGGTAATATCAGGATATGTATACTCAACATATGCGTAGTATAACATTGAGTTGGCAAAAATCCAAGCCATTACTTTGAGAAATGGGTTCCTGTCAGCAAGTATTTGTAATGTTGGATGCTTGTGCCAATATCGTGTGACTTGGTTACCTTGGCAACTGCAGAATTATAATCATACTTGTGGTATTGAGGTGGCACCATCTTTATGTATCTTATACCCATATACTATTGTAAGAAGAATGCAAAGTTAAAGTAACTCCCCAAAATCCACGTCAAATTTCAATTAAGTAATTGATGTGGATTCATTCATTTTCGGTCAATATTTACATTATAATTTATGCTATGCGGACTAAAACTAGTCATTTATGTTTCAATGTATTTTGACGTTGATTTTTTGAAAGCTTCTTGCTTTATTTAATCATTTTCAAGTGTACTAGCAGGTTCCAATGCCACCTCAGGGAATAAATTAATAAATGATGCACAACCATGGCGACAGAGTCTCGGTACAACTCGATTCCTACCCGATTCTATTATAAAAGAGGATGGCCTTGACCTCAAATTTTATTGACCTCCTTGACCTTAATATTTGACCAATTTTTTCATATTTGGCTCAATTTTAATGTTCCATTGATATCTAGCAGTTTTGACGACCGCCCCCCCCCCCCAAGAATATCCATCCCCTTACTGATTTGAAGTTACAATGTCATTTCAAGGTCATTGGAAAGTACTTACCTTTGAAGCTTAGGGGGTGTATATTCAGTCTGTAATAACTCTGCAAGGGTTCAGCACTAATTTTCTTATTAATTTAAAGATGTCCTCCATTTTTGGCCATGAAAAACCTCACTGCCGCTTACCAATGCAGGTTGCTGTATAGTGATGCCATTCCCTCGGTTGAGGGCTACAAGGCCACACTACCACCCATTGGCTGAAAGCCTCACCGCCGTTTTAAAATGCATATTGCGGCTGATTTGGGTGTGGACAGCAAGGTCACACTACCGCCCATTCCCTTAACAGCGTCACTGTCGCTGACTAATGCAGATGAGGGTATTGTTCCCCGTTACTATCTGCTTTCTCACATAAACTACACAATAATCAAATGTACAAGCTGGTTTACTGCCACTGGTAACTAGTCCTATCTGGCCCTATTAATCACACGTATGTGTGTATGTATGTATGTATGTATGTATGTATGTATGTATGTATGTATGTATATTGTCTGATGCCACAGAAACCAATATAATGTAAATGGCATACGAATACAACCCACATCAAAGAATATGGAGGAGTGGAGTAAGGGGGTGGGAGTGTCAACTTGAAACTATACGAGAAATATACAATGTACATCCAACTGCTCAGGCCATGTGCTCCATGCTCGATTTCCTGGAAAAGAATGGGGGGACCTCTGTTATGCTATAAAACCCCGCGAAGCGTATTTGCGCGCACGCCTGTGATTGGCAGGCCGCGTGTACAAATGAGAGCTCGGACGTGATTGGCCGACTCGACCAGCGTCGTGAGACAAAGGCTAGCCAAATGATAGGTCCAAGCCATTGTTTATAAGTGCGGTGTTGCATAAATACTTTTGAGCCTTGCACACAAAACACTTTTATGCATTCACACCTCATTCACTCCAAAACTTTCTGGCAAGTTTTTGATGTGGGATTATGAGGTCAGTGAGGGTTGGTACTCCCCCCCCCCCCCACGACAAATTTTATTAGTGCAAGTGAAATAGCTGAAATTTGTTCTTATTTGCAACAAATGCTTGTCAAAAATCCCTCCGGGTTTGGGTATCGATACTCACATGAAGTACTAACTCAAACCCCTCGTATCTTCAGGCAGGTGTTGTCAACCCAATTCAATATACACATAAAGTGCCAACTCTCATTTGGATTATTTTTCCTCCTATATCTGAAGCTTATCCTGAATGGGTTATCGTACATGGGTATAAAGGATGAGGTTTAAATTGAAATTTTTCATTTGATTTGTCACTGATTGGTTTCAAGTAATAGACAAACCAATGAGAGGCCATGGTGCGTTTAATAAAATACCGACTCCTCCCACTTTTAAATTGGCGTCGTTTTCAAATTTATTTCTTCAACATAACTATGATTTGATGCGTATTTGTCCTTTTTACACATAACAGAAAGCAAATCCAGTATGGTGGCCCACTAGGGAAAACGTTGGGGTCACTCGTTGTCGGAGTTTCAGGTTAGATGAAAGTCCAACAACTCGTGATGCCAACGTTATCCTCAGTCAATGGGCTACCCTTACTGGACTCTCCATTTACCTGTGCCCTTTCAAATTTGAACTTACATTAACCACAGCACAGTGTTCGTAGTTTGGCATGCGCTAGGTATAGTTGTGATCTTCCTCCACTGGATTAAAAATTTATTCTGCAGATCAAAAACAAACAATTTAGAAATGAAAGTTTATTTGTTCGCGTATTATTGTTGCTTATTTTTTCTGCCTTTGTTCTGTTACTGCACATAATTCGCTGTCAAAAATGAATAACAACACTGAGTGAAATGTTGGTAGCACTGTAGAAATTTGCATGTGTTTAAAATTCCGGATATGATGATGCATCCATTTCCCTTCTCGATGTATGCATCTCTGCCGAATGTGCTCAACAAAACCCTGCACTGCAGCCTTACAGGTACACGTAAGGTGGTCACAGGATGTAGCAGTCATAGATGTAGGCTATACCGTCTCCTTTAATGTGGCGGGCACGCCGACTGATCAGATTTAATTACAGTTAATGAATCCGTTTCTGCTCATTTTGTAAACAGGTCTGGGGATGGAATCTGTGACCTCGATCACAACATGGTAGTAAAAATAAACCAAATTATAGCGTGAGAGTACATTTTATACACATATATGTACATATTTTGTACCTTTGAACGACTGAATCCCCTACTTAGGGTGAAGAGTATAGGGTGCACTCCCAGGGCCCTATAATACTGGGAAATCTTTTGTGACCTATTATTTAATGCATTGATGCGACAGCGAGATCAGGAATGAAGCAGTTGACCAAAAATTAGAAGTTCAATGTACAATGACAAATACAAACTTTTTTGCACATAAACTGAAAAAGGCTTACATCAGTATGGTACAAGTATACAAAAATTATTACCTTTCTTGCTATGTACACCACCCGCTAAAAGCTAAATGCATTTTCTGCTGCACGAATAAGAAAAAAAACTTTCCTAGGTTTAGTGTTATTCGCGGGCAGCAAAACGCCTATTTACATAGTTCATCACCAACCTGTTATGATGCTGCTTTCCAGTTTGACCTGTCATGAGAAACATTTTTTTCATCCTTTGTGAGCCTAATAAAACTGTATTGTTGTAGGTCTTTACAAAGTTCGTTTTTGCATGAATCATGTTTATCACAAATAAACATGACATGAGATTCATTCTGAATCTCTGAACCACCACAATGACAATAAATTGTAACTGTTGGTTTCAATGAGTTCCTGATATAGATTGCAATCCCGCCATATGTAGCTCGGGTGGTTGATGTGATCAGGCAGTTATTTAGAAGTAAGTTTTCATTCGCATTGATATGCGTCGCAAGAAGCCATGGAATGTCAAAGTTTGAAATTTCTTCCTGAAAGTTAGTATCATTGAGTTTGCGGTGCCTCTGGCCACCCATCCGTTGTTTATGATCCTGAACGTCCCATGTTCCGATCTAGATACTGTTTACAGACAGCACCATGAGGAACAATATAATCCCCAATAACTAAAAGCAGCACTAATTACACAATAACCTATAACTGTGAATAATACATTGAAATGAATCTGAAGTATAAAAGTATGAATAATGAAGTAGCTACAATGCATTAAAACAACAACATAGCCTCAGCAACAAGGACTGCGCAGGTAACCGTTGTCCAAATGAGACTGTTAGTGTGACAGTATTTGGATGTTAAAATTATACGAGTGGTATGTAATGGGCAGATGTTGATTGCCGATGCAAGACTCCTAGCACAGCACACAATACATAACTTTGTGAATGACCTGTATCTACTGTACCAATAGTATTATGTGCGGTGAGAACACAGTTTTTTCCCACATCAATTTATGCAGTAGGAGACCAAGGTATATGGGGGGGGGGGGGGGGGGCAGAGATATCTGTGTATTCTGGTTTTCACATATCATGTAAAAGTTGAAAGTCCCGTATAGCTGTACAAGTTAATGTCGATTGCTATACCTTCTTACAAACAATTTTAAGACATAATCGATGAACTTTTGTTGCATAAGACCAAATCCTCGCCTATTTGAACTATGATTGTGCGTATGTTATGCATTATTTTGCAAAGCAATGCCTTGAATTTTTTTTTTACAGCACCGGTTGAGGCCAAGGGGTACAGTGGTACAAGACCATGGTGTGTCGAGATTTCATCTGTCTGGCAATATATTTTAGGTCATTTGGGGAATGCATTTAATGTCTTAGACACCAGGGTACAAGAAGGGGCCAAAACCTCCGGCCAACAGTCAAACTCAGATGTGTCATGTTTACCCTTGCTTGCTGAACAAGGGCGGGCTAACTTCTGCTGGTCTTGTTGTGACAGTACGTGATCATTTCTTGCTACTCAAGTAATAGAAAGAACAGGAGAAAACATGGAAAACATGGAAAAATGATAGACACTTGGAATAGTGTGTAGGCCTACCATGAACTAGGGTTCAAACCTGTTCCCCAAGGATATATGTATCATATCGCTTGATTGTAAGTTACATGCAGCAAATATGCATGTTGGACAAGTTATCATTACTTGGGACACAGCGTGAAGATTTGAATTGAAGCAGAATGATCTTTTTATGGTTTTTGTTTATTTCGTCATTACCATAAGAATATGATAACCAATTTATATCCATGACAGTGCAAGCTGGATCTTGTAGGCGTGCCGGGCTTTTTTCAAGTTGAACATAAAATGCACAATGGCAGAAATTGACTTAACGCATAACATTTCATATTAAGACCATATTTCTGAAGTCCCTTGTGCTAAATGTTCATGTTGCTATACGTGTATTGAGAGGCCACCTGCTTTATCTGATCACCCTTTGGCCTGCCCTTAGGGCATTTTGTCAAACCAGGGACTACTGTCTATATTAAACAGGGACTACTGTCTATATTAAACAGGGACTACTGTCTATATTAAACAGGGACTGCTGTCTATATTAAACAGGGACTGCTGTCTATATTAAACAGGGACTGCTGTCTGTATTTGTGTGATATCAAACACGTTTTCAAAAATACAGGAGCCAACCTCACAAAATACAAGAATGAATGACAGGACAAAGTGTTGAAATTTGATTTGAATATGCCACGTTAAGCCCTAACATCAGAACATTGATACAACTGTATGCAAGTGGCAAAGGTGTATTTTGGAATATGCAGACTGGTCTTGTACATACAGTGCAACCTGTGCATTATCAGCGGAACTGATTGCCTGGCATTATAAAAATCATTGATATGACACATTTTACATCCCCTTTAAAAGCTTGATAATCCTGGTGGTATTAGCATACTGTATGAGTGGAAATATCCCCGAGGTATTTGATTTCCCGAATTTTCCCGAATGGAGTCCCTCTGGAAAATTAATTCCCGGAAATTATTGGCGATCGTATTGGGTGCAGACTGTCACAGGAAGTTGTGAAATGGGACACCCGTGACGCTGCATGCGTGAACGGTCACGCAGCAAACTGTGACCACATGGTCTAAATTGTGCACTAGTATAAAGAAAAACGAGAAGATATGATGTTCAGATTTTTTTTTTTTATTAAACTACAGCTCTTGGAGTGGCATTAGTCTCCATGGGCGGTGAAGGGCTCCGACGATTTTTTTCTTTGTAAATAAAAACCGCGAAATGTTCATTTGGAACCAATCCGGGAAATTTTCCATTTGGGAATATTTCCACTTATACAGTATTATATGTGAAATTAATTTTTCTACATGCTCGTGAAAAAATATTAAATAATATTATGATGGACGTCAATACCGAGAGAACACCATGTACAATATCAAACTGATAAGGGTAATCATACATTTCCTCTAGAATATTAGTACTCATTGATGGCATACTCATTTACTTGTTGTACCACCTTTACATGTTGACTTAACGCTAAACCAATCACACGGGATCTAATTTTCAACTGATTGGCCCATTTGATATCAGCAGGAGTAAATATGCCGTGAATATCTGCTTATATTAAATTGCATAATATGTGCATTTAATTTGTTGCATACCTGTATTTACTCTTGAACAATCAGTAGGTTTAATATTCAATAACAATATGATCATACTGGTCAATAAAAGAAATATAGCAGACATTTTTCTGCAATACATTTATACTTTTTAATAGAACGTTTGGCAAATGCATGATACGTAGAGTTCCACCAGGTAACCTGTACGTGTTTTCCTTTCTCTTTGAATATAAAGATAAGATGGTATAGACAAACACTTCTAACTTGAGAATATTTGACATTGTTTGGGCTTGTTTTGAGTACATCAAGAAGATACACATATTGTTTCAGACATACTTTCTTTGCAAAGCAATACCTAAGGTCCAATTAGCTAGTGCCGTCGGTAGCCGCTAAAACGCCAGGGTCATTTCCCGGTGCACCTTGCGGCAGGTTAGGTCTAATATAGCAGTCAAATATCGCCATAGTTAAAATACAGGGAAATGACTTTGCAAAGTTGATCATTATTTTCCAACGTACGGCGAAAGTATTTACAAGCTACAATGACAGTCTACAATTGCAAATTTCCTGACTTTAAGCCAGACACAAGAAAACTGGGTAAATTGGATAAATACCCCTGGATACAAGGGGTAGCTTTCCTCCAAAGAAACACAGAATCGACGGGAGTGGTTGAATATGGTGAAAAGACCAGAAGATTATGAACCCCCAGGCAAATTTGACAGAATTTTGATCAAGTCATTTTATTGGGAGTAAAGGTCCAACACCAGAACACCCAGTGCCCACGTTATTTCCGTATAACAACTGGACAATTGCAGAAAAACAACACACAACAAACCTATGGCAGAACCGAGTGAGATGGCCGAGGATTGAGTTACCTACCCAGTAACGGGGAAAGGCCAGTTGTCAAGTAGAGAGTGGGGGTGTGATCGCTGACTTACAGCGGTAGCTCACAGTACTAGCTAATTTGGACCAAAGCTATTAGGCAACAGGCCGTGGCTGCATGAAACCTTTTACATGCATGAAAGAGTTTATATTAGATGTTTTATTGCAAGTTCACAGATGCAGGCATGAAAAAAGTCAAAAATTGGAAGGGGTCAGGTGAAAATATTTTCTTTATTTGGGGAACTTAAAAAATATATAAAAATTTGTGAAAAATATTCCACACCGCCCACACACACACTTTGATACTTTAAGAACCATCCTTAACTGTGGCATAACTGCATAAATAACACCATGCGTTTGTGTCATAATACATTAGCTATCCACTATAATTGGCATTATCTCTCTGATATCATATCCATTCCATAACTCTATCCAATCAAAAAACATTTCTTCATGGGTGTTCCTCTGGACTGGAGGCCACATGGCACCCTCTACCAGTTGACCCCGGTGTGCAGTACCTGACTCCAGGCATTGATCAATCACATCAGTTTTCTCCCCATAGCAATGACCTTTTTACATTGCCGTTTATTGTCATTGGTCATCATCAGCTGTTTTCTATGTTTGTTTGGCAGGTTAGTAGTTATACACTAACCAGCAAGGTGGGAGTTCCATGGTGCACCTTTGTCATTACAAATCAGGCCTTTCTCCATTGCTGTGATTTCCACCTCTATGCTGATTTTCAAGACGACATTTCATGATAGCTTTCGAAAGAGGGCTGCCAGAGGAGACGTTATGGTCACTTGGGACTGCCACAGCCACTGCAATTGCAGCCTGAAATCCATTAGAGGGGCCAGGTGCACTCTGGAGAACCCTTGCAATGGCTGAAAGTCTTGGCCTCAGGACTTTTGTTAGAAGGTTGCGAGGATTAAGTTCAGGGCAAACCAGAGTAGGAGGAGGGACTCGCATGGTTCAACTTAATCTCTGGCTACACACCAAGTCATGGCTATGGATACTATCCCATTCTTCAGTATAGCAGTCTCCTTCACTCTGACAGCTGCCATCACTGCTCAGTTCCTGGTTGCAAGTCAAGCCACCATCTCCGGTGCCAGCCAAGTCTACCCCAGAGACCCAGCAAATACAGTCATGGCACCTGCACCAGTGTCCATGGTTGTCTCAGAAGCAGCCTTCATCAGGACACTTTCCATGAGACGTAGGGGCAGTGGCAGGGCTCAGCTACCTGTTGCTTACTCCAGAACGAGTGCACTCATCTTACATATCCCATGATACAGGTTCAATTACCAGTGCCACCAGCACAGCCTGCACTGGACCAGCTACTACCGTCACTGCCCAGCTTCAGAGTCCAACATCACATAGGACTACATGTGGAGCTGAATTTGAACACTGTGTCCTGTCCATTACAGTATTGGGCTTGTGGGTGTCTTCATTAGTAGCTCCCATGCCTTCCTTTGATTAGGCTGCAATCCAGCCTTTGGGAGCTGGCCTAGGGACCTTGTAGCAATTATTGACAGTTTTCTCACATCTGCAGGCTTCTCTGCAGGAGCAAGCACTACCTTTCGCCCATGCTGAACTGTTGATGGTTCCTGCCTCTCATTCATCACCCTGTCCAGCTTCATTGGTGGTCCTGTCAACTTCCTCCAAGAGACACCATTCCAGGATGAAGATCAGATGGAAGGAGCACAGGCACCATCACAGGTATATGAAAAGCAGGAAGAAGCAGACCAGATCAAAGTCTCACTCCCATTCACCACCTGATGGGCAAGAAGGCTTGCTTACCAGTCTGGTGCCCTTCTCTATCATGGAGCCCTTTGCCTCCATAGGGCAGAGTATGTTCATCACCAGATACATCTTCTTTAAGGAACCAAGTACAGTCTCTGCCAAGAAATCCTCCATCTACACAAAACACTTCCCCACGAAATGACCAGGTACAGCCTCCAGCACCCCTGATGAGACTGGGTATAGCCGCCCTTCAGTGGTAAGAGGTTATTCTCCATCTACAAGATGGTCAAGATCCCTGTCATTCACACAGGGCAAGCCATGATCCCAGTCTCTGGTTTCTGCTTACAATTCCTGCATGCCATCCCTGTCACTGAGGATATGCTGTACTGCCATGACAAGGCCAATCAAGCTTACCAAAAGCAGTGTGCCAGTGGAGCCCAGGCCCCCTGCTCCTACATTACAGACCAGCAATACTGGTGACCACCAACCATTGATGACTCCTACAATGGAGGAGGCAAGAGCTACAGGGTTAGTCTTGCCCCCACTTCTGGCTCTAGTTCCCGATCTGGAAGAATGGGACATCATGGACAGGAGTATTGTTCCTCTCCAGCCAGGTCAACAGATCTCCCTGGAAGCAAGCATGGATTGGCATTCTCAGTCACAATCCCTCTCCTCTATGCCATTGGAGAATGATGACTGGGTTGGGGTCCCGCTCATGGAACCATTTCCTTCCCATGGATTCAGAGCTGTTCAGGAACAACAGAAGTTCTGTGTCACAGCCACCCCAAACATGGTAGCAGTTGAGAGCTAAGTTGATGCTATTAGATAAGGCCACCTGTCTCCACACCAGGAAAAGGAAGCACGATGACACTGAGGGAGAGGACAAGAAAGGGTTGCCCAATGCTGGGAAAAGGTCACCCCCTGAGGTTTACTTACAAGTTGAAATTATTGATATGCTGATCTTGGGCATTCATATTGCACTGCTGTTCTCCTCTGGGTCTTATGTAGAAGCCTGAGCCGAGAGCCAGCTTTTCTGCAAGCTAGCCTGATGTCCCCAAAGTGCTCGACATCACTGGCCAATTTAAGCAGTCCAGGGCCCTTTCTCTGCATCACATCCCAGAGATTATGGTCGAAATGGTAGTCAACACCCTGTTCATACAGCAATGGGCCTACCACATAGAGTTGGCACTCAACCAACACCTGCAGTCATGCTTATATACTTTGCCTTTTTATTAGGTATGGCTATTTAACCCCGAGGTGGTGCAGTCATTGGTAAACAACTGCTGCCAGAAACACCATCTGCAAATGCAGCAGGCATTTCTCGAACAACATTGCCAGGAAGAGCTCTGACGTGGAGGGGCAGTGGCAGTGGATGATGGGAGCTTTCTAGGACCAAAGCAAGAAGTTCAAGCATTACAGCCCCTGAAGCAGCAGAAACAGAGGCAGCCATAGAGGAAAAGGCAGTGGGTCAGGAGGGGAGCAGAGCTCCCCACATGGAAGTGACAGAGATTGATAGGCATGCTAAAGTCGCTTGCATTCACATCATCATGGAATAGAGTCTCTTGACAACAGTCCTTGGTAATCTCCAGCAAAATCCACCAATTGTTACTATGGTCACCCAGACTCTGTCCCACCACATGTACCCATCCATCACCTTGGAAAATGGAAAGCGATCACACACATGAACAAATGAGGGTGGACTAGGTCCTCACCCCAGTTCAGTTATGGTTGACCAAGATACTCCTGGTCTGGTGTGTAGACAGGGGCATAAGGCTCCATTGAGTCCACGCAGCAGCAACATTCAACATGAAACCCAATCTGCTGTCACGCAAACACCAGCTGATCAGCATGGAAAAGTGACTACACCCTCAAGAGGGCATGTTTATATGGAATCTTAAGGGCAGACCTGACATACCAGTTTGCGGAGAGGGACAATCACAAACTACTGACCTTTGTCTGGCCAATACAGGAGGAGTCAGTTTGGGTTGTGGATATTATCTATGTCAAGCTGAGAGAGAACATGTGGGCTTACCTCTACCCTCTTATTCCTCTGATCTAATGAGTCCTGGAGAAATCAGGGCAGAAAAGGTGGAATTAATTTAATCAATTTGGATTGGCCCCTGGTGGCCCAGGAGGCCAGGGGTGGTGGAGATCCTGGAGCTTGGCCCAGAGCCTCCCCAACTGCTTCTAACATGGCTGAATGTGTCGCAGCTAGCCAAGTCTAGTATATATCACCAAAAGCTGGCCATCCTCCATCCTCAAGGTTGATGACTGTCGTGAACGGCTTTCCAGATGTCGGATTCTCAGGCTAGGTGGTAGCTTGAGATACCACATCATAACTTTGCACTACTTCTTGGAAAATGTATAATTCCAAGTCATAATAATAAGTTGTATTGGTACATAAACTGATACAAGCTCAGTATAGTACTGCTTACAAACATAACAGACAATGACACAAATTTACACGATATCTACACCTGTACAGACAGCAAAAGCGATCAGTTGTATGTTTATTTTCCTACTTTTAAATGCAGAGTTTACAAATTGTAGAACTTCTTGTATAATAAAGTCGTTGCCCTAAGAGCCAGTGAATCAGTTAAACTGGAATTTTCCAGCTTGTGGGGGTAATTAAGATATCATAATTTCTAAGTTTTGCAAAAGGAACATTTCTTCCTTGATTATAACGGCTGCAATTTAGTGAAAAGTGAAGTTCATGATCTCTTTAATTATTGTTACATGTTGAGCAAATTCCATTTCGTGTGCTAGTTTGGTATACCAGCGACTTCGTATTTTAGGTCATCATGAACGCTAATTCGTTATCTAGTAAAATGTTTGCGTTTGTCAAGCTTCAATTTCATGTTTAAGTACTGTTTCTTTCGGATAAAGGTCTTAATTTAATAGTACATACACAGTTTATTACTAGCTCTGTCATCACTCTGAACATATTTCAACCAATAATATTGAGAATTGCGGTGGAGTTTTTCTGAAAGTATTTGCAAACATCTTTCTTCGTTGATATTACCCATGCTAGTTCAGTAAATGGACATATCAAATGTGTCAAACAAATTTTAAGTGCTGCAACCAGCAAAGAGTGTTGCTCCACAGAATGTGATAGTTTTTTTAAGACTTTTAAACACAAGCCTGACATGAAAGTGAATATGTATATTGCCTAAATATCTGACACCATGACTCTGTTCATATATCAAGATTGGGAAGCTGCCTAGTTCACCTTGCACTGCAGCTGTTGATGATTTCCTGTGAACACAGAGTATATAACAACCAAATTTAACATGTATCTGTTCAATGGAAAGGTTATGATAAATATCCCAGATTTGTTGTCTATTACTCAACCATTGGAAATTACGCAAATTAGAATGGTAAGGTTAAAAAGTCATATCTTCAATACTGTCATTCATAAACACGACATTCTTACTTGTCCCTAAGTCTGAAAGGAATGTACGTAGGCTGCATTTGGTTACAGGCCATGACACAGTTTCCATGTAACAAACAGTTTTCCAAGGAAATGCTTGTTGAGGATGGTCATCAGAGGTTTAACCAAGCAGAGACCACACACACATACAAATGGTTCCGTGGAACTGTCATTGCTGTACGGTTTCATAAATTATAATCTGGCTATAGGGAGTGCTTTCGGAGAGTCCAGATGTACAAGATGAGCACACGACAGTTATTTGAGGACCCATGTATGCCATGCACGTTGCTGACCCCAATGCATCTCTTTGTCATGCTTCTCCTGCTTGTCCATGTCTCTTGTACCACGCCGAATCAAGAGCCCATACAATGATGTGGTGCACTCACTGTTATGTAAAGTTTTTGTGGATCAATTAAAGGTCATTTCAAGATTTACCAAGATGAAATGTAATTCTACCCACTGTTATATGTTTCTGTGAGAGATGATATTAAACAGCTGCATTTCAACATGAAGATACTCATTCTAATGCTGTTCTTTACTTGTTTCTCTCTTTTGTTTGATCCACCAACTTTTTTCCACAGTCCTAATGTATACTTCTTCTTTTTCTTCTTCTTCTTTTTCTTCTTCTTCTTCTTCTTCTTCTTCTTCTTCTTCTTCTTCTTCTTCTTGTTCTTCTTCTTCTTCATCATCTTCTTATCCTCCTCCTCCTCCTCCTCCTCCTCCTCCTCCTCCTCCTCCTCCTCCTCCTCCTCCTCCTCCTTCTTCTTCTGATCCTGTTTTTTCACTTGCTTCTGCCCCCCTTATTTTCGTCACTTCCTTCTGCCCCCTTATTTTCGTCTTTTCTCGTGCCCTTATTTTGCCTTTTACAATTTTTTCTTTCTCAATATATGACCTTGTGCTCCTTCTCCTGATACTGCTGTTTAGATCAGACATGCTCCCTTGCGGGCTCTGTGCGGCAATATTTAGCTTTGCCTACTTGTCAGTCAGCTAAGCTATTCACATGGTCCATCTTCATCGTCCGTTCACATTTACATCTGTCGACTTCTCTGAAATCATTTTCATTGTTTATATCCACTTTTTTCCAAATCCGTAGGCCACATTCACTTCACGCTTGGAGGGGATGTATCTTATGTGGGTCTCTACTGAGGTCTTTTTTGATGGCTATGCTCCAGTGACTTTTGGATTTTCTTCTTTGTGCACCTTTGGGCAAAAAACAAAAACCTAACTTCTTTCTCCGAAACCACTTGCTCAATTGCACTGAAATTGCATTGGAACACTTCTTGGCACCCCGACCCGTTAATTTCTTGAACAGGTGACGCTGCGATTTTTTCATTTCTGTTAATTTTAATATGTTTTTGCCACTTTCAACTTCTCCAGAGTGAAAGTACAGAATTCTTCAAAAAAGTGTTTCAATTTCGTTTCAATGCTTTGTTCTATCAAGTTGAAAGGATGTTTCCATTTATCACGTAGTTACTCTTGACTTCAGACTTTGATGGCGGCTATTGCGTCAGTGTACAAAAGTGGTCCTAACATTGCCTTATATCTGCGTAATAGTGCCTCCCAGGTGAAGAGTACGGTTTGAACATTTGTATGAACATACGTATGTAGTTTCTTCTGCTATTGTTACTTTTGGCCTTAATGACCTTGCAAAACTGCTGTGCAGGTTCATTTGAAACTTAGCAAAAGTGTTCCTAGTTACCAAGTCAAACAAGTTGTTCGCAATCTGTTGTTGCTGGGCACATCTGATTGTTAACGTATTGTTAAAGTGTGTGTGTCAACACACACTTTTCTGTTTTTCCTCGAGTTCTTTCTTTCTTTCTTTCTTTCTTTCTTTCTTTCTTTCTTTCTTTCTTTCTTTCTTTCCTTCTTTGTTTCTTTGTTTCTTCTTTCTTCTTAACCAGAAAATTTGTCCGACACTTTTCTCGGACACTATTATACATAGAAACTCCAAACTTGGCATGATTGTACCTCCATACAAGGAGTATGACCGTTTTACACAGAGGAATTATGCTAATTAGCAGCATTTGAAATTTTCAATCTTAAATATCTTTGACACTATAATAGATAGAGATGTCATTCCAACTTCTTGTAGGGGGCTGTTGACCAGTGCGCACCTAATGAATTAAAAATAAAAGTTGTAGCAATTTAAATTATGCTAAATAGCACCATTAGAAATTTTAAATCTTAAATAACTTCAAAGCAATAAAAGATAGAGATGCCATTCCAACTTCTACCCCTATGTTATGGAATAGTTGTACATTGCCATACCAATATGCTTTGAAGACACACACACTGAGTTGCTATGCAGCAAATCATCTTTCCTAGTTCATTCTGCATGCTTATCTCACCGAGGACCTACATGTGGTCACACAAGCCTGCAATTCTTTGTAAAAATGCTTTGCTTTCTCTTTTCTAAATAGACTCGTTGCCTTAAAACATCGAACTTATCGGTGTTACGATGCTTCACTAGCATCAGCTTCACATTTTGTTCAACAGATCCTAACATGTATGTGTTTGGAAAATTTGTTCATGCTACGGTCCACTTGCTAATTATATTGAGTATACGTTGTGTTCAGGCTAGTGTGAGTTGATTCCACAGTTGTATGAGGTTATTCTTAGCCTGTATAGTTTTCCAACAGAAAAAAATGTATGTGGACAATTTGGATGGAATGGTGGGTCAACTCACTTCCCAAATTGGTTCACATTTATTGCAACATGTTTGATCATCCGTACTGTTTTTTTGTAATCATACCTTTGGTAATATTTACGAATTTTTCCTAGTTTACAAACCGTTTGTTTTGGCTTGGCTTCGCGACATTTATGATTAGGTCTGCTGACCATAGGTCGCAGAACTTGTGTGGTCACTCATGTCTGTCTGTCCGTCATTCCGTCTGTCCGTCCATCCGTCTGTCCATAAATATTTGCCTGTCAACATGATAGCGTCTACATTTTTTTAAGTTTGCCCCTGGAAATTTTTGGACATGTACAAATACAGATCTAGGTTCCCTTCGTTATTGGTGGGGCCACCTAGTGGATTACGTTGTCCGAGACACCAACATACAAAATATCAATTCAGGGACTTTTATTAAAGTGAGAACACAAGGGATACGGCATATTTAACATATAATATATAGGAAAATACTCAGTTTCAATGTGGGACAAACACAATGAATTGGTCAAAATTTCACCTGATTTGAGGGGCTGTCCCTAATGATGAGGGACATTTGGCATCTCTGCGTAATACAGGCGCCTAAAAGTGAAAAAAAAAATGAAAATGATCTGATTTGTTTAATTTTCAATGGATATTTGTAAATTTGGCGGACATATTCAGTAAACAATTATGTATAATCTGAGCAATAACAGTGGCGCCCCCAAGAAGTGAACGGGACATATGACATCATGTGGTAAAATTTATAAAATTCATTATCTTGAGAAATTGTAAGACTAATTTCACCAAATGTGCATGAGATATGAATCATTTGTAGAGTTGAAGATTGCATAATATGGATGGTTTGGCCCACTTTCTCAAGGTCACAGAAGGAATACGTTTCAGGAAATGATTTTTTGCGATGTTCTTTACATCTCAATTTGTGGACACCCATCCATTACTAGGACAGGAATAATTAAAAGACAAAAGTTTAATATAGAGTTATGGTGGCATCAATCACTGGAGGTAATTATTGGACCTAACAGCACAGGTATCAAAAACGCATTAAATTCATTATTGTGATTATAAATCAAGCCAGATTTTTTTTTCAAAACTTTGGGTGACCTTTTACTAACTTCAGTATTTTGAGAAAGATTAAGGCTAATGATACTAATTATACTCCAAATGTGTTTCATTAATGGAAGTTTATACTGCATAATTCCGATGACCTTCTCCTGTATCAAGATCCTGGCGGAATGCATTTTAATAAACGAATTTTGTGATGGTAATTGCATTTGAACTTGTGAACAAATACATGTATCATTATGGGAACACATCACAAGCTGTGTTCTTATTTCATGTGAAGTCATGGTAGCGCCACTGGTGGTGTTAATTGGAATTACTATCATAGGTATCAAAAACACATTAAATTCATTTTTGTGATATTAAATTGAGATGGAACTATAAAATTTATACCAATTATGTATTAGGTGAATGGTCAAATCTTGCAAAAAAATTATGATTGACGTTGATCTATTTACCAAGGTCATTAAGCACTGTAGGAAAGGACATTAAAACAACTTGTTGAGAGAAAATAAAGCTTAAAAATATGCCAAAAATACTTGTCATATATGGAACTTGAACTTTTTTGTGATGGTCATTATATGTAAACTTGTGTTCATACATTCATATACCAGTACCGAACATTATACAGGCAACAGTTAAGGACATAAGGAGTCCGAGTGGCGCTGCTGGTGGTAATTATTGCAGCTAGCACCATGTTGTGATTAAAAAATAAACAACAAATTTGACAGCAATAAAATTAAAGAGTGCACCTTTCAAAGCTGTCGTCATTTTTTTTTAAATTGAACACGGGATGGGAGTGAGGGATGGTGGTTTATAATGAGAGAACACAAAATTAATGCTCTGAAAGCATACTTTAGGCATGTGTAAGTTATTTTGAGTAATGGATTATAAACCATTATATACGGGCTTTCGTCATACCTAATAAATTAAATAACTCAATTGTCTGAGATTTTTGCGGACAACAGTGTTTGGTTTGATTCCAATACCAAGTACCTGGCAGCCACTGAGTCATGCAATTCACCAGGCAAACTCATACCTTTCCTTGATTTTTCTCTCAAATTTTTCTCTCTTATATTAGAGATCATCCTGGGACCCAGTTTATCATTCATGGTCTGTGTTCATAGAACAACATGCAATATGCGAAATCGTTTAAGGCATTTGAGTGCCCAATTCACAAAATCACGGTGAAATTTGAGATGGTCCCACCTGCACGGTTTAGCTTGACGGTAGCCGGGTCCACGGATTCAGAGGTTTCCCGCCCATGCCTCCCTGTTGGGCTTCCGATATGACAACATGTCAGTGTCGTGCGCCATGACCACGCCCGTGGATATCTGGATCTTTTTCTGCCGTACAGTTGCCGCGTTTACACAACAAAACATGAAACCTTTGTAGACAGACAAAGTCTAGTCAGCGGAAAAGCAAGCTAAAGAGACCATACCCTCCATGTCATCTAATTGGAGACAGTTCTATTAAATCCTCGTGGAGAACTAAGTGAAACTATAACTGAATGAGATTCTGTCTAATGTGGTCACGTAAACCAATAGAGCACACAGTGCGGTGCCGAAGCCCTACTGGGGTCGTCAATGGGCACAGTCCGGGGTGTGTGTATTACTTTACACAGCACAGACAACCGGTACCCCAACGCTAACTCCCTCAATCAAAGACTGAGATTTAATTAATGCAGTCTTATTGACGTAGGAAAACGCTGAATGGGATACTCACAACATGCTGCTCTAAAACAAACTGGCATGGAATATTCTAAATTTCCGTGATATATTTGTGTAACTATGAGTGTGGGAAATTTGATATGCGTGTTTCTGTATCGCTTATTTGTGACGAATCAAGTTCATACATGTAAGAGTGATATCACCCTCATCATACACATGTACAAATTGATATACATGCTATGACCTTATCATAATTCATGGGGGAGGGGGGAGAAATGCAGCCAGATATAAGATACCCAAACATTGCTCACCCGCAAGGGAATATAATGTATATTTATATACTCTCACATCAGTTTTAATGTAATGTATGTTTATACACTGTCACAGTAGTTTTAATGTTATGTATATTTATATAACCCTCACATCAGTTTTAATATGACGCATGTTTACATACTCTGACATCAGTTTTAATATAATGTATATTTATATACTCTCACATCAGTCTTAATATAATTTACATTTACATACTGTCACATCAGCTTTGATATAATATATATTTCTATACTCTCACATCAGTTTTCGTGCGACTTAATGTTAAGAGATTCGGGAACATGAATCAAAGTGTTCATTCAATGAGCATATACTTTTATAAACCACGTCGTGGAGAATAGCACACTTTTTGTTATACAGATTCAACAACTGATCTTGGAGTCCAAATAAAAAGTGCCTCCAGGTTACAAGTATTTTACTGAGACACACGTTAATCATTTTGTGATAAAACACAGACCCTGAACACTGACAGCTATATATCTAAAATAAGAAAAATCGCACAAAAAATGTCGACTTTCTTCATCTGTGTTGAATAGGCAAGTTTAAATAAGCAAACTGTTAGAACAAAATATATCAATTGCTTGCGTTGATATATGCACATTAAGCTGCCCAAGGACTGGTTTAAATTTCTGCTGATACAACATTAATTTGACTAATAAAGTTCGAATAATGCATCTTATTTCTTCTCATTCCCGTTAGAAAACAGTTCACATTGAAACACTCCATCGATGTTGAAATTTTAGTTTCATTTCTCATGTTAGCAATATTTCCATCTTGATCACACAAGATACATTCAAAGAGTGTTAAACAATTTACTCAGGTCATATGCTCCTTTCAAATTTCACGGGAAAATATTATAAAAGGCGCCTTGCTTCCAAGTTCTTCACCTACATAAAAAGATTACGGCAATTTATTCCTTTATTTATCATGTATGTTTGTTTTGTTGATTTAGATTTTATTTTCTTGTAACATAGCTTGGTCTGATGCATGGCGTGGTTATGGTGAGTTACATTTATTGCGCTAATCCACAGACGCTATAAATTAATATAAAAAAAACAAAGATGGCACGAGTAAAAACAATGTTTTACTTGCACCCTACAAACAAAACAGCATTTGCGTGTTTTGTCCTGAATAGACCAAGCTTCAAATCAAGGTGCATATGTGCCCTCCCTCCCCCCCCCCCAAGAAAGAAAATTGGGAAGAAAATTAAAGCATAGTGCAAGACTTGATATGAAAATAAACACATCACACGCCACATCGAATGCCATAATATGGAAGAATAAGCAGGCACTAGAAATACAAATTATATTGTGTGTGTGTGTTTTAGCACTGGAGCACCAAAAATAATTTATACTCAGGTTCACTGGGCATATAGAATATCCATGAGAAGGTGGGCGCTTTCCAAAGGACTGCTTGCCAAGCCATCAGCAGAGTGAATCTGCAGGCGCATTAATTTCGCACTGTTCGTGGCAAATGTTTACCTATTGTATAATATCCAATAATCTGTCAATGAAATCTGTATTTTCGTAGTGTATTCATGTACATATGTTTTAGAAAACATTTGTTTTTAATGACAAGTTAAAACCAGCTTTGCTTCTTTTGCTTTTGGTGTGTGATGGTGGAAATAAAAATCGATACATCTGGCACAGAAGTTTTGATTTTTTTATCAGTATTTTAATCTGCTGGGAATTTTATTCTTTGTTTTTGTTTCCCAGCTTACTATTGAGTCCTAATTCTCCTTATTTTATCTTGCTATATGGGTTGAATAATGGCAATGTGGATATTTTTCTATAATTGCATATCCCTTATAGTGACGTATGATTGTTTACCATATGAAGGATTATCACTATTTTTTCTTTTTGACAAAACAAATAAACACCATTCATTTAATATCACGTCCATTCTAAACCAGTGAACAATTTAATTATACATATTTATCATATATGTATGACAGACCTTGCACATAAATCAAAGCTTTGATCTTCTCAATCACACGCGCCGGGTTTGCCATGGAAGTGACATTTTTGTTGTATTATTACTTTGAAACCTTGACTTCGCTGTTTACAATACAAAACTTGCCAGAAGTCACTGACTTTGCTGGCGGTGTATTTAGCCTGGCCAGCACGCGGGTAGCGCCCTCCCGTCATCTGCTTGAGGGGTAATTGCCGTCACAAAGCGTCGTGCAGGTCATGTGGAAAGAATTTCAAACAGGTAGATGTCAGGTTCAGTGATCTGTGATAGTAAAAGAAGAGAGCATTAATCGACGGGAAAATAATCAAATACAAAAGTTCCTTACGATATAACGCACTTTGGAGCCTCGCGTTATCGCGGCGTGGTGGCCCTCAACAGACCCCAATCGGAAAATAACCCCGCTTTGTTGTTCTGGGTATGTTATTAGTTTTTTGTTATTAACACAGACGTTTTTAGATACTTTATTGGTTGTGGTCTGAGATTGTGAGAAAACAATTGACTTTACACCAGAATAAACATTTTCAAGAGGGGAAAAGAACTCTGGGAAATGGTGTCTTGCACCACAAAAATGTTCCTATATTAAAAGCCTTCACCATACACAGATAAAACAGTTGCCTCGCCACAAAAGGTAAAGTCAAAATCATCTGGTTCATGTAGGTTCTCAGTAGAGTCTGTAGAGCTCTAAAGGCAGGCGGGCGATGTATGTGTATTTCCACTAGTTTCCATTTGAATCTGCACTTACGTACTTTTCAAACCGCTCCACCAAGAAACACCAAATTTCTTGTGCTTAAGGATCGTATATATAGTTGAAATGCCCTTGTAAATTTGATAACTTTTACTGCAAAACTATTCAATGCATTAAATGTTACTTTAACATAGAATCTTATAGGAATACATACCTCCAGCCCGCAAGAACTTTGTGTATTGGGCTGTGTCTTCAGCCAAATACACATACAATTGTTAATTGCGACATCTCCTATTGCTTCTGAAGTTTTTCCATACAATGCAGATTGATAAAAGGTGCATTTAGGATATAATTGTAGCCTATGGTGTGTGTGTGTGTGTGTGTGTGTGTGTGTGTGTGTGTGTGTCTGTGTCTGTCTGTGCGCGCGCGTGCGCGCGTGGAGTTCATTCGATTGCTGGATATTTTTAAAAATTAATGATGCCACGAAACAGCGATGTATTTTCAATGTATTACTTGTGTCGTAATCAGGTTGGGTAGGTGGGTTGTAGAAGATGTTACTATAATTGTGTTGATGTATAAGACGAAGATGTATGTTGATAATGATAATAATAAAAGTGTTGATGATGAGCACAAAAAAGAGAATCATAATCTCCTTGTCACTTTTTTGTTGATTTTGAAATGTTGATGTTTCTTATTTTGTTGTTGATGATAGGTCCATAATATTGATGGTAATGACGTGCAGTTCCTTAAAAACAAAGATTAAACACATGCGGCAACGACCGCGATGATATGATGACGATAGGGATCATGATGCCATGTTTCCTCGGCCGAAGATGACAACCACGGCAACGATGATGATGATGATGATGACGACGACGACGGCGACGACGACGACAATAATCATGACAACGAACAAAAATGAAGAGGCATATTCGTTCTCTGTGTTCTTTCTCGAAAAAAATTGTGATAGTTTGTTAAATTTTGCCTACAACCATGCTCAAAAACATCTTTTTGTGTACTCAGAATAGAAATAAGTCAGTAAACAAACAAAACCACAGAAGAGCCCAGCTTGCTAATTTTATCGTTCAATATGACTGAAACAGTGTAAGTTTCATCCTTTCCACATCCAATGACAGGCGGAAAATACTGCCAGAAATAGTCGAAGCAGCAAACGAAATGAGAAAACGTACGGTAGCCGTGAAGCCTGAAGAGTGTTGTCATACAGTCATTTAATCAGGGGAGAAGCTGCGCAGTAGCTGCAGTCCTAGGACTTCAGAAATGTAATTACTTCCTACACATCATAGAAATCAAATTAGGAAAAAGCAAGCGATTGTCACAAACTGGATTTCAGGTAGACTTTTATGGAAGGCAGGTTATCTGCGTACGCTGGGCTGCACAAAGCTGCAGAAAGGCTCAATTATTGCAGCTGGTATTTCATTTGAAGTGCCACATGTATGTGCATGTATTGATCTGGGTAAAAGTGGCATTAAGCCGGATTCCTATATGTTTTTGGTGATTGCATTACCTTCACTTAGATTTGATCTGTAAAGCATGGCAGCGGCACGATGATTAATATGTGTCAACTCTGAATGTACAAGTCAATATAGATTGAACAAAGACCCGCGCACGTATGTTTTTATGTATCAACATGACGGACAAGTAATTATCACTACGATTTTATGGCGATACAATAATTTACTTTGATATTTTGATATAATTCTGCCAAAATTTAGACAATATATGGATTAAAGTACAAGGTGTAGTTTTCCATTCTGCTAAAAACTTAGCCAAAAGAAATCAAAATTGACTTTCGAAGACCTACATTTTAAAACAGAACGAAATAAAGGCAACGCTTCCTTCTGAATAAGATTATCAACAGTTTCAAAAACTTACAGAAGAATGTGACCTTCATCCAATGCCACGATACCCTTTAGAAATACCACCTTGTGTTGAGGCAAGGCTCACAATAGAAGATTTGAGCATCGACGCTGTGCATCAAATCAATCTTTCTTACATAATGCATGTATGTTTGTTTGTTTTTGTTATTTATTATCTATTTTGGGTGGCTCGGGTTCTGTCTTTTCTCTTTTTTTTGTTTTTGTTTTTGTTTGTTTTTTTGATTTTGTTTTGATTTGTTTGTTTTGCCTTTTTGGTTTTTTTGTATTGTTTTTGGATTTTTTTTAGTGTTTTTTTTTTTTTTGAAGAGCTCTTGAACACTCTGCCCTTGGGGTACAAAGATTTCTTTTTGTCATTGAAGATTCAAATTGTTTGTCACATAATACAGCCTTTTCGCCTTCCCCACACGCCTCATGCAGTCAAGGCTTCCGTGGACCTTCTCATCCTACTGTAGGTAACCCAGTTTAAACAAATAATTATGTGCACATAATTTGAGGCAAGCCTTTCTGCAGCTTTTTGAAGCCATGATGTTAGAAGAGGCCTTCATATAGGCATTGTGCCTGTTGGGCAATTAGTTTTGCGAATAAAATATATTTGAACCAAGCCATGCGGTTCTCGTGGCTCTGATGTAATTGCCATTTGGAATTCTTGTTCCTCTTCGGAGTCTTGTCATTAAGCGTTAAATGATCACACCTCGGTGAAACGAATGATGCCCAGCACCATGACAGAGTCAGCGACAGTCACATTGTCAGACACATTGACAGTCAACGACAGTCATGTTGTCAGACACGTTGACAGTCAAAGACAGACACATTGTCAGACACATTGACAGTCAGCGACAACCACATTGTCAGACACATTTACTGTGTCAGCGACAGACACATTGCCAGACACACTGACTGAGTCAGCGACAACCACATTGTCAGACACACTGACTGAGTCAGCGACAACCACATTGTCAGACACACTGACTGAGTCAGCGACAACCACATTGTCAGACACATTAACAGTCAGCGACAACCACATTGTCAGACACACTGACTGAGTCAGCGACAACCACATTGCCAGACACATTTACTGCGTCAGCGACAGACACATTGCCAGATGACTGATTCAGCCACAGACACAGTGACAGTCACATTCACAGTCAGCGACAGACACATAAGCAGTCACCGACAGGCACATTGCCAGACACATTGACTGCGTCAGCGACAGACACATTGTCAGACATATTGCCAGACACATTGACAGTCAGCGACAACCACATTGTCAGATGACTGAGTCAGCGGCAGACACATTATCAGACACATTGGCTGAGTCAGCGACAGACACATTGTCAGACACAGTTTAGTCCTCTCCCAAATGCAAAGAAACATAAAGATCCTGTTTGAAACCCATTTGTAATTTGTAGCAATGAGTATAATAGTAAGAATGTAATGCCATCCAGGCTGCGTTAAAACCATTATCTTAATTCGAGAGGCCTGGAGGCATGTCCTGGATCGGCTTTCTCTTCTTGGTGACAGGATAATCATCACACATATCCCTGACACGTGACTGCCAAGCCTCACACTATGCTAATTAGGACATTTGTCAATATCTTAGTGTATGGTATGAGAATCATCTTGATAATTTTCAAATTGAAAATAGCCCCCTAGGCTACAGACACTGTTGTGAGCAATAGAAAAATACAATGTAGTGCATACTGAAGGTTCTTGCAGGAAATACTGTCGATTATCCAATGAAATGCAAGGAAACTCAAATAAAAAGGAAAACAAACAAAACTGTCTAAAACTATACTGTGAAGTAGTGTTTGCTAATATTGTAATGTAACTTGTGTAGTCGTTGGGAATCATAAAGCTACGTGTAAAAAAGCATGACAAGTGCAAGGGAAATGGTCTCCGCAGGCGAAAAAAGACGAATCTCCCTTTGGTAAAACCCCTATGTCTATATGTGATATTGTATACTACAAAGAAAAGTATTTTATTATTGCGTTGATCTGTATGGTGTTTGTAAACATACATGCATACATACATACATACATACATACATACATACATACATACATACATACATACATACTGTGGCTGTTGTTACATTTAATCAAAAAATGTCAAATGTTCACTATGTTCACCATTCGTTCTGATTTAGAATGGTCTAGTCATATCAAGGAATTGTTTACTAAGGGAATGAAAATGGTCAATATTTTGAAATATTTGCAATTTCGGCTTAATAGGAATAGGAAATCTCTAGACACACTTTATCTTTCTTTCGTAAGACCTCTCCTGGAATATGGGGCAGTAGTCTGGACAACTGTACTTTACAGGAGTCCACGCAGTTAGGAAACGTTCAACTTAATGCAGCTAGGATTATTACTGGTGCAGCTGCTGGTACTGACCACAATCTTATCTATCAAGAATCCGGCCTCGAGAAATTATCTTCTCGTCGGGAAAAAAAGCAAACGCATTCTATTCTTTAAAATGATGAACGGTGACACTCCCCCATATCTACAAAATCTTATTCCTGGTCCTGTTAGTGACAGAAACAGGTACAACATCAGATCTGGTTCGAGATTGTCCCATATTAGATCACGAACGAATTTATTGACTCTTCCTTTTTTCCATCTGTTGTTCGACTGTGGAACAATTTACCCACTTAAGTCCGTAACTCGGAAGACCTTGCAGAATTAAAAAAAAAAACTAAATCAGGGAACTGAATGTGTCAATAAACTGTTTTACAGGGGTGAGAGACGACTTGCTGTGTTCCATGCGCGTCTGCGCATGGAATGCAGCAGTTTGAAATCATATTTATTCAAAAAGGGTCTTGCAGATTCTCCCAGGTATGCCTGCGATAACTTTAATGAAGATGTATTCCACTACTTTTGTGAATGTCGTTTTTACATCAATCAACGAAACACATTACACAGCAAAATTATTCCTTTTGCATCCTTCACTACTCAAACTTTACTTTTTGGCTCCAAAAGTTGTACTTTACAACAAAATGAAACAATCTTCGACGCAGTACATAACTATATCAAAACAACAGGCGGACTGGGAGCAGTCACATCGGTTGCTACATAATTATTTAGCTATGTACTAATTAATTTGCTGGCGATATACCTGATAAACGAGGACGTACTTCAACCATCTTTCCCTATCTGTGGCGTCTTGTCTCGTTACATTTACTCAAGCTTGCGTGGCAGTGACACTCTATCTGTCTTTGAAACGTGACGTATACCTTAACACTGACTTGTCTGATGTTGTTATCCAGTCTTTTCTCTCTACCTCTCTATGTGCAAGAGGAATTTATATAGGGCTGCGCCCTGTTTTCCAATTGCTTTCTTTTGAAATAAAAAATATGTTTAAACCAAATGTTCACTAAATGGACAGTGGCACACAATATAAAATACAAATTGGAATGATAATCATATACAGCTTCGGAGAGAGTAAAGATTTACATTTTGAAATCTTCAAATTAGCATAATTTAAAACACTTTTTCCAATACCCATTTAATATGTAATGGTCATTAGCATATATAGGGAAGTGGGAATGACATTTTCCTATATTTAATTTTTCAAATGTCGTCAATTTGTATAATTGTCACTCTCTTTATTCCTCTACACAAACTGACAAATGTGATGTTGGTGAACCTTAAGGTGCTTACTAGAAAAACTTGGGGAAACCAACAGAATACAACCACGCAACAGAATTTTGGTAATAAAGTATGGGAACATATGTCGCATAGTAGTGAAAAGACTGGCCTCATCGATGTTATAATGCATGAAGGTGTTATATTTGCTGCAAGTTGTAAGCTAAAAAATTGAAAATCGTGTAGAATGGACAAATACCTTTTTAACATGGCAACGCGGTCATACAATTTTCGGTAACATTTTTCAACATATGTCAGATTTTAAACCTTTTCCTACTGAGTGGTCTAATAGTTTCATTATGCCTTTACATAAGCAAGGCAAACAGGAAGAACTTTGTTATAAATGTGGAATACAATGACTTCAAACGTATTATGAATTATTCGCATTAGTATTGGAAACACAGATGATGTCCTTGTGCGAGAATCTTTATGTATTTTGTGAACGACAAGGGGCACAGTGGATAGGCAAAATGCTTGAAAACTATTACTTTACGCCTCAGAGAATACATATTATCAGCAAAGATAAAAAAGGAAAGGTTTAATTGGCATTTCCAGATATCAGCAAGGTTTTTGACATTGTTCACAAGAACAGAATATTGTGCGAATATGGACAGTTGTAAACAGGATGAGTTCTTGTTGCTTGCACAAACGCTCTGAGAAAAGGCGGAAAGGAAAAGTTATATTTGGTGCGAATGAAAGTGATTGGTTTGAAAGTGTTAAATTGGAATGCAACTTCTCATGTCTGTTGTTATGAGCGATCCTTCTGTGCTAAATAAACAAAATTAAAGAAATATATGTATCACGATAAACGTCTCCCCGCCTTACTCGACGCAGAGGTGGTTTCCTAATGGCGACAAGTGAGACAGAAATCAGTAAAATTCATTTTGCAAGAAGCAAGACTAAGCTGCAAAAATGCTTTGAATTGCCGAGAAGTTTGTTAATGGGAAATAACATTTTATAGTAACAAATCAAAGGTCATGGCTATTGCCAAAAGGTTGAACTGGACAAAAAAGGTGGTACCTTTCACATGTTGCGCTTGAACTCCTTAATGCATATAAATATTTAGGCATTATGATTAGTAAATACGTACAGCCAAAACTGAATCGCTACAAGTGGTTGTGCACTAGTATGCAGTATCTAATCATCACACATAAATATGATCAGAATCCCTTTTGCTGACAGTCTAAGGGGGGATTAAAGTGTGTGTGTCAACACACACTTTTCTGTTTTTCCTGAAATTCTTTATTATGTCTGGCCATGGGTGCCAACCCAGACATATTGTTTTTGCAAAGTTCTTTCTTTCTTTCTTTCTTCTTCTTTCCGCCAAATTTGTCCGGGGCTTTTATCTGACACCGTGCATGCTACAGTTTTTCAAATTGGCATGGTAATACGCCTAGTAGGGAAGTTGTCTCTCTTATTTGGAATAGTTATGATGTTTAAAACTATACAAATTAGGGGCAATTAAAATTTTAAAAGCTCCATATCTTCAAAACTATTATAGATAGATACAAAATTCAAAGTTCAGCATATAGGCTTGTGACATCTGCCAATCTAATGGACAGTAAACAAAAGTTGTAAAATTTTAAATTATGCCAATTAAGGCACTTTGAAAAATTAAATCTTGAATAACTTCAAAACTATAATAGATAGAGATGCCATTCCAAATTCAATATATAGGTTTGTGATAAAGGTGTATCCAATGAACCATGAACCAAACTTGTAAGCTTTGAATTTATGCAAATTAGATGATTACCTAAAATTCAAATCTCGAATAGCAAGATAGGTTACTTGTAGCTAGTGAGCTGTGTGACAGATTTGAAGATACAGGCAACTTCCGTGGCATTCAAATCTTACTGTGGCACAGTGACTTCATGCATGACTACATGGTATGTGGCCATGTATGCTATCCTTATTAATATTCACACTGTCCTTCATTTAATCATCTGGCATGTTGCCGTGCTAAAAAGGCTCAGCAGAGTCTCCCTACCCAAATATTTGTCCAGTTAATTTTATTTTTTTCAACATTTGCCATTCCATGCTTGCTGGACCCATTGTCATGCAAGATACTGTTCTGGTCTGGCTACTCTAGGCCGCCTTTTTTTCCTGCTTTTGCCAGTGCAGCCATATCATTTCACACACAGTGACCTATATGCATGTACTCCTGTTTCCATAGGTTTCATCTTACAAGCATTGCTCTGTTCAGCTGCCTAGCTATGTTTAGCACTGTTACTCTCCCCCCCCCCATCCTACCAGATGGACTGATCCATTTTATGGGAAATGACTAGGTTTAATAGGGCAATTTCAACTCCCTTTCTTAGACTTGCATTCTCTCAGTGTATATGTTCATTGAATATCTACCTATTGTGCTACTGTTCCAACTCCTTATTTTTATTTTTCCATACTTACAAAAACATAATTTGGCAATTACCTTGGGGATCACTGAAATTACATTCCCAATCTAAAATGGACTGGTCTTCCTCATCAGTTCTCTTTTGGTCAATATTACTGCCTCAGAAGAGAGTTTTGTAGAACTTCTGCCTGGACAGTCCGCTGCTGCCTTTTAGGCGAAAATTGCCATATTTTGTTCGCAGCTTTCCACTTTGAACAGCAGTTTCCATCTGATTTTGAGTGTGACATTTATGCTAAGACTGCTCTGGTGCTGTTTTTAGAACAAGTTCATACATATATAGACTGGGTGTTATCTGCATTGTCCTGCTTGCAGATATACATGTCCAATAATTCAGAGATCTTGACATGTAGACTTAGAGATATTAAGTAATACACTTGGAGATATTAGGTAATACACTTGGAGATATTAAGTAATACACTTGGAGACAAAACATTATAAAATACGCTTGGAGACACTTGGAGTTAAAACATTATATGCTTGGAGATATTATATTATACACTTGAAAGAATTCTTGTAGATATAATTATTTTCTAGTTCTTTCTTTCTTCTTTAGGACCAAATTTGTGCGGAGTTTTTCTCGGACACTATTATTCCGAAAACCACCAAACTTGCCATTTAGACTGACCCACCAGTGAAATTAGGCACCTGATTTAGAATAGTCACGATGTTTAAAATTATTCAAATTATGGGCAATTAGAATTTTAAAAGCTTTATGTCTTCAAAAATATTATATATAGACACAAAATTCTAACTTGCACATATAGGTTTGAGACATCTGGCAAATCCGATAGCATGCAAACAAAAGTTTGGGAATTGTAATGTATGCTAAATTCAGTGAATTTCCCAACAATCAACATTTTGACTAGGGCTTCTGCTGTACTGCATGTAACAAGCCTCCATGGTGCTAGGCAACCATTTTGCATTCATGATACCTGAACCTGTCTGATAGGTAGCCTTCCAGCCGTGCCTGCTAGGTGTATCACAGGTACATGTATGGTTTGAAAGGTTTGGGTCTTGTGGGAAATGGGAGGTGGGGGAACTCCTAACAACTGTGTAATGAGGTCCTCAATAAAATACAGAGAATCTCTTTCTGTTCATGCAAGAAACATATCTGCTTCATGTTCACCCAAATGCTGGACAGAGCTGTAAGTGCACCATGACTGAGACTGACCAGTGTCCTAGCTGGTCTGTTTTCCCCTGGGGCTAGGAGTCTGCTGGGCTTATCAGTCCCAAGGGATATGAGGTACTGGACTTGTAGGCAGAACAAGCCTGAGTGTACCCTCTGTCCAACATAAACTACATACAGAGCCGAGTTTGATAGACCCATCAAAGTCTGGACTTACAGTCCTCAATGACTACAAGTTTTCACAACTTGGTGGATTTTCAAAAAGTGTGCGGATTTGTGTCATCTCAGTGGACACGTTCATGTCTTTGTTTTCTTGTAACTAGTGAGATGAAGCCTGTTCTTCATAGCCAACACTTAGTCAGTATAGTGCATGTCTCAGTTCACAGGTACATGTACATGTAGTTTTGTGACAGCATCTGTCAAAATTTGTTTATGTAATAAAGGAACAGAGAGAGTTTTGTATTGCATGTATACACATCCCTCTGAATTATAATATGTGTACACTGTACATGCACATATACTCATCAATACTGCCCAGAAGGGCTGACGCTCTCTGGAGTGGGCACTTTTCTCTGGTCGCGAGTTTGCTCACTGTAGAGAGGTTTCACCGTATAGTGGTACCTGCAATTTAAGACCACCCTAATGCCAGACAAAAGTGGTCACATACGACAGGTGGTCTTTCTTTCCTTCTTTTATCTTTCTTTCTTTCTTTTTCTTTCTTTCTTTACAACCAAGTTGGTTCAGAGTTTTTTTCAGACACTATTTTTCTGAAAACCACCAAACTTGCCATGGTGACTGACTTAACCAGTAAAATTGTGCATCTCATTTGGAACATATATATATATATATATATATATATATATCGTATAAAAATATATAAAATAAATAAAAGCTGAAGGTTGATATTATGTACAAAAGTGGTTTAAATCAGGACGCCAATATATAATTATACTTGCATTTGAGTTCATCTGTGGAGAAGCCTGATATGACACAAGTACCCTCGATTGCAGATCTAAACTCTTTCAGATGTTCTACTACATAGTCATGATGTTTAAAATTATGCAAATTTTAGAGGCAACAAAAATTTTAAAAGCACCATATCTTTCAAACTATTTCAGATGGACTCAAAATTTCAATTTGCATATATACCTTTGACATTTGTCACTATAATGGACAGTTTAGTTGTAGAATTTCAAATTATGCTAATAAGCGGCATTGAAAAATTTGAAAGATGAATATCTCCAAAACTATTGAACATAGAGATGCCATTCCAACTCCAATTTATAGGTTTGTGGCAAAGCCGCATCCAATGAGCCATGAACCAAAGTTGCAAGATATTCATTTATGCAAATTAGGCGAATACGCAAAATGAAAATCTTTAATAGCTTCAAAACTATTACAGAGGTGCCATTCCTACTTCAACTTATGGGTTTGTGGCATAGCCCCATCGATGAATAATACTCCAAAGTTCTTCTTGACTTATAATTCAAGCAAATCAGGCAAATACACAACATTAAAATGTTTAATAGCTTCAAAAGTATTATAGATAGCAGTTTCATTCAAACTTCAAATTTTGAGTTTGGGACATGGCCATACCCCTTGAACCAAGAACCAAAGCTGAGCATTTTAATTTATAAAAATTAAGCTAATGCATAAAATTTAGATTATGTTGAACAATGGCAAAGTGTAGCAAATATGAAACGAATAATAAAATAAAAGTTGCAGCAATATAAATTATGCTAAATAGCAACATTATAAGTTTTAAATTTTGAATAACTTCAAAGCTGTAATAGATATAGATGCCATTCCAACTTCTACTCCTGTGTTATGGAATAGTGGTACATTGCCTTACCAATATGCTTTGAAGACACACACACTGAACTGCTATGCAGCAAATCATCTTTCCTAGTTTTATAATGCCCTCGCAGTCCCATGGTGGTGAGGTCTATGTAACCATGGTAACAGACAGGAAAGGTAGACAGATTGCAAGCTCCTTCAAGTGTTCGACAGCCCGAACCATGTTGCACATAAAAACCGCTTCAACAATGAAGGGCAAATAGGGTACCTCGCTGGTTACACTTAGGGAACCCCCTAAACAAACAAAGGTGAGACATTTCTAAAATCTTACAATGTTCCAGCGCATAGATCATAGAGAAAGTTACTACAAAAGTTACGAGGAACAACTTTTATTCGAGTTCTGAAACCAGTTGCCCATAGATGTCAGAAACTTACAAAATTCTGATGGTGTGGCATTTGATTGTGTTGCCCAAAGACGCAACGGCCCCTAAATATATCCGTTTCGTAAATATATCAAAAGAAAATTTATTAAACACTTCTTACATGCGATTGATGACAATTATTCTCTTTCAAAGCACAAACTAATTAAATTTGCATCCTGCGGTGAAAGGTATCTTTATCAGAGGAATGACTTTGAAGGGATTAGTTTGTCCCGAACATCGTACAAGATTTACATGGAACGACAGAAAGACACTAGAAAAGAAGGTTTGCTTCAAAGCAAATCTGTCTGTGTGCCTTCAAAAGTTATCAATAATAAATGCTACAATTGTTGTCCTTTGGTACATCACATTCCACTAAGCTTGTGGCTGGATGAAAAATTTCAAAGTCCAAATGACTTGACCTTTGACCTTTACAGGTCACATGTAAATTGCAAAAATGTACAGTTACAATACCCACAATTTAAACCCAATATGAACCAAATCAGATGAAAATTGACTAAGTTATGGCTCAGACGAAACTTTCAATGTGGCAAATGACCTTGACCTTTGCCATCTAGAGGTTACATGTTCTTACAAAAATGTGCAGTGTTACAATACCTACAATTTGAGTCCAACATGGTTAGAATTGGATGGAAATTGGCCGAGGTATGACTCAATGAAACTTTCAAATGTCCAAATGACATTGTCCTTTGACCTTTAGAGGTTACATGTAAGTTTCAAAAATGTGCAGTGTTACAATTTGAGCCCAACATCATGAAAATTGAAAAAAGATTGACCAAGTTATGGCTAGAAGAAAGGCACCATCGAAAGTGGCCTTTGACCTTGAAGTGGCCTTTGATCTTGAGATGACCTTTGACCTTGAGATGACCTATACATGAAGTGAACAGTGGAATGACATTAAGAATGACATTTTCAGGTAAAAAATTGACCTTTCACCTTGGCATGACCTTTGACCTTGTTATGACTTTGACATTTGAGATGACCTTTGCCTTGCTATGATCAAACTCCTACACACTCAGAACAACATCTATTATAGTATATAAGATGTATGTATGTATATTTTATTTATTATAGTGACATGTGCATACATAGCAATGAAATACAAGATATAATGTCAAGTAAAGAGCACCAAGCCTCCTTGGCTTATATGTCACTTTAGAATTAGTGAACACAATTATCACACGAGTCTATACAGAGCTTGCTTCCTTCTTCTCCAAGCACTATTAAGATATTTTGCAACATTTATAACATTCATTTGTCATTAAATAAACAAACTTTTCCTCCATGGTTTTACTTTCAAAATCAGTATTTCTCTGTTTAACTAAAATATACAAAACTTTCCTGAGATCATTATACAAGTGGCAGTTACATAGAAAATGAAATTCATCTTCAACTACTTGATCATCGCACATTGTACACAATCTGTTTTCAGCTTGTATCCCTCTATATCTACCCTTTTCAATATTTAAAGGCAAAATGCCTGCTCTAAATTGGGCTAAAATGGACCTTTGACTGTGTGGCAAACAGCTCTTGACATATTCTTCCGTTTCTAGCACCTCCTTGAATTTCACATATGTACGAAGCTTCAGTTTTGATGGCAAATTATCTTTCCATTCCTTTTGGA
Organism: Hermodice carunculata; assembly: GCA_964020975.1. Classification (NCBI taxonomy): domain Eukaryota; kingdom Metazoa; phylum Annelida; class Polychaeta; order Eunicida; family Amphinomidae; genus Hermodice; species Hermodice carunculata. The sequence goes on along the minus strand of OZ026616.1, from coordinate 3,069,040 downwards.
ATAACAAAAACAATTTTCTTGATACAGCCTCTATGTCACAAAGCCCCCTTTGTTCAATTATATCCGCCATGTCAACAGAATCAAAAAGGAGTTCCAATTCCGCACTCCAATTATAATTATTCTGCCTCAGATCCCACTCAAAAATATATTTTGTCAGTCTATCATTATCCATAGACACCAAGTAATTCCAGTACATAAACATATTCGGGTATCTACGGTACTTTGGCGTAATCCACCACCATAAGATATTGAAGATTTAAAACCTTAATGAACCCTCATTTGCATAATTTTGAAAAGCATGCCCTTTCATTATAAAACGGCAAGACCTCATCTGTAGAAGTATAATTGTGCCAAGTTTGGAGTTTCTATGTATGATACTTTCAAATGAAATGTCGGAGAAGTTTGCCTGTAAAGAAAGAAAGAAAGAAAGAAAGAAAGAAAGAAAGAAAGAAAGAAAGAAAGAAAGAAAGAAAGAAAGAAAGAAAGAAAGAATTCCTAGAAAAACAATATGTCTGTGTTGGCACACAGACATAATGATGTTTGAGATAAAGAATTTCCATCACGTGCATGGGATTTTGGCCACAATTATCGCCAGTAATTCTGAGAAAAAGCAGGATTTGATTTAACTTAATTTACAGAACAAACGGTTCCTCCAGCGGTTTATACACCAGTTACGTTTCACATTTTTCTCACATACAGTCTATTTGTACGTGTATAGGTTCAGACAATTTTTTCAAAAGACGGAACTTTTGCACATTTTAAATCTCTGGTTATTTCTTTTTCCAATGATATGTGTACTTCCTAAACAACTGAGCATATATGTTTACTTCACTACTTTCCTCCTCATTATCCGACAAAAATGGTTGCCTTAGAAGAAAGGTTTGGGCGTTCCTTATATGTGTGCTCTGCGGCGTCGTCACGCCCTGTGTCCTCGTACGGCCAATTGAATACAAAGTCAACCTGCAAACTATAATAGAAATACATATGAAGAAAACATACTTGATACCTTCAAACCTAATGATATGGATAATTTAAAAAAATTAATAGCACACCAAAACGTTATTTTTGCTTAAGTTTCAAATACGGAAGTAGCATTGTTAATATGATCTTAAGGCCATATTTTTCTGAAAAATGACAAAAGCGTTTCAAACTAGGGCTTATTAGAACAAACATATTTAAAGGTTTAAGTAACAGTTGCTTAATACGAAAAAGTGGTCAAATTTACATGTACAAAGGGCAAACCAAACCGCCGGTAAAGTAACTAATAAATAGAAAGTGACTTCTCTTGAAACCTACAACATTAGGACATTCCTTGACAAAATAAACATTGTGAAAGCTGTTCCTGCTGACCAAAAGAAAGAATATTCCTAATCTGAAAATAATCACGTATGTTTCATCTGCTCCACCCCCTACCCCACCCCACCCCACCCCCCTTTTTCCCCCGCAAAAAAGAAAAAATGTTCCGAGGAGGTAATTTTTCACGTATGAAACGAATAACGATATTAATCATTTTACAATTAATCATTATAATTTCCAGAAAGGGCCTTTTACTCCCCGGGATCGTTGGGGGGGGGGGGTACACATACTCAACATCAAGGTGGGTGTGTGCCTCGGACATTTTTATACAATACCCTATTTTACTACTGCACCAGATGTAAAAAGGTACCTTTCATAATCCTGTACTGTGTTGAAAGGAGTGCTGCATTGGTGCATCCTGGTGCATTTTGGAGACTAACATTTCAATTTTAAACAAGTTTTAGCATATTCTTACTTCCCACAACCCCCCCCCCCAAAGAACTTACTAATTATGTCCAATATATCCGCAACCTATATCCAAGATGTATACATTTGTTTGAAAAATGAATAAGACATTCAGTTCACTCAAATAATTGTTACCCCTATCCTAATCCAGCTGTGTACATTTTTCTTTTCTTTTTTTTTGGGGGGGGGGGGGGCTTTTCTAATCCTGGGAGTAATGAAAACAGGGTCTTCCCCGCGGCACAAACCCAGTACAATCCCACATGGGACTACCCCCCCCCCCCCCCCGGACTTCACTGCATTTATTAGTATCATTCTTACGAAATCATGTAGGAAATGGATGAACGTCAACTAGCCTTAACTCATGCAATTTTGAGAGTTATTGGAAACGTCTGATGACTGGATAACCTGTTACGTTTGACTAGTGAGACATACGAAAAATAAAAAAATATCAGGACCATGCACCATTGTACTCGTGAAGTATCTTACACATGCATGCAAGCAAGGCATAAACTAATAATGTATACATGTACATGATAATCATTCAACTCCCTCCGCGATATTGAATTCCTTTACTGCTAAGAGACCTGACGCCGATATGTAACACAGGATGAAATTTTCTTCCCATTAAAATCATACCAGAGACTGTCCTATATGAAAAATATTGCTTGTTTCTTTGTTTTAAATCAAGGAACTGTACGCCATCAGTCACCAGCTTTCTTCGACTCATTGCGCCGAGAAAAATTGGTGACTCAGTGCTCAGAAGGGAGTTATGACGTCAACTCATATAAATGATGTCATTTATTCTGAACTTCGGAAACAACCAAAAGGCTTAACGTGTACAAGCTATCACTTGACCAAACTGAAATGAAATTCGTAGTATTTCACCACGTTCATAAGTTAAAATTTAGGAAACAAAACGTATGATATTGAGATGGCATAATTTCCATTTTTTTTCAGAATCACAACGATAAACACGGAATTGGAACACTCATGCAAGATAATTTCTCGACGAGCGCCCACATAAGAAAGCAATAGTGAGTCTGGGGGATGCTTAGGAGGCAACTTTACACAAGTGGTCTAAATTCTTTACCAAATTGCTACCTTTATGTCATACATCAGAATAGCTTATACAGATGGTGTACTATGATGTACACGTAGTACCGGTCACACTTACTTCATATTCAGGGAATCCCACTTTTGTAAATGTTTTTCCTACTTTTCCCTTTTTTTGGTTGCACTACACCTTTTGTATGTTCCATTTCTTTGTTTCTGTATCCACACCCTTGGGATTGCAGACAGTTCACCGTAGTATGTTAAAGATATAAACATTCAGCTCATGGTTTTGAACAAAATTTCCATATGTCAGAAAAGATCTATTTCTTGCCGGTAAATCCTTAACATATTTGAATCCATTTTGGTTCCAGTTCTTGTAATAAATTATTTCTCTTTGTATCTTGATATAGGTATGTTAAACCATAAACTCTGTGATGGAATTTCACTCGCACTTTCTGGCACATGATAATTATATTTACTCCAGCTTAAAATAACATGATGCCAGAATTCACTTTTATTCTCTATATCCTTAAATGTTAACAAGGCATCTTCAAAGTTAAAGTTGCATTCCCATATACATTTTGGACTGTTACCAGGAAGGAGTCTAACCACCAATTTTTCCAGAGAGTATTGCGGTCTGTTGCTGTCTTTTAACCCGAGCACATTCTACAGCATAAATTTATATAAAAAAAAATCCGGTTTACGTAAACTCCCTTCATGTTTTGGAGCAAACAAATATTTTCTTTTAATATTGTCTCTCTTTTGATCCCTAACTAAGTAATCTGGGTTGGGTATGACAGAAGCTATGTAAATTTGCTGAAATATAATCAGTGATTTAACAATGAAAGTTTTACCATAAAGGGATAATTTCCTCATGGACCATATCTTAATTATGAAATGTTTTTAATGCGCTGGGGTTCAAAATTTAGTTGCTCTATTTTACTTATCGTTGGAGACATTTTAATTCCAAGTACTGTTAGAGGGTTATTAGTTATATCTATAATTTCTGATTCATTTGTGGTCCAATTCGTATTATTCAAACTTCCAGTTGGTAATACTTCAGTCTTGCTTACATTTGCTTTTAACCCAGAGATCGTTTGAAACTTATTCAAAATATTAAAAAGTCGTTTTATGTTATTATCTATACCAAAGCAGATAAAATGTTGCATCTTTTGCATTCTGTGATATTTTATGTTCAATGGAATAGCCCAAAATACCTTGGATATTGGCATCTCTGTGGATAGTTGTGCAAGCTGATTCACTATGCATGCAAAGTGATTGCATACCTGCATGGCGGTAGATATAACCAGCTTGCACATGTTGTGGTTGAAGGGGGGGGGGATGTGTATGGGGGGGGGGGGAATTCAGTGATTTAAGCATAAATTGAAATTCCTCAACTTTTGTTTGCATACCATAGGAATTACCCAGAAACCCATATACTGAGCTGAGAATGGCACACATGTATGTCGAATATTTGTGAAGATATGGAAGATGTAAAATTAGAGTTGGCAGTAATTTGGATAACTTTGAAAACATTAATTATTTCAAATCAGAGGATCAAATTCAATAATAGGGCTATGACCATGCACCAGTCAAGATTTCTTACCGTAGCGGTTTCCGAGAAAAGCTGCGAAAGCTTAGGCGGAAAGAAAGGAAGAAAGAGAGAGAAGGAAGGAAAGAAGGATAGAAAGAAAGAAAGAAGCGAGGAAGGAAGGAAGGAAAGAGAGAGAAAGAAAGAAAGAAAGAAACAAACAAACAAAGAAACAAAGAAAGAAAGAAACAAAGAAAGAAACAAAGAAAGGAATCATGAACACATAAAACGTAAAGATAGCTTAGTCATCACTGATTGAGCCGCTTTATATTATAGCTGGACTAATAAACCAGGTGTTTTCTTTCTTACTTTTTTTAAAAATCTAATTTAATTTAATTTTTTTTTTTCAAATTTTTATAACATGGCTGAAATTGCAGCTGGGCAGCTTGAGTGCACATTCAATTTATACGTGGATAGATTGAAAGATGAACTAATGGGCTGGCCCCCGCTGACTTCATTATTGTTGTTGACTTTGTGAGCTATATATGGATGACTGACCAGGTCTAAAGCTGCAAAATGTGATAACACGTAGAGCTGAAGATACATCGCATATACAAACATCTGGCACATGGACGAATGAAGTAGCCGACAAATAGAAATATCTTGTGTGTGTGTTGTTCTTCTCTCTGACCCCGGGTTTTTTTTTTTTCAAATTTAATCTGTGGTTTTAAATATAAAGGCCACTCTCCTAGTTGGTGCCCCTTTTCAATCAATCCATTGCGTGGGTCGAAACTTTAAGCCTTAAAGCGCTGATTTAAGACTGAGTCAACAGCTTTCCTCGGGGACACTTTGCGCGCAATGCACGCAAGGAAAGCTGTTGACTAAGACTACTTTTGCTTTAGACTAGCTGGCATTTGAATGAAGGGTATCTTCATGAAGAATTTTAATCTTTTAACCATAAATTGTTTAACGGTAATCAGAAAACGACTGTAGCCATGATTAGCACTTTACAGATTAATTTGTGACGGGTCTTTCCGAACAGAATTAGAATGAGGCAGACTTCTCGTTTTGTTACCTTCTATTTGGGGTCGGAAAAATTACCAGTTGAAGCCTCCAATACGTTATAAAGCCCATCAACAAAGCGCGTCTTTTTCAGACACATGTTCCACCAAAACATACAACTCTGTGAGTCCCCCGGGCAGGTTAGGTGCAAAATGGCCATTTAATTTTGAAATAAGGAGCCAGGGTAGTTAATTGGGTGCTAATTAGAGCACTTTCCCATTCAAGCAAAGTTACATGTTCACCAGTAGAGATAAGGCAATGAGAGACGCGTGCACATTGTGAGAACAATTCACTACATAGTTCTCGTATTTTACTCTTTGGTCGTTGACGTATTTTCTCCCGGGGTGAAGGAATTGCACGAGGGGCGGGGCTGACCCGCAAACACCCACCGGCTCCAGTTCACGGGGTCTCCCATCCAGAAAACACTCCCTTTTTGTTAAAATCAATACCTCAGGGACAAAATCACATATTAAAATGTGGTATTTTTGGCCATTGTTTCAGAGTTCATGTACTTTCTTGCATTCAAACTGAATGCGTGGGAAATTTTATTCCTCACCTCCAAACAAAGTTCTGTCCAGAATTTGAGATGAAGTATTTGACATGTGAACCTCACTATAAAATAATGCAAAAGTACGAAAGGCAAGCAGCTCAAAAATATTGCTTCATCAGGACCCTTGTTGTTCTTTGAAATTAATAAACAACCATCCAACAGTTTGCAGTTTGCCTTCAACAACAGTAAGCTTTGATTTAACCACGTGGGTGCCTCGCGCTCATGACCTGGCTGTGTGCGTGCCACCATTGTCCCTATTGACAGGCACCTTACGCCGGGCGGCGGGATGCAACCAAAATAACATGAAGCCTTTCATCCACACACGTGTATTCCTCTTTGCTTCGAGAATTTGAACCTCTCATGGCAAAAGTGAGATCAACAACCAAAAAGCCGTGAATATGAAATATACTTAGATGCTGGGGATTTACAGTATTACATACTTAATGATTTCATAAATCATCCGAGTTGACAGTGAAATCACATTGAGGCTCGACTGGAAGCCAGGAAAGCTAGAAAACTGGCTCGCAGTGAGACGACCCAGCTTGGTTCCGTCTGATCCATCCAATTTTTGTTGTTAACATAATACAACTAGATATTTTCAGGATCCTAAGGACATCTAGATTTGCAGGAAATAAAAAAAAACATAACAAAAAGAAAAAAAAAACAGAAAACAAAAAACCCCACAAACAAACAAGAAGAAAAAAACAAATATGTAAGAAGTATTTATGCAATTATATTTAGCCATTTATTCAGATGGTATGCGAGGTTTTTGTTGACAAAATATGTCATGGCATACCTGTTTTATGTACAATAAAACATTTTTTGATTTAGCACCACACTTTAATTGTAATTGCACAAGACATCGCAAATATCAAGTTTTGTGACTCTCTCTCTCTCTCTCTCTCTCTCTCTCTCTCTCTCTGTATACACATAATATATGATGTGACAAGACATCAAAATAACATGCTGTACGTGGGCGTTTTTGACTGAGTAACTGAGTATATCAACATCGACGGCTCGCCCAAAGTTTTTTTTTGGGGGGGGGGGTGTATGGTATTGACTGCATTATTGATTTTGTGTTAACTTTACCCTGTGAAATATATTGCATTGTTGTTGTTCTTGTTGTTGTTTTTAAAGTCATTTGATGAAATCAATATGTTTTCTGTGTGTTAACATCTGGACGCAAAAGATACAGTCTGATTATTTTCAACATGAGGAATATGATTAATAAACAAACATATGGTTACCGTTTTCAAGCTCAGTGGTTTGGTATGGTATGATATGACATGGTGTGGTATGGCATACAACGGAGCTTTTCTATCATGTATGCTGTGACAGTGTTTGCAGATCAATCAAGGCCTGGTAGACCTGGCACGTGGTGTGACGCTTAATTTACAGGTCATGTAACTCTTGCACGGGCACCGTGTAACTACTGCATGCAGTTCATGCAAATTACGGCTATAGTCGTTTTCTCATTACCGTTAAACATATAATGGTTAATTTAAATTCTTCATGGAGATACCTTTCATTCAAATACCAGCAAGCATAGTATAAAGCAAAAAGCAGTCTTAGTCAACAGTTTTTCTCGGGACACAGTACCGAGGAAAGCTGTTGACTCGGTCTTAAATTAGCGCTAGGGTTAATGTTGGTCTCATCTGAGTAGCATTTTGCCCCCTTGCTCTCAATATCTTGCTCCGTTCTAATTTCTCTCGTTCCAGCTTTCGAAAATGAGCTCGATTCCGATTTAAAGACAACAGTACGTTAATAACCGTGGTTGAGAAGTGAGCCCAAGATGGTATTGGGCCCCATGGTGTGTAATGACAGGCCCCTCACGTGGTATTGTATGGTGTGGTGTGGAATGGTATATGGTATTTTACAATGCAGCGTTCGGGGTCTGGCGTAATTTCTAGATTACAAACTTGTCTGGTTGAGTTTTTAAAATATTTTTTCCGTGTGCAAGGATGAAATCCAAAAATGTTAATCCATGACAAGTCACACCTATTGCTTATTGACCAATCATATCGTTTCCCTTTCGAACTACTTTCTTCCACAGGCCTGATCGTTTGCGTGATTGTCAATAGTAATGTCAACAAACACACGTGTACCCGCTAGACCGGCTGCTGTGAACATTGCCAATGAGCTTTTTGAAGCTTGTATGTCTGTTTCCACAGCAGGCATATCTTCATGTGACTATATTAGCTTTGAATGAAAAACAACGTAATGGGGCTATGGCTCGATTTTGTCTGGCGCTCACCCTTTCCAAAACCGGACATAAGTTTGATTTTATCTAGTCATGAATTATTATACAACTTACACAGTGAAGTAGTCATACCAGTGGCGGGGTTTTTTCTCAGTACAAGTGCCTTCAGCTGTGCCCAGGTTACAAATTAAACTGACGTCAAAGGACGTAATGTGTAAAAGAGGAAAGAACATCCATTTTAAACAGGTTTCAACAAATGTCAAGTTACCAAAGGCCTAACAAAAATATATGCGTGGTCCCGATAACCTGACCTACCCCACTGAAAAGGCCCAAGTCCCGGCCCTAATTATGATAATAATAATAATAATAATAATAATAATAATAATAATAATAATAATAATAATAATAATAATAATAATAATAATAATAATAACAATAACAATAACAATAACAATAACAATAACAATAACAATAACAATAACAATAATAATAATAATAATAATAATAATAATAATAATAATAATAATAATAATAAGTTTCAAGCCACCCTTCCCTAATACAAAATGTTCGACCCTGGCGGAAAGTTTATATGGAGGTATTAGCCGTTGTGCGCCTTTATTTTGCAGTCAAATCAACTCCTGCATAGCCACGGTTGTTCAGTGAAACAGCAAAGCCCCATAGTCAAGGATAGATTTTGTTGTAGACTACCATTCTTGCGATTTATATTATGTTGGCCAATCTGCTATCGCACCTTCCGAAAATAAATACAACTAGGGAAGATGATTTGCTGCATAGCAAATCAGTGTGTGTGTCTTCAAAGCATATTGGTATGGAAATATACAACTATTCCACAACACAAGAGCAGAAGCTGGAATGGCATCTCTATCTATTATAGCTTTGAAGTTGTTCAACATTTAAAATTTCTAATTGTGCTATTTAGCATAATTTAAATTGCTACAACTTTTATTTTTAATCCATTAGGTGAGCAATGGTAAACAACCCCCTAGTAGAAGTTGGAATGACATCTCTATTATAATGTTGAAGATATTCAAGATTGAAAATTTTGAATACTGCTAATTAGCATAATTTGAATTGCTAAAACTTTTGTTTCCTATTCATTACATGCGCAATGGTCAACAACCCCTTAGTAGAAGTTGGAATGACATCTTTATCTACAATAGTTTTGAAAATATTCAAGTTTTAAAATTTCAAATGCTGCTAATTAGCATAATTTAAATGGATATAACTTTTGCTTTAGATTCATTTCATGCGCAATGATCAATAACCCCCTAAGAGAAGCTAAAATGACAACTCTATCTATAATAGTTTTGAAGATATTCAAGTTTTAAAATTTCAAATGCTGCTAATTAGCATAATTTAAATTGCTACAACTTTTCTTTTAAATTCATTAGATGCGCATTGGTCAATAACCCCCTAATAGAATTGGAATGACATCTCTATCTATTATACTTTTGAAGATATTCAAGATTTAAAATTTCAAATGCCTCTAATTTGCATAATTTTGAACATCTTCATTCCTCTGTATGAAACGGTCAAACTCCTTGTATGGAGGTACAATCATGTCAAGTTTGGAGTTTCTATGTATAATAATGTCCGAGAAAAGTGTCGGACAAATTTGCCGGTAAAGAAGAAAGAAAGAAAGAAAAAAGAAAGAAAAAAGAAAGAAAAAAGAAAGAAAGAAAGAAAGAAAGGAGAAAGGAAAAACAGAAAAGTGTGTGTTGACACACACACTTTAAATAGGTTTGTAGTTGGCAGCAACTCCAAGGTTGCAAAATTTCTTGTAAACTTGGAGAGATGTGACACTCTCTCGCTGTCCTTTTGTAACGTTGCTACGGTTGCATTTTTTTCCTTTTGAATTTCTTAATTTTTTATTTCATCGTTTTTTTTTTGTCCTACTTGGATGGATGGTGACGTCACGACATGTAATAATTCCTGAAAAGTAGATTCGTACTATTAGTAAAACCAATATGATATTTTGTCATCAATATCGTCAAAGGTGTCCAACCCATCATTCCATGGTGCAACTGACAGATAATCATTAAGATCATCATGGTTAACATTTTTGAAATCCCATATTCTACAACCCCCCTCCCCCCAGGAATGAGAGAGACAGATCTTGCAATGAATGACAGCGTCATCTGAATTGGAGACATGAGTCAAGACCCTGCTGTCAAGGACCAAACCAGGCGAATCTGTCAGAGATACAGTGAAGTGGTTGTATGTTCAGTCGATTTGGTTGGTTCTTTAATTGAATGAAATAGATTATTGCCTGATACAGTATGTATTAGACGAGAACCAAGCTCAGTGTCACTGTGATTAGAGTCCCATTCAGTGCATCGATCGTAAAAGTCACCGGTGATGACAAGCTTGGTTGGATTATGTTCGAAGGTCAGTGCAACAGAATTTGAAAAATGTTAGAAGAACGCGTGTCGTGGCTCGGCCGGACCATACTACACTGCAATCAGTGCGTTTCCACGTACCGTCTCAACTTCAATCAACAGGCATTTAGTATTGTCATTTCAAGGCCCGATCTGCGTCCGGGGGTTGGGGGGGGGGGGACGGTACTCCCATGCAGGATTGTACTTCGGGGAAGGCCCTGTTTTCATTACTCCCAGGATTAGAAAAGCCCCCCCCCCCCAAAAAAAAATATATATATATGTTTAAACGTATTTATTTAGTCTGGATAGCCCTATAGTACATCGAAATGACTAATACATGGGTTCTCCAGAACATGGAGACACACAGTAAGTATATACAAGACACACATGACAGAACAAATGTTACCAATGAATTATATCTATGTAAACTCTGTACGAATATCAAAGTTTGATTACATATACACAGCTGGATTAGGATAGGGGTAACAATTATTTGAGTGAACTGAATGTCTTATTCATTTTTCAAACAAATGTATACATCTTGGATATAGGTTGGGGATATATTGGATATAATTAGTAAGTTCTTTGGGGGGGGGGGGATTTTTGTGGGAAGTAAGAATATGCTAAAACTTGTTTAAAATTGGAATGTTAGTCTCCAAATGCACCAGGATGCACCAATGCAGCACTCCTTTCAACACATTACAGGATTAAGAAAGGGTACCTTTTTACATCTGGTGTAGGAGTAAAATAGGGTATTGCATAAAAATATCCGAGGCACACACACACGCTGATGTTGAATATGTTCTCCGCTGCCCCCCACCCTCACCCCCACCCCCATCTCCGTACAAGTGGCAAAGCGCTCCCTGCGTTTTAGATTGCGACTCCACCATTTCTCCCCGATTGCCTGTCTTTTTATCTGGTTTTTCAAAACCTGCAATTTGTGCAAAAGATAATAGCTCATTTGGATAGGTATTGTCTAACCAGGTTACAGAGATAATCACAGTATCAAGGCCGATGGACAGAGTAAGCTCAGAGAGTTCATCCAATCTGTGGTCACTGCGCAGACTGTTCATTCACATGTGCCAAGAGTATTTGTTTGCCAGGACGAGGACCAGAATCCATCAGCAAACAAAACAAAACCAGACATTCAAGTTATAGGCCATCTAACAATGAGGCCTGGACCATATTAGGATTTCCGGGTAGAAGTCTCTTTTGTATGGTCTCTCACCACGTTATTTCATGTATTTTGATCTCGATGTAATCACGCATATGCGTTTCCCCGTTTCGGAGGTTTTAATAATAATAATAATAATAATAATAATAATAATAATAATAATAATAATAATAATAATGATGATGATGATGATGATGATGATGATGATGATAACAAGTGTCATGCTGTATACCATTGTAACATGAAAAGACTCATCGCAGATTTTCTCACAAATCACTTTAACCACATTCATTTCCACATTAAAAATACCTGTTGCCACCCTTTATTTTTGGTACCTGCTATATGCGGCCACTGCCGTGACCGGTCCCCTGTGCTTTGTGGTGACAGTTTTCTTGGCTAGAAGAGTCAAATTCTTTGTAAATTTACCTGCGGTAACAGGTCACCTGCTGTATGTGGCCACTCTTTGTAGCAGAAAGGGTGGCCACATACAGCAGGTACCATATAATTTAATAATTCATTGTACTGTGCTACCCATATCTGACGAGAGTCATAAGTTATAGTCGTTTTTCGTCCTTTCAATGTTTTAAAAGCAGTTGCATATGTGACGTACGGATGACGGTTACTTTGTATGTGCAGTAAGCTTAATTTGCTACACGTAGATGTATTTGGACTGGGAATCTTGCTGACACATATAACAAGCAAAACGAAATAAAGTAAAACTCTGGGAGGCCCAAGAACGAAATGTGTGAGTGAACATAAACAAGCTCATGTGATTCTCGGCACCACAAAGTTTTGGACATTAAATGAGGCAATAAAGTAAGTTTACACATTGAAAAGAATATCAAGTGATTCATTCGTCGCGTCGGATCAAGGCATCAGTGCAATGCATGTTTACATGAAAAAAATCCCGACGGGTCTTTGAGTTGGCCAACGAAGCGACAATTTTTTAAAAACATGACTAGCGCTAGCAAGACAGTTGAATATATTTTGACTTGGCAGGCGAAGCAATACGGCCCGACCAGAAATATGAAACCATAAAGGAACATGTAATGTTTACGTTTGGTCACAAATGTTATTTTACAGGGGGGAAACAACAAAAGTGTTGCTGCAGGTATCTGCCATCACGATCAGCAGAATTCGGGAAAGAAATTAATCGAAGGTAAAGAATTATGCTCCTGCATGTGTCATGGTGGGGAAAAATCAACACAAGTTCACAAAAAATAATAGACCTATTTATTTCACATGGGTTTAGGGGGCAGTAAAGTATATAACCCGTACTAGAATATAATCGTTGAAACTCTGACAATTTCAATATAACACAATTACATACGTATCACAAGTGATTTAGTCATGTATGCAGACATGTTTCATACAAACTTTATTACGACACCCTCCAACCAACTATAGTCTGGAACCGGTGCTTCTGGCAACAAAGAATGTCCAAGCATGGTATGTATTAAACATATCTGTCTTTTGGTGAGATGTCCACCATAGTATACACAATGAGCATCTCTATCACAGAGGCCATACCGGTGGAAGCTGTCAAGGCGGCAGTGAATCTACACGCATTGAGCCCGGCAACCTGTCCGCGCACTGAAGCATTGTGTCAGACCATTTTCAGCCGAAAATGTTCAAAAGTCGATTAAATCCCATACACATGGCACCCGTCTCCCTTTTTGACGAGAGAAAAATATAAATGTCACATTTCGTACAGAAATCACCGGTTAAGATGACATACCATGTAGAGTATCTAAGTTGTTTAAAAAGCAGTGCAAGCGACGTTACTTTTGTAGCGTGAATAGAGCAGATATTATAGAGATATTACAAAGGAATAGCGAACACACCAGCAGTCTATTATTCTTCGTGGAAAATAAACCTTGCAAATTGTGTACTGCACATGCTAAAGACATGGAATATTGCATCCGAAAGAATGGCAAGTGTCCTGATGGCTGATATGTTTTGTCTTCATTAGAAAAAACACACGCTTTTCATCATTTCGCCCACACAGGGTGTCAAGGGACACGATCCTGTACCTTTGAGTGGAATTGTGAAATGTAATATAACTCATAGTGACTTTTAAAACATTTTTCAGAGCAGAGTAGACCCTCTGGCTTCATTGGTGTAACATACCTAATCGTTGTGAACATTTTTGCAGATCACCAGAAGTGATCCGTTATAACAAAATATCCCCGCACCAAAAACAGCAGCTGATTAGTTATGGAAATGAAGGGTGTACAAGTTTGTCAAAATTTACACGTACCGGCCACGGAAAATCCACTATATACCTCAATCATACGACGGATAAGAAACCGTAAGAAGCAATTTAAAAGCCTCCGTATCAGAGTGGAATGGTATGCAACCAAGGAAAATATAAAGGGGGTATAGTAATTGTCCTCTGTTTTCACTGGCATTGAGTGTTTGTAACCCAAGGTGGGCTGCTAGCCACTTCTACGTCACTAAGACAGAGTACTCTTTGACAACTTATGTATCATCATCATCATCATCATCATCATCATCATCATCATCATCATCATCATCATCATCATCATCATCATCATCATCATCATCATCATCATCATCATCATCATCATCATCATCATCATCATCATCATCATGTATTAATTTGTTTACATCAGATACCACATCATCCAGTCAAGGGTTTCGACGTCTGATGAGAAGCGTTCGCACAATCTGGTAAAAACGAAAATTGTTGACGATAGTCACCATAACCATGTCAACGCATTTAGCCTATTTCCAAAAATGAAACTGGATGACCCAGTAGCTATTACAAATCTATTACAAATTACAAGTCGAGGGGTTATATGCATGTATGTATGTATGTACGTACGTATGTACCTATGTATGTATGTATGTATGTATGTATGTATGTATGTATGTATGTATGTATGTATGTATCTATATATCTATATATACATATATATATATATATATATATATATATATATATATATATATATATATATATATATAAACATGTATATATGTCCACTAGTGTTTGAGTTAAGGTTGGCTTGTTGTTGAAGAAACTCCAACCCAGAAACGGGAGAAGGACATTAGAAGATTCACGGGTAACCTTCCTTTCTTCGACCACACGTGCTAAGCATTGAGTTACCGTTGTGTCTTCTGTAACAGCGCCGGGGGGGGGGGGGGGGGGCAAGACATTGCTCCATAAAAAGACACTATCTGAAAAACAGACACTTGGTCATAAGTAGTGACCACCAGCACAGGAGTTGAAAGGTTAAGCAAGAGACTGAGCGCTAAGGGACCTGTCGAACAAGCCACCTATTGCCATCTATACATATGAAGGAGTAAGTATATATTTGTGTTAAGAAGCCGTACAGGTATAGAGGCAAACGGGTAATGAAGGTTGTGGTTTGTTGAGGCGTGGAGTACCTCTTACCAGTACACAAAGACGTAACGGCAAAAGCCCATCATCACACCTGCGCTTACCAAACAAGGTTCAAATTTTACAAATTGTTGGGCATGAGTTGAGACTAGGATTAGCCCCGTTAAATAATTAATCGTGGAGCACCAATAACAAGAACCTAGTTGTGTGTAATTTACCAACAAGCGCAATAGTACCCGGGACAGTGGCACGTTACCGCAGTCATACACAGACACACAAACAGTAGCACGTTACCGCAGTCATACACAGACACACAAACAAAGTCCTGTCTCTGACTGTTGTGAATGTATCCAAACATTGATACAATGGTGTAAAATGGGTGTTTCAATTGTAATACTTTCGACCTTTGAGAATAATTATGCATATTCGTGTTTTTTGTGTATTCTCATGATTAAAATCCTGGCTGTAGATCGAGTTAAGGCAAAGCAGCCCATGAAGCTCTCTGCCTACAATTGTAATATGAATTATAAGAAGTGAGTCAGGTGACGGAGAAAAACATACCATTTATTCATGTTGTAACCAGTACCGAGGCTGGTTGAAGGCTGGTTGAAGGCTGGTTGCCCATACATACCACCCGTAAAATTACATGACACTATCCGAGCAATCAAGTCCCAAATCAACACGTTTTTGCCCTTCTTAAGTTCTCCAATTGACTACCTGTCATCTTTGATTTCTGATCATTAGAAGGAAAGCTGTTTTCGCTAATCAGCTTATTTGTGAAAAAAAGTTCTAAAATTTCAAAGTATTGCTAAAAGAAAGAGAACAGTGGATATTTGGCAAGTAATGCTTCACAGTGTGGACTTCCTGACACGCGTACAAGACTGTTTTGTGATCCCAAGTGAAACACGAATGGTGTGTGAATGTATACATTCTTATTAAAATGTTCTCACTTATTGTTATTAAAATGTTCTCACTTATTCTTATTAAAACGTTCTCAACTTCTCTTATGACCACATCAGTCCATATGTAACTTACATTAAGTTGTTATCTAAGGGGATACAACACGTCCACATACTGCCTGACACAAATCAGACCCCACAAATCAATGAACTGCTAAATGATGTCTAAATTACTTTATTTGTGAACTGATATGAATTACTTTGTGAGTTGATATATAGCTTTATATTTTATGCCTGAGGTCCTGCTTAATCTCCACCCATTTTCATGTAAGCCAATAAGACTCCCGGTACAAACTTTCGATGACCAATTAGAAGGCGGCTTCTGAGTACGGAGTGTCAATCAATGATACTGTTATTCTGGTGCACGCGACCCGAGTGTGTCCATGAAGCCTTATGACAGAGATTGCCGCACGCAGCCCTCAGCCGGCAGCAGTTTGCAGTTTTCTTCCAATCACCGGCATCAGAGATGACTGTAAAATGAGCGGATTAGTTTGAGCTGAGCCCTCCTATAAGAACCTGGTATTGCTCATGTGAAGCAAACATTGTTAGTCTATTCCGTGATCTTCAAGGACCAGACGAACCATTAGGTATCTGTATCTTTTTTTATAATATCTAGTGGACACTAAACTTCACGGTGGACCAGGCTTACTTTTACCACCAGTCTCCGAGGAGAGTCTATGTTCAGACTGGAGACAGGTAAGAACATTTTTCTTCTATCTTTCACTTTTCATTTCCGCTTTTCTTTTTTTTCTTGGGTGTCTGCATCTGCAGACAACCATGAAACATTGTTAGATAGATGTTGTTTTGGTTTGGGCCCCACAGGAATGACAACATCAAATGAGATTTTTACAGCCGTTTGCTCTAATACTCCATAGAGCATGTTTGCAAGAAGTCAGAAAAGTTCCCAAATTTATATGCACTGCATATTCCTCTCTATGGCTTCATTAAGAAAAAAAATTACATGTATTTTCCCACTTACGGAATCTATTTTCAGTGCGCATTATGCAGTTACTATGCTATTGTCTATATGTAATTTTCAGCTGTATACATGTATCTGGTTGGCAAAATCGACCTAATGCGGATATACTGTTGGTAATAATAACGAAAGAGATTAACATTATAGGGCGATGCAACAAGTGGGCAATAGATTTAATTAAATTTTATTTGACTCATACTTTATTTCAATTTATTTTATCATGAAAACATTGACTTAAGTTTATGCTCGACATACGGGAAATATATGAATATTTATATATATATATATGAACTTATTGATTTATTGTCTCTGACAGGATGGAGAATTGTTACATGCCGAACAACCCAAATTACGACCTCTGGAGGGCCAGTCCACTGGTTAAACAGCAGGACCTGCGGTCTTCAGTGGACGTGGGAGTCAACACGACTTTCCCAGTATCTCCGATCGACCTCGAGCCACTGTCTAACATCTTCTCTTTCGCATCTTGCCCACCTTCTTACAAGTGAGTTTGCTCTGTCTTCAAAGTGTACAGCAGGCTGTGAAGCTTACTGCTACACTGTGTGCCGCTGCCCAGCCTGCCAAGAGTCCTGGCTTACCTTATGATCAATGCCAAACAAGATCCCCAAAAAAACTCTCCAATTTATAGATAGATAGATAGATAGATAGATAGATAGATAGATAGATAGATAGATAGATAGATAGATAGATAGATAGATAGATAGATAGATAGATAGATAGATAGATAGATAGATAGATAGATAGATAGATAGATAGATAGATAGATAGATAGATAGATAGATAGATAGATGTTTTTCAAACACTGAGAATAACACGTATATTATTGTGCTATCCACCATTTATAATATAAAAAGTAAGTTCGTAAGCAGGTACAAAATTGAATGACAATTTAATTTCCAAACCACATGGCATCCATCTTCATCTATAAATAATTTAGATATCACAAGTTTCCGGATCGAGACTCGGTCGTTTTGTGGGAAGGAAAATCTGTAATAAGTGGTAGTTCAACGTAAACATTTTTGCATGCAGTCTTCAGTCGAATACCCCAGATTTTTTTGTCCAATATGCATCACCGACAAGTCTGTCCAGGAAAGCAACAGTTCCCACTCATGATACATTGATTCCTATAAATGATACAGTCAGAATGTATGAACATATCTGAAGGCCAAATTATGCAAACGTTTAAAATAAGATTGATTTGGGCACATCACACTTTTCGATGAAATTTTATCTATCCTCTTAAATTATGTAATTGCAAAGGGCAGTAAAAGAAACTTCATTCCATTGATTTTTAATTCATGAATGATGATGTAGGTTGTTAAATAAATGTCCCTTCTGCATTAGTTGCATATGCTAAACAAGGGTTTTGTAAGCCATGATACCGCAAATGAAACATTTGAAACCTGGCAATGATTAGCTTGTGTACAAAATCAGACTTAGTCTGTACCTCAGCCCACCGAAGCTTGGGCATTCTTTCTTTGCTTTGTCATACTATAACGTTGTATTTCTTTACTCTTAAAGACTGAATCGTGGTTAAGATACAGATAACTTCACCACAGTCAAATTAGGATACATTCTGGAAACATATGAAGGATACTTATTCTGGGAAAAAAATGAAACATAATCTATCATCGTTGCCAAACTTTCTTTCTGCCAAAATGACGACTTTTTGGGATATACAGACTAAAAACCAAGCAGGATTGCCTGAGAAGATTTGGAAATTTGTGAGAGTTACAGGAGGATTTGTAATTAATTTGTTTTAGAGCTGCAGAGTATATCAGATATAAAGTAACACAAATCTGGAAATCCTGTCGAAATAGAAACATGCAAGTTACTACGGTAGCAATGTAGTCGGTGAATGTTCAAAACTTTTATTCTCAGCCTCTTATATGTCAACAACCGCGTGATTTGAAATTTCCACTTTTTTACATTTTAAATGTTTGTGTAGCTGCACGTTGCCCGCTAAACAGACCCATCTTCCTAATTGATCCAGTCCACTCAATGTAGCAGACATAATAAGATGTTTTGGTCTGCTCAGCAGACTGACTTTCACTATTCAGTCAATATCTTCTACAAAATATATTTTAAATAACCATAAAAACTGGCAACATCCGATATGACAAATCATCATCATCATCATCATCATCATCATCATCATCATCATCATCATCATCATCATCATCATCATCATCATCATCATCATCATCATCATCATCATCATCATCAAATGTTATTTATATTTCACGTTTTCGTGTTGAAATCCATTGCTTTTTCCTATTTAGTACAACAGTAGATTTACATTCACATCATCATATCACTGCAAATGTATGAAGCCGAAGACAGGTTATATCATGTGATACTGAACAAACGTTAACACCTTGATTCATGAAAAGATTGACTAACTAACATTAGAGAGAGTAGTTATCTGCACGTCACTTGTTTCCCCAGTAAGATTTTTTAGTAGAAAAGTGGTCTAAATGGTACCTGATAATTTCAGCAAGCTTCTGTCAAAGATATGACAGAACGGCGGTCTGTGCTGAACGCAAATTGGAAGCATATCATAGAAAGCAATAAAATGTTTTACATTTTATCTCGGTAGTTCTTCCTTGTGTTCTCAGTCAAAATCGTACTCAATAATTGGAAAACATCGAGGTATATTCCAGTGGAGACGCCCAGGCACATTTCAAAACTATGGAGGGGGTGGGGTGAGAGTGGTAAGGCACAATACTGTTTTGTAACTACAATGTTAGCCGTTACGTTCAAGAGCCCGCCCGGTTATCTAGATTTTCTGCATCCAACAAGTCAGACTGTACCATTTATACAAACAGCAGGCTTATAATAAAGTTTACTTTGACCAGGACCCTGAGCGTATTGTGAGAATAAATACCTGTCGAAGTATAATGGCCCCTCCAGCTTACGGCCTCCTACATTCAAACCCTTTGGAAGATAAAAATCCTGAAAAAGCCTGACCCTTTGACACCAAAGTTCCCCAGTGAACAATCGTAATTAGTTCCTCCGGGCACTGACTTTTCTACAATTGAGAAAGTTCATTTGTTCGAAAGAGTACTCGAAGATCTTGTTGTATATTTACCGACGTCTGAGTGTAACAAAAAGCAAATGTTGACGCTGCTTTTGGTGATTTGTGTAAAGGAAAAAGTGGCTTGTTTGATTTTGTTTCTGGAGGGTTCCGTCCAACCGGTAGGAAAGAACACAATACAAAAGATTTGTATATTTTACCCAACAAGCGGAAAACCGAACTTAGGCTGGGTAGAAGCACTTCCACTTGAGTAGCGTAAGTAAATCCGTGCCCCATTAGTTGGATTACAATCACACTTGTAAGAGAAACCCAACCCAAGTGCTAGCATATTAACCATATTTTCCGCCCTTCTGCCCATTTTGTTGGGCGCGGTAAGGAAATACAATACGCAAACTTTGTTATGCCTGTGGGCCGCCTATATACTGGGCATGCTGCAACTAACTGAATCAACTCAATTGTTTTTAATGCAGGGAGTTCTCGGTGTTGAAAGAGAAGAATCCGCACGATATCGCAGATGCCTTGCTGTCCCTGAAGCATGCCGTGGTACACCCGCAGATGAACGGCCAGCTACCGCCTCTGTCGCCCTCCCTGCCGCCACACTTGGCTCAGTCCATGGCATCGCCGAATACTGCCGCTCCAACTTTGTCGTACACAGTCGGGCACCATCAGGGAGGCCAGGGATACGTCAACAGCGGAGTGGGGCAGTACCCTCCCCCTCCACCATCAGCACAATACTCCGATAATACTGCGGGGCACCAAGGACCACCTTGCCAGCCACAAAGCAACATGTTTCCCTCAATGAGTGTCAATGTATCTATGAGCATGAATGTGGGTATGCCACCACATGGACATGGAGGGCAGACCGGATCACTTGGACCTCAAAGTGACCAATGGTCGGCCTACCAACCCTGCGGACCGGGAGCCCAATATTCCCCGAATCAGAATATTCACATGCAGACACAATACCCCACAAGTTATAACTGCCAGAACAATACGTACAGTGCCTCTTATTCGTTTACACCGGATTTTTGCAGGGGTGTGAATAATTCCAAAGACATGATGTACAAAAGTCATGATGATTACAAGTCATCTATGTCTAAACTGTATACTTTGAACTCTATGAAGAAGGGGAAACCGTACCCACCCCATCCTTGCCGCGGATCGCCACCAGAACCTGGAAAACTCAACTTATGTCGAATATGTGGCAAAACTTACGCACGACCAAGTACTCTGAAGACCCATATGCGCACTCATTCTGGCGAAAAGCCCTACAGGTGTAATACGTGCAATAAGTGCTTCTCTCAAGCAGCAAATCTGACCGCTCACATCCGCACACACAGCGGAGAAAAACCTTTTCGGTGTCCTATATGCGATCGGAGATTTTCACAAAGTTCGTCCGTAACAACTCACATGCGGACACACTCAGGAGAAAGGCCATATCGCTGTCGCATGTGCAAGAAAGCTTTTTCGGACAGTTCAACTCTCACCAAGCACCTTCGGATTCACAGTGGCGAGAAGCCATATCAGTGTAAACTTTGTCTTCTGAGGTTCTCCCAGTCGGGCAACTTGAATCGACACATGCGAGTCCATGCAAACCAGGCCTGATATTTTCATTGGAAGACCTCGGAAACTGCATATTTTGACTTCCGATATCCGTATTCATGTTCTTCGGACGATGCTGTGTCTAAACTTTTTTTAAATACTTTCAAAAGAGCCAATACCGTAATAATGTAAATGAATATATATGTATAAAATACATTCTTCGGTGTTGCATAATGGTAACACTTGTGGTAACTGGAATTAATCTACGTACCGTTATACAATATGTACACAATATATTGATGTATCAACATTTAAAAAGTTAGACAACTTTTAGGGAGAACCTTGGACTAGACCATAAATATGTTCACGGTGGACTTGTCAATGTGTATAAAACTATAGACACTCAAGAACTGTATATTTTTGTACACGTGTTTTTGCCTTTCATCAACTGTATCTACGTCATCATCAGTCGATTCAACAACATGGGCACCGTAAGTAAATTAATTATGCCTTTCAAAATATTATGTTGAAATTAGCTGGCAATTCGTCCCACTTTATTTTCCTGACAGATTAGAAACACAGCGATAATGTGTGTAAATATTTCGATTTGTAAATACTTCAGTTTTACACAATGATAATACGTATACTTCTAAATCTACAATCTATACATGCAAAACAAGCCACAATAAAACTTAACAATCTCTTGTAACTTAAGGATTAAAAGGCTCAGCTCAACTTAGCATGAAATGCATTTTCCTTTGAATTATTGGAATTGGACCGAGATGGAAGTATTAAAACTTGAATTATATTTTACAGAGTACTGTTCTGTTGATTATATTATTAATCTATTGTACTCTCTCTCTCTGCCTGATTATAACAATTGTATACAATATCATCATTCCAACAATGATGGCAATAAATTGTCTTGCATTTTCATCTGTACTGAACCAGCAAACATGTTCCCATTGCTCTCTTCTGTCGTGTTTGTTAACAACATTGTATACACTATGTCCATGAAACCAGCAATTCGGAAAGGCCACTGACACAAGCATACACACAAACAAAAAGCAACAGATAGATAGATAGATAGATAGATAGGTAGATAGATAGATAGGTAGATAGATAGATAGATATAGATAGATAGATAGATAGATAGATAGATAGATAGATAGAATATACTTTCCTTGGCAACCGCATTATTTTCTTTCGGTTTCTCTTTTAAAACATGACATATTAACGTATACAAATTCTCGGAACCGAAATCCGAGGAGAAGAGATCACGATAGGGTAATTTTTCTACGGAAATGGGGTCTTAATACCAGAAAACCTTTCTGGTACATCATTAGCCACATGCGATATATTGCTTTTTAACTTGACAGCCAGACGTCAAGATGGACATACCCATGAAAACCTCGCCGTACCCTTTTGGCAGAAGGGTTTGTATTCCCTTTCCTGCGACGATACGTGCTCATAGGTTTGTCTTGGGGTTCTTTAATTATGAAACCTATAAAGTTTATCTGACTTAAGTTTTTTCGGGGGGGGGGGAGGGGAGTCTTTAGAATGATTCTGTAATTTACATACGACTCATTCGAACGGAACAGAACCTTTGCCTCGCTGTGTACTGGATTTGGTCTTTTAACAAAACTGACCTTATGCCGTTGTCCATCTCGAAACGTCACCAAAACGCTGCGCATAGTTTACGCAATGTTTATAGGGAATAAAACCAAACTCAGATTAAAGCAAAATCCAATAAAAAGAAACCTTTTTCGACTATCTGCTGGCTGTAATTAGCTGTTAAACGTTAACAAGGCTCTGTGATTATTCTGTTCAACCTGAACAATCTTTGATAATTTCTCCAAATTTCATTTGGCTCAGATTTCCAAAGCAGCAAAGAAGAAAAATACGTAATATTATATAGGATCTTAAATTGAACAAAATTATGCGACAAATTATTTAAATGTTTATCAAACGTTTCCTTTGATTTTTTGTTGAAAAACGTCAAAACATTCAGGTTTCCGTCTCTAGTTGCCATATACCGATGTTTACAGTGTATGTTGGGGGTGATGAATATTATACTGCGTTGATGCATCTCATGCAGGAAAGTTCATGCCTAAGTATCAGAAAATGCAACGAACAAAACACGTGATGTAACACTAAAATTTCTCATTTCTTGCCTGAGGCCAGCCCTCCATTTGGTCCTGGTTGAGCAGGGATCATTAGGAAATCCAGTGGTGTGTTGTCCAACACATGGGTTTGTGTGGCCAGACCAATGATGCTGGCCTGCATGCGTGTATGCTTCCTAAGCAATGTTATCTGGACTCTCCCAGTCACTGACGGTGACCTGCTGTCACACAAGTCGCACCTCATAGCTTATCGGACTTGTTTCGCAAATTATGCTGGGCTTAGGAGTGTTTCAATAAAGACATATATAAATGCACCCGTTTGTTTGAGAATTCTGGGCTCTAGAACCGTTATTTCTAATATAGTAACTTCGACCCAAAACGAGCAAGCAGCCTACCATGCCGGGTCCTTCATCACTTTTTTTGCAGTCATTGGCCAATAATTTGAACTATACTGTCGAAGGATATAGTCACAGCTTGCGGTCCTTTCTATTAAGCCAATTGTCAGGTGTTGCGGTGTGGACATTATGCTTTTCTTACCGAGGGAGGCTGGCCACAAAGGACTGCTGCTCCTTGATAAGTTGTTAAAGCAACATAGTATGGCTAAGAGACACAGTAATGCTGGTCCAAAGCATTTAACCAATTGACTTTACTTTTCTGGGCCCTTTCACTCTTTTATTATACACCCCAATCTGTGTTTTCCCAAACGTGGTCAGATCTATTGAAACCTTTAAGTTCACCTTTATTCCTTATCATCAGGAATTCGCTTAAGGCGTCATTTTTGTTACGGAAAGTGCTGATCTTTCTATCCTTTTACCAAGCACACCTGCGGAAGGCACTCTCGGTGTACAATTGTTGATCTTTCCCCTGTGTTCTATTCCAAGGAGTTTTATCCTATATGGAGTACCCAATTAGCAAGAGGAAGTTACCTGTTTGGTCACTGATAGCGTGCAGTGATTATTTCTATCAGCTTGAGTTCACCCATACAAATTTCTGTTTCCGCCACATAGCGCACACAAGACAGTCTTTCAAATTATTACAAAACGGTTTATATCACTGCACACTCGTCAACATCAGTATACTAACATCATATGCAAAATGAGAAGAAAGCGTTGTGCTGACATGAAATTGCAGAAAAAGTATACTTGTTTTCTGTTTTCCACGACAATTTGTCATTTTATATTTCATTCCATTACACTAAGAATTTTTTTTTTCCATTTTCAAAGTAAATTACATCTTTTTAACAATATCAGGCAAAAAATTTGTGAATGTGGGCTTATATTTTACAGGAATTAACATACAGACGGTTATGTATGCAATATCTGCAGAGGTGTATATGTATATGTATATGCATATACAAAATTGGTGTAATGGTTTGGGAAGGGGTGTTTTTGTTCGTTTGGTTTTTTTTTTTGTTGTTTTTGTTTTTTGTTGGTTTTTTGGTTTTGTTTTTTGTTTTTTTTTTTGTTTTTTTTGTTTTTTGTTTTGCTTTTTGTTTGTTTTTTATATTGTTTTTTTGCGCTTTTTTTCTTGTTCTTTTTTTCACATTTCCACCAAAGCAGACCGAAGCTCGGTTTATCTACTGCGCTCGAATAGACATTTCGTGAAGAGATAACGCAGAACTTGGTCTGCTTTGGAGACAATTTTTCACATTGGTCGCTGTGCAGTCCAAAGTCCCGTGTAAAGTGGCGTCCACTCCATGGCGCACGGAGAGTAACACGGGAGTTTGGGCTGGATTGCAGGCAATAAAATTATTAAGTTTACTGTTCCATGGGTTCTACTTCCCTTGAGTATAACTATTAGAAATTAGTTTATTGAAACTTTTATGCCCAGCCCACGTGATCCATTTGCACGGACATGTGTACATGCCCCGAAATACTGTGACACAGCCCTTCATGGAGCGCTTAGTGGTACTGAACGTGGTGCTTGCAACATTCTTTTAATGTACAACCATATTCTAACCGGTTCCAAGATCGATGTACATGTTTATCTGGATGAAAAAAATGCATATTTTTATATGTTCACGCCAGAGGGGGAGGGGCTATTATGGTTCGGGTTGTCCGTCCGTCCGCCGTTTGCTTAAAACTGGCATGATATCTCGATACCACTCAAATTATAAAATTTTCGATGACCACTATTCAATTTATGAATAAGACTGTGTAGGTCAGAGAGCAAAAAAGGATGCGAAGGCTCTCTTTCAGATTACGTGTGGGAAAAGTTCAGTTTAGTTTATGATTGTGACTACAGGACACTCTGAAGAGCTGGTGGTCTCTATTTATTGGGAAAATTGCGCAATAAATGCCAAACGTGTCATTTTTGTAACTACCATGTGATCTTGATCATTAAAATTAATTCAAACATTTAAGCATATTTCTTTATTCAGGATGACCTGGTATACAATAAATACACTAATTAAGAGGCTCTCCTGACACAAAGAGACACTCAAACGTTTATTCAAGACACGCAGGACAATACAATCTCCGATATTTGTAAATAATAATGATGGTGATGATGATGATGATGATGATGATGATGATGATGATGATGATGATGATGATGATGATGATGATGATAATAATAATAATAATACACCCCGCACTTTCAGCATATGAATATCTTGTGAACCAGTATGAAAGCACCATCAGAAAAATAAAGTAATGTTGTTAAGAAAAAAAGTGTACCACCCGCATTTTTCACAGGCCCTACGAGACGAATCTTCTAGTCTCCGCAATGTATTTATGTACAGCATCTGCAATTTCTGTCCACAGATACTCTCGCCACCGTAAGTTATAAATAAAATACGAATGTCACTAGCACTATGAATTATCAGGGACGAGTAAACTCCCGCAGCTAAAATACGACAGATTGTGTGCAACAAACCAATTCTAAATTAAATAAATTTAGGACGTCAAAAATAAAAATGTATGTAGTTTCATTTGGTACAGGACATTGACAGGCTGCTGATTAACTAACATTAATTTTATACAGAAGTGAATTAGAGGCGTGTAGAATATTGTGAGATCTGATACCATAAGAATAATGGACAGGTACATGACCCATGGGTAAAAGTGACTTGTTGAGATGACGTTTAAATTGGGCGACTGTTACTGACTCTTTTCTCGCCAGAGACATGTCATTCCTGAATTTAAAGGCAGACAGGAGGAATGTTTTGCCAAAACGTTGGGATGTAAGTTTAATTTGACGGGCGATTTCAAAGATTTACATTAAGTTGTGCTTCAGTATTAAGTGTCCAGTCAGATAGATAAGCTGGGCTTAAATGATGAATCGTTCTAAAGAACAAGATCAATTTAAAATAACGTCTACATTTTGCAAATCTGGGCCAGCCAGTTTCACACAGCAGGAGGTAACAGTGAATGTGCTTTCTGGCACCAATACATATGCGAACTGTGTGGAACTGAATTGATTCCAACGAGTTGGCAAGCACATCTGAACAATATGTCAAAGATGGCACCTCCGTAATCAAGGATAGGACCAACCATTGATCTATAAAATTCAGAAAGAGTATCATGTGATAGTTTGTACTGCAGCCTAAATAACTGATATAAGTGGTCTGTAGCCTTCTCATTGATTCTTCTGATACAAGCATCCCATTTCAAGTTACATGAGAGAGTTAAGCCAAGGTGGGTTAGAGCAGCTGCAGTGCCTTCCGGAATTTAAGAATCATCAAGATACAGAGGAGGATGGTAAATTTTGACACGTCTAAGAACAATAAGGGAGCTAGAGATTTTGTAGCATTAAAGCTAACTTTCCACTATTTATCCCAAACATGAATTCTAACAAGATCAGTGTTTAATAGCTGTACATAAATAAGAGGACCGCATATTTTCTCGAAAAAACTTGTGTCGTCTGCAGAGAGTCTTATGCATGTTATAACGCAGTCTGTATTATCAGTAATGTCGTTTATATTAAATAGAAAGAGCAGAGAACCAAGGATATAACCTTTAGAGACCGCTGTTTAAAATTTAACACTCAAATATGAAATAAGAAAAAAAAACTGTTCCCCAACATGAGTTATCTCGTGAACTTAAAATCATAAGTTTTGACAAAGGTGTTTGAGCTATGACCTCACATGTGTCAAATGTAACATTATTAGCATATGTTCGCCACAAAATCCATAGTCGATTCTGTGAGTTCACCGAATCAAGTATATAAATTGGGAATTCTCTTACATATTTTTTGTGTCCATACGAATTTCACGAGAGAATGGATTTCGATTTAAAACAAAAACAAAAGCAAAACAAAAACAAAAAACAAAAAACAAAACAAACAAACAAACAAAACAAAACAAAAACAAACAAAAAACACAAAAAACCCACAAACAAACAAACAACATAACAACAAATACAAGTAACATCTATTTAGGTAGGTGGGCTATTCTGATCTCCAAATATTCCTACGGTTCCTATGGTCGTGTAGTTTTGAGTTCACCATCGGCAGCCTCTGTTTTATATCACATCCGTGAAACTATATATTTTATATTTTGTACAGATGTGTAGCTTACTTTGACATTAAAATAAAGTTTGAAAAATGATTTTTGAAAGTGCCACTACTTTTGTCAAGGGATTTCATTAAACATTGGAAACAGGCATACTAAAAATGTTAATAAATGCTTCAAAAGTGATAAAATAATAATTTATACTATAATTCAAGGATAGTATTTTTTGTTCTTCTTCGGAAAATATGTCAATTTGTGTTTTATAAAGATTCCAAATGCTTGAGACCGGTCTTTATAACTTCTTCATTGTTTCGACTGCAAAAATCATGCAAAGATACAAAAAAATGGCTAAACAAAAACATCCGCCCCTAAGTTAGAACTTTATCATTTGATTTCTATTGATTTAAAGGGAATTGGATGGGTTTTTTTAGCATGGCGGGTTGAAAAAAAATTGCAAGTGTGCAAAAAGTTCCTTCTTAGTTATTTGCATGCAAAAGTGGCTCAGCCAATCTGTTGGCATACATGGCATGTGACACGTACATTATTATAATGTTTTGATAGTTAATCTTTTAATCTTAGTCATAACATTGGCTGGCGATGTCGGACAACAATTGCAAGTTTTGATGTGTAAAACGAAATATCTTTTTTGACATTTGCAACCTGGGAGTGGCTGAATCATGATTCTTACACAAACATCATGGTTGACGGCTGTGTGATCAAACACATCCTAATATTGACTCCGTGAACTCTCACTGAAGGTCTTGACATTTTTTAGATTAAATTTTCTCGAAAAACAAAACATTTACATGTGAAACCACGGGGCACAATGAAATATCAACAGTGTGTCCTACCAAAGACGGTGAAAAGTGATTTTTGAAAACCTGCATTGTTCAAAATAATATTACCCCAATTTTAAGTATGCCTCTACCACCTTATGTTTCACTTTATTATTCGGTTTTCGAGAATAATATGTAAAGCAATTGACGTATAAACGGGTGCTTTTTGTTAACGTCCTTAGTTCAACCTTCTAAATAGGTGGCTGTTCGTACGGTAGTATAAGGACATACATACATATATAGATAGATACATTTAATTTTAATACATGCGAATCACATGGATGGCCCTATCAAATTTACAAAGTGAGCTCTCCATAACATGGAAACTCACACAAATTATATACATATGACAAACAGGACAGTGCAATTGTTACCAAAAACGGTTATCAGCATTATGTGAGAGCATATTGTCAACGCCAGTCTGATAATGTATAATTAACAGATACAATGTTAGATCAACATGAAAATTTCAGTATTTAGCTTTTCCGAAGGAATACGTATGCAAATAAATCCGGTTAGAACCATTGGAAATTGAAATTACAGAAACTTTAGTCATTGAACCGTCTGGTATCTATAATGAACTGTTGAAAGGCTTCACATATTTCAATATTGTGACCATAAGATAAATCTTTACTGCCAAAGAGGAATATTTCGTCTAGCCTAGCACTACCAATATGAATAGTAAGATTAAGGCTAATGCAAGGAGCAATTATAGGAATAACAGTGTGGAATAATTTCTTTCTCTGAACACTATATTTTGGATATGAGAAAAGAAAGCATTTAGAGTCCTAACAGGGGTAAGAGCAGGCACAAGATGGGTCCAGCAGGATGTTCGCTTTTTTAAAGGTCGAATTTAATCTAGAGTATACCAGGCATAGCTGGGTAGGACATATATTGGCAAATCAATCACCATGAAGTTATAGGTCAAGAACGCTATCTGTGGCTAGCAGACTTCAGTTTAGATTTCAATTTTTGCAAGGAAAGGGATTCTCTAATATCATATGGAAGGTCTTGCACTGTCTAATTGCACCTGGCAGAAAAGAGTTGCCCAAACGTGACGTTCTACACCTAATGGGGCTTATGGACCTTGACAGTCGGACAGCACGGCAAGGAAGAGAAGGGGGTACTAGATTGGACAGGTAGGAGGGAGTCAATCTGTGTTACATTTTGTACAAGTATTTAAGTTTAAAGTATTCACCCTGTATGCAAGGGTTGGCCACCCAAGTTCACGCAATAAGTTAATACGTAAAGTGTGTTTCAAAGCACCAATGCTTATTTTGGCAGCATCGTACTTAATCGATTCAAAGCGATTAGACAGTATCTTACCACAATTATCAAACAATACATAAATGTATTCAAGATTGGACGGATCACTGATCAGTATAGTTTAACCAAAGGTTCTGCTAGATAATTTATATTCAAAACTTCGGGGTAAGGAGATTTTTTTACTAGCTTTGTTTATGATGCGTGTGATATAGGCATGGCAG
Organism: Hermodice carunculata; assembly: GCA_964020975.1. NCBI lineage: Eukaryota > Metazoa > Annelida > Polychaeta > Eunicida > Amphinomidae > Hermodice > Hermodice carunculata. The sequence continues at coordinate 3,038,512 of OZ026616.1, read as the reverse complement.
CCAGGTCATGACTCAAGTTGTTTCCCAGATGTGTATGACATCTGTCTCCGGTATTGTAGACCCACCTGGGAAAAGATGTGGGTGATGAAGTTTCACACACTTGGTGGGAAAAAAATTACAGATTATGATTTGGTGGCATTGAAGATCACTCTCCAGAGCCTATCTACAGACATATTAATGTTCAGTTGGAGATATGCTTCCACAGGGTTGTTGACATTTACAAGTATGCTTTTATCCTCAGCGAATAGTCTAACGTCACATGTAAGATTGTCAACCAGGTCATTAATGTATAGTATTAGAGAAGGCCAAGAATACAGCACTGAGGCATCTCAGCCTCGATAGGTAGCCAGAGGGAAGGTTAACTATAAATTGTAAATCCTTGCAAGCGATTAGAAAGATAATTTTCGACCCAAGTAATTAGATTATCTGATGGTGAGGAGTCCAGGATGCCACACCATGTCGAAAGCCTCAGAAATGTCAAGGAATACCATCCTGGCTTGTTTTGAAAGTTAAACACGGTTGTAGATGTCATGCATGAAGACAAGTTGGTTGATTGTTTAGTCATCAGCCTTACACCCGCTGTTCTAAGTTAAACAGATCATTTGCTATTAAATATTCGCAGCAGGCGTTGGAATACTTTAGAGACGTAACAGGTTCAGAAAATTGGCCTTTAGTTATTTTTTATTTGTCTGTTGGATTTTATGTAAAATGGGCATACATCGGAATGTTTCTAGGAAGAGGGAAAGTAGGTTTTGTTAAGGAAAAGTTTAAACATTTTAGTAAGAAAGCGGCAGAGAGAACAAATATTTCCAATATCATCAGGCGTGGTGACAGGTGTAACTCTTAGGGACGTAAGAACTCTAAAGACAATCTCCTTATCAAATAGTTTCTCATTTAATCTACACTCGGTAGGGTACCAAAATTCAGCATTGGAGGAGAATTAATACAGGAAGAGGTTGTGCATTGACATACAAAATATGCATTAAATATGCCACGTTTTTCTACATTGCTGGATATCATTTTGTCGTTTTCGATAAGTGTGAGAAGAAGAGATATCCTGATGAATTCTGGTTCCTCAGACGGATTTTGATGGGCTCCATCACTACTAAGGCTTTTTTTCCCTTTGTCATCCAATTTTAGAACGTAAATTGAGAAAATATGATCATATTGATTTCCGAATTGTGTTGACCATATAATTACGTGACTTCTTGTAAAACTGGTAGAACCTCTGGACCTTTTTGTGAACCTCGAAAGTATAGGGGCGTGGCATGTCAGCTAAATTCTTAACACGCTCCCATGAATGGTTGCGATGACAAACAAACTTTTTTAAAATCTCAGTGGTAAGCAAGGGCTTATCACAGGGTCTGACAGGAACTTCTCAAAAGGGAGTTAATTCCTTAGCGATAGCTAGAAACAGATCTGACCAATATGAAACTATATCGTCAAGGTTATCATAGACTCCGTGAGCTGTGTTCTATGGTACTGGTAAAAGTGGAGAATTAACCCCAGGGAAATTTGCTTTATTATAATTCCAAACTTGTAGCTTGAAAGATCGGTCTTGAACGTCTGATAGTAGGAGGAAGCACAAAATAACTAGAAAAATTGATTTGCTTATCAGCAAATCATTCTGTGTGCCTTAACACTTTTAAAGATTACCTAATCAGTATTTATTTAACTCCTTCAACAATTTTTTTCATGCGGCTACGTTAAACACCCATAAATTGAAGTTGGAAAGGTACCTTAATCTATTATAGTTTTGAAGCTGTGCAAGAATACATTTTGTGTATCTGCCTAATTTTCATAAATCAAACTGCTATAACTTTGATTCATGGTTCATTAGATACAGCTATCCCAAAAATATATCAACTGAAGTTTGAATGGCACCTCAGTCTATAATAGTTTCGAAGTTATTCAAGATTTTCATTTTGTGCATTCACCTAATTTACATACATTAAAATGCTATAAATTTGGTTCCTGTTTCATTGGATAGGGTTATGTCAAAAAACCTATCAGTTGTAGTTAGAATGGCACCTCTAACTGTTATAGCTTTGAGGTTATCCCAGATGTAAATTGTACATATTTGCCTAATTTGCATAAATTAAAGCGCTACAACTTTCGTTTCATTAGATCCAGCTATGTCATAAACGTACCAATTGAAGTGGAAATGACACCTCTATCTGTAAATAGTTTTGAACTTATTCCAGATTTAAATGTTGTGTATTCTGCATGCGGCTATGTCACAAACTACAAGTTGAAGTTGGAATGACACCTCTATCTATCAGAGTTTGGAAGTTATTCAGGAATTCAATTTGGTGTATTCACCTAATTTGTATAAATCAAAATGCTACAACTTGAGTTCATGATTCATTGGATGCGGCTATGTCACAAACCTAAAAATTGAAGTTGGGTAGGCAGCTCTATTATTAGTTTTGCAGATATTCAACTTTTAAATATTTCAAGTGTTTTTTATTAGCATAATTTAAAATGCAACATGCAGTTTTTGTTCACTGTCCATTAGATTGGCAGGTGTCACAAACCTGTAAGTACTACCTTCAATTTTGTGTATATCTGTAATAGGTTGGGAGATATAGAGCTTTTAAATTTTTAATTGCCCCTAATTTGCAAATTTTTAACATCATCACTATTCCAAATAATATACATAACTTCACTACTAGGTCTATCATCATGCCAAGTTTGCTAGTTTTTGGAACAATAGTGTCCGAGAGAAACTGATTGCATAATTCACAGGGAAATAATAAATAAAAACAGGCTCTCTGAACACACAGTAGTTCTAGTATGTTCATTAAAAGCTGAAAGGTTGTGTTCAAAAACAGCGTTGAACAACGCTACACCGACGTCACTTTCCTCATGTGAGGAATTCCTATCTGAACATCCGTCGTTGAAGTCACCGGCTATAAGAAAAGAATGAAGGTTACTTTCAATCGCTGTTGAGATGGAGGTGTCTAAAGACTCGAGAAAAATATTGTGTATTTCAGCAGGTTGACAGGGAGGTCGGTAAAATTATCAATCAAGAAATTCCGTGTCTTGTGAGATTTTCAACCCAGGTGCAAAGTGAATTGAGAGATCGTATGCCTTCGACATTGTAGTAAGGAACAAACATATATCAGGACCTCTCCTCCTCATCCTGTCAGGCGATCTCTTTCAAAGGGGGGGGGGGGATAACAGTTATCAAATAGATCGGAAAAATTCGCGTCAATCCACGTTTCAGATAGCATAATCACATCAAAGTTTTCAGTGTTAGCTATTAACTGAAGCGCAGGTTTACCGGAACTCGTAATACTTTAGACGTTAGAATGACAATGTTTATAGTTCTAAGCAGGGGAGATAAATTTGCCCGGGATTAGGATGCACGTCAACTGTAGACAAGAAAAGAATAGCAAAACCGACAGTATATGTTGTAGGCACATGAATCCCAAATAGAGTAATTTTTTTTATTGGAACCAAAACAAGAAGCAAAAGGAAAAGATTATTTCGCTTTCAGCAGTGTAGCTGAAGCAAAAATATTTAACGGAGTTAACCCGCAGTTGCGATAGATAAGTCCAATTGCAACTTTATAGTGGTCTATACTGACCCTATGAGCTAAAACAATGGTCTATACTAACCCTATGAGCTAAAACAGCAATGATGGAGAAAACCGCGCCATTTCTATCTTGCTTTATAGTTACAAACTGTTCGCTGAGAGGCAAATAATAAATGTCGGCTGGGCTCTAAGTTGGAATGTATGAATAACTGAGTCTAAAAGCGAATGAATAGGACAGAATATAACTTATAGTTGTGTGGCGGGATTTCGCCGATTATGTATAAGAGTAAATGAAAACCCCATTACGGAAGTCAAATGAAACCACTGCAATGACTAAGGGATGGTTTATTTTACCTGTATAATCTGGCCTTTGACAGTGTTGATCAAGTCACTGGCCATATGGTTTCGTTTCTCTGCCTGACAATGTGAGACGCAGCCTTTCTGACCTAACCTCCATGTCATTAGACATCGATCTTGTTGACTTGGAAACGGGAAAAGTGTATAGAATTTGTGTTTGTAGCAAATGTCAGGTAAGCTGTTTGCCGACTGGCTAACCTGAAGTTTTCAGGAAGAAGGTATAGGATTTGACAGGTATAACAACAATTACTTTGCATTACACCGGACGTAGTTAATGTCAGTCACACTCCACTCTCTCACCTCTAATACTGTCATAAATATTTGCCACACTTCCAACCTGATGTAATGTGTTTTCGATTTATAAGCAACACAATAAACCTGCGTTGAAGAATGGCAGTATTTTAAAATTGTCCGTAAATATTGACAGAGGGGGCTTGCAGCACGGCCTATTGAAATCATTAGAATGAGAGCAAACTTGGCTACCGTTCATGGCCTGGTGGCTTTTGTGAAGCCTGGCTGTTAAACACCTTTCAATTACAGCTTCTTATCCATACACATGTCGTAGATAAACCAACGCCTTCAACCGTAATATCCCTAATTGAATTCCACATTTTGTACAGACAAAACCTGAGTCATGTGGATGCCAAACACTCCTGATCCTAATACCGTCGAGTACACACTGACAATGTGAAGTTAGAGCATCTTGGGGATCGCGAAGCAAAAAGCTGCTAAGTCAAATAACTGCATTTGAAAGTGCTAAAACTTGAAGATGATCACAACGTGCTGTGTTAGTTTAAAATATCCAGAATTGACAGAAGTAAACTAAAATAGGTGTGCAAGCATAAAAGAAACGTGCCCGGACTGAACAGCTTTGTTCCGGGCATTATGCAAGAGTGTTCTCTAGCCCTGTTTGGTGCCAAGCTTAAATGGAAAATGATATGTGATAGGTTATGCCGCCAAATGGCGGGCTTTGTGACAGAATTAACAACCGGCAACTCGTCCTCCTTCAAATAAACCCCCCACTCAATCGGAAGTCAATATCAGAATCTTGAGGTATAATAGAAATTACATGTGGCCATTGGAATACAGGTTTAAAAGTGGACACAAGATACTGCCATTGTTGTTATGTCGCGTGTCGGTTCTTGCAGCCCGCTGAGACAATGCATATAATTACTTATGCTACCTGCTTATCTTACGGCATTGTAGCATACTCCAATCATATTTTCCCACCAGTTCTGTGTCGTATCTCGGGTTTCATCAATTCTTCATGTGGGTTTTATGTAAACTCGGTGCTTCGGCTTTCTGTGGTCCTTTCTGACCGCAATATTGCTTCAATGGATTCACTCTTTTCCTACAAAAGAAACCAATGCTCGCAAAAAATATAACAACATTTTATAAAAACAACACAAACCCGCCCCGTCAATTAAACGTGCGCGAGTGATTCATTCGTACAATTGAATCAAACACGCGGCACTATTTAAGATCACCAGGCATGGCCAATTGAAATAAATTACTCTGTAGACAATTCTGCAATCTACAGTTTCCTACCAAATTTGTTTTCAGCATCTCATGTATGGTTTCTGTTCCGTTTCGGCACTTTCAGGGTTGAGGCACGACCCCTATAATTAGCGAGCTTTTGTCCAGCAGCTCCCGCCAACCAACAGTCCTTTTCCACCCAAATTGCACGTGCTTGAAAGCTATACAACTCTTTCGCTTTTTGACGGGCGAACGAATGGCTGTTTTCATTTGTGACATTCAATACCGCTATCAAAATTTCCGCTTCAATAACAATCATCAATAAACGAATAAGGTCCTCTGTGCACGTATCTGATGAATATATCAACATAACATTTATTGAAATATTTCCATTACCCTTTCTTTCCGCGCTGAAACAGTGTGGTGCCAAATCAACCCTGGCTGAGTACAATTGGGCCTACAAACAATTCTTGTATGGTATATACTAGTATATCCGAACCTACAGAAATGTTCCAATATAAAATGTTATTCAATATGATTTACGCGTGGCCTCTCTGTCCGTCGTTTTTCTTCATTCATACGATACTCCCCCATTTGTTTAATTACCACTCAATTGTACACAAACTTTCTGATTCGTGATGTGACATTCGCAAATCGAACTTTGACAAGGTTTAGAAATCATTTGTAAAGCGAAGTAAAGTGAGTTATGGAGTGACCAATTATGCACGAACATTAAAATGCTTTAAGGGAGCTGGCCGATCCATTCATAATGTAGATCAGAACTGGACAACATCAAAGTCATAGAAATATTGAAGTATTTTTCCGCAAAACAACAAATAATATACAGGAGTGATAAAATGAAGTTAAATCGAGTATTTTCTGTGTCTGTGATTTAAGAATCTTGCTTCATCCATTACAAATGCATGTCAAATTTACATAATACTTGATCGAACAGTTTTCTAATGTTATAAGACAGAAGTATACTCGAATTGTGAAATAAAATTTTACAATGCACATTTTATAACATCACAGAATTTTTCCCTCAATTTACCGGTATAATCTTTTTGACTACAAATCACTACAAGTGATTTTTTATCAGCAAATTAATGTGCCAATTACAATATTTACAGCGGGCGATTTTAACAGTGCCTTTAAATTTGTTTTTGAAATCATCCAGCATAAGTTTGCTGTATGAATAAAACTAGACATGATGAACATAAATAATAAGGTTTCTGAATGATTGTCCGGTACACATCGTACACAGTGTTTACACACACACATACACACACACACACACACACACACACACACACACACACACACACACACACACGCATATATATATATATTCAGTCTGATATATGAGTCAGCAACCGTCACGAAGCTCTATTGATTGAGTTTCAGTCGAATAGACAGCAGATTACTAAGATGTCCAGATGATTTGGTAAAATCTGTTCTCAAAGAATCACTTGCCATTCGCCATAAACTGTTCATTTGAATTATATAAGGTATCGTAAAAAATCTCGTTCTCTTTTACTTGCACCACACACACACACACATACACACACACTGCCTGTATTGCTAGCCTGTTTACAATGTCACCAACATATGCTAACGATACCTTACAAATACGCCTCGGGTGTATTCAATTTTACACCTTTAAATCTACATGTATATGGAGTAATTTTACTTTTGTGATTTATTTTCTATAATACTTGAAGTGATATCGCTATTTATTTCATTAATTTTGTTTTGTTTCATTGTACTTACATATGTTATGTTTCATCATATCCGTACAAGTTTCCCCCGGAAATGGGGGATGAACGAATTAATAACATTGACTAGAAAAGAAGATTTGCTTCGAAACAAATGAGTCTGTGTGCGTTAAAGTTTATATAAATTAAAATCTAACAGTCTTAACTTAATGTCCATAGGCTGCACCTGCAGCAAAACATATGGACACGTGAGAATGGCACCAGTGGTCTTTTAATATGTTGAATTCATGCACATAACTCCATTTGAAATAAAGAATTAATTGCACATTATTCAATAAATTAATGGAAAGAAAGCCCTCAGCAGGCATTCAAAAAAGTGTGAGTAAAACTATTGCACAAACTTAAAAATTGAAGGAATGATGGATACCTATACGTCATTTAAATAGTCCAAGTATCCCTAATCAGCATTTATAAATTAAAATTTAAAAAAAAATGTTTGTGTTCTATTGGATGTGTCAATAGCAAACCTATCAATTAAATTAAATTGTATCCCTAGCATTAATGGTTTTGACGATATTCAACATTCACAATTTTCAAGTGTCCTAATTTGCATGAATTAAAATTCTATAACTTTCGTTTGTGGTTCCTTGGATGCGCATATTGCACAAACCTATGAATTAAAGTTGGACTGGTACCTCTGTCATTAATAGTTTGGGAGATTTTAAACATTTGAAATTTCTATTGGCCCTTATTTGCATAATTTTCAAGATGATGAGTAATTCCAAACCAGAGGATCATTACACCACCAGGTCAATCACTATGCGAAGTTCGGTACTTTTCGGAATAATAGTGGCCAAGAAAAACTGAGAACAAAATAGATACTAGCAGATGGATGGATGGATAAATAATTTGACGGAAAACAAGAACTTAATAAACAAATGAAAACAAAATTTAGGTATTTGAGGGAAAACAAAAGTCTCTTTGGGCACACAGAGCTAATACAATTGAAAAAATAGTTGACAAACAATCCACACATTCATGTGCTGGTTTATATCCCTTTATTTATCACTAAATACCTCTCGATAAAAAAAAATGGAGCGGTTCTTGCGGCATTTTACCTTTTTGTTTCATTATGTTTTTATTTTCTTTACGCAGAAAATACCTGCCGATTTTCATTGTATGCGGGTGTAGTCATGACAAGGCTATGCAAGCATGAGACAAGATAAGCACAGTGTCTGCGCGTATCGATATCTGCATGCAATCATGCCAAAATGAACCCGTATTATTTCATGGCATAACAAATAAGAAATCAGGCTCTATATCATGATATATATTTAGAGCGGACTGCGAACTTTTACATTTGACCTACACATGCCGGCTGAAGGCGATATTTTGATATTGATATACGCAGATTTAAAATGTAAATATCGAACAAAAACTTGTAGTTTGGACGCAGTTGCATGCGACAGTCCCCTTGTTGGCTCAGCCAAAACATGACGGGTTAACTACATTCTTCGCACTTACGTCAGATATGGCAAAAATTTTGTTCTCGTGCAATTCACGCAAGTGGAGTCTGTTCTCTTCGAATTTTACGACGCCAACATGTTTCTACTGAATCCAAATCTAGAAGATTGGACAATTGTTTTTTTTTTTTAGGGGGGGGGGGTCCTCGAACACAGACAGGTGAGAATCTGAAGCCGATGGAAGGTTCCATCCCAACGTTATCATACCTACAGGTGTAAATAATCTTGTTCAAGTCAAGCATTTCTGACATAAATGTGTCTTCATCTACATCTTCAAACTATTATAAGCACACAGATAGGCCACAGAGCTTTTTAGACAGTTATCGCATGATCATCAGTCAGTTCGGAACAAGTGCCTGACAGCACATGGATTGATGAAAGACACCGTAAAACGTCATGACTTCGGAGCATGATTTACTTAGCCCAAGAGGAGACATGAGGAAACAATGTGTTTTCTTGCAATAATTATTGCGTTCCGTCGCGGACGTTTTGTATTCTCTCGCAAAACATTTGCCTTTCCTCGCAATATATGTATTTTTATTATAACTGCTGTCACTTTGTCGTAAAATAAAGCTCTATAGAAACGGAACGGTATGAACGAGATAATAAGGTTTAGCGCGCGAATCCAGAAATGTTGCAAGGAAAGAGTTCCTACAAAAAAACTGTCTGCGAGGAAATACATTGAGTTTTGCAAGCGTGCGCCTTTTTTTTTCAATCCAGTCCCATCTGGTGCTCCACATCACGGAGCCCCGGAGGAATCATACTGGGCGCAGTGGGATATTTTATTTTCCAGCAATTATTCCTTTCCTCTCTTCCTTCCTCCATTCTTCCACCTGTGTCCCCATCTTAGGATTGTGTTCGGACGCTGTGTTTTCCCTGGACCGTTTTCTTTTCTTTCTTTCTTTCTTTCTTTCTTTCTTTCTTTCTTTCTTTCTTTCTTTCTTTCTTTCTTTCTTTCTTTCTTTCTTTCTTTCTTTCCGCTGTACAAGCTTCATAAAAGGAACAACTTGGTGATAATACTGCATCAGTGAATTTTGCACCTTAAAATTTTGAAACCTTTACATTTTCAAAACCTGTATTGATAGACACAAACTTTTACGTATTGCATATAAGCTTATGGCACCTGGGAATCCAATGAACTGTGAAAACAAGCATGAAAACAAAAGGACTGTTACGGTACTTGTGCTCAGCTGACCTTACGTGCAAAGACTGAAGTGGTTCGGGAACTTCAATATGATATCAAGGCCACCTTTCTTTGAGACCATCATCACTGTTGCTAATGTGAACATATCCTCTTACCAAATTTTCTAAATTTTGATAATATATAAAAATCAGTAAACGATAGCATCGCCACGTAGTGAAAAAATTTGGTGGAAATCAAATCCACACACTCTTTCAATAAGTCAGAAGAGGATCCAACTTAGGGGTAAAAGTAATGAAACATGAAAAGGCAGAAAAAAGTTCAAGCAAAAAATAATCACGGCGCCACCTGTTGAACAAATTAAGGTCAAGTAGCCTCCAGAAGTGTATTTGTCTAATATAAAGAGGAACTTAACAAACCTAATTCTATAAGTCCAAGTAAACTATACTGTTAGCACTAACAAGTCCGATATTCTAAGAACAAAGTCCCATTCCGTACCATTGACTGAAAAACTGCATAGTTCTAAATTATTATAGCAAAATAATTTGTGAAAAGAACAAATTATATTCATAAAATTTGAAATTAAGGAGAAACTTATAGCTTTTATAAAATCGAGTCATCGGCAGGGAACCACTGCAAGACTTGTTTCGGTGCCATTAATCCCCGTACAAATCATTTGCTAACCGGCGGCACCATGTTTGCATTTCCAATAGAAACACCCCGAGCTGATGCATTATGGAATAAAGCGAATATGATGGACTTTTGTTGATAGGCCTACTTAAAAATGTAGCCCACATTACATAAATATAATCAAGCTACTTTTATAAAGCATAAGTCTACACATAGTATGCATGATTAGGCCCGCCCTAAATTGAATTATCGAATCAATTTAGTTTTGGTAAACCCCACACTTACCTACAAGTTACAACGCTTGGTCTTAGAACCGACCCGTCTAGGCCTACCTGACGGATAGATAAGATAAAATAATTTGCGTTTTTAAAAACACAAAAGCTCGTGCATGATCTGCCAGGGTATCGCGTCGCATTTAGATTTGTAATTAACAATGATAACTGTTTCAGACACAACTGAGCGGGCAGATTAAAGTTAAGATAGTAAGTCTTGGTGTTTTTGAAAATACTTTGACAACCGCTTGCCCTGGCAACTCGGAGAACCTACACCTGGAACCTACTGAAATATTATGATAACGATCACCGAACAGCCGGGGCTATGCCTTTTCACTGAACAACCATGGCTGTGCCGTTATGCTGATTCCCCCTGGCCCCAGTGAACCGTCCGACAAGTTTACATAAAATGCTGTGTTTGAGTTGACTTTACTGCAAAGTAACGGCACACGACAGCCACTTTCTCGATAAAATCTGTCAGCCAAGGTGGATCAATTTTTATTGTGGAGGGACGGCTTGAAACTCTTTTTTTATGTTTCATAAAATTTACTTAAGGTCGTGCCTTTTCAGGAGGGTTGTTCAGGCTACTGGAACCACACATGTGTCTTTGTTAGGCCTTAGGTAACTTGGAAATTGTTGAAACACGTTCAAAATGGATGTTCTTTCCCCTTTTACAAATGACCTCCATTGACGTCAGTTTAATTTCTTACCTGGGCACAGCCGCAGGCACTTGTATGTTAATACATCTGAATGACTCTTGACTCTAGTCTAGATAATACGAGTTGTATACTGAATATTTCTTTTGAAAATATAGACCCATATCTTTTACATGAATTGCGAAACAAGCCAAGCCTATATTAATTACTCTCCATGGCACAGATGACTTTCTTACCTACTTGTTTGGTGGGGGAAGCCGACGGACTCGAGAAAAACCACCGTGCACAATCAGAGTGGTCAAAGCCCGCTCCACTTGCTCCCCCGGCCATGAATCGAACCCGGGCCGCAGAGGTCAAAGGCGAGCTGTTGCAGCTTCGGCAACCGTGCACCCAATATTTACCGTACTCGTCATAATTGTATGGGTATATGTGCAAGCAGGAGACAGCATACATGTATGCATTGACCACCAATCCAAAGAACAACGTCCAGGAAGCTTCTATCAACACAACAGGAATATATGATGACATGCCAATATAACTTGATAATATAAAATAGCAACCCCAACAGCTGCCTGGTAGAGCGAGATCTGCATTAAAAACAAATGTGTTTGAAAAAATGCCTTAAACACCACGCTGTTTCCCCCAGTTAAGATCAAATAAATGTTGCAAGATATATTACATTCTGACACAAGTGCTATGCACAAGATTTGTAACAATCCAATTGTGTAGCCAGTGATGAAACTTGTACATTGTTATATATTGCAAACTAACAATAGTTTGTTGGAAATAGATAGATTTGCTTGAAAATTTGTCCTTTTTTGTTTCATTTGTTTTATTTTTTTATTTTTTCATTTTTTTTGCAAGTGCCAATGGCTGCGCTCCATATATCAATTCAAATGGACGATAAAGAAGGAATGTCAATGTGATAAAAGGGAAAGTGTGTCTTTCTCAAAGGATTCATGTTTCAAAAAACAATCTAGCAATACCTAAATTAGGAGCACGTGCCCTGCTTCCATTGAAATGAAGTCGAAATAATGAATGAATAATGGCCCTCTGTGGACTTTTTCACTTTCACTTTACCAAGCGAGGTTCAGGACTCTCTAAATTTACTGAAAGTTATTGTTTTAGATGAAGACAATGTCCAAGATATTTAAAAATCCTTGAATATCGACAAGGCATGTGTACCGGGTGGTATTAGCCCCCTGCTATTACGGGAGGCGGCTCTGAGTATTACCTGTTCTCTTACTAAATTATTGAGCCTTTCTCTCTCTAGCTGTAAGTTTTCAACTAAATAGAAGAAAGTACACGTAACAACAATTCACAAAGGTGGTGCGGCAGAATTATGTAGCAACGACATACCTATTTCTCTATTAAGCTGTGTAGGTAAAGTTTTTGAACGTGTGGCAAGCACACCTTCAATTTTCTACGTGGTAACTACATATTATCGGAAAATCAATTTGGATTTTTACCCTGGGATGGAAACGTCAATCAGCTTGTATATTTTTATTATGAATGTTCAAAAGCGATTGATTTCCAGAAAGAAGACGAGTAGTATCCTGTGGCATCACCAAGGCTTTCGATAGGGTGCATTACCCTCGGTTAATACACAAACTAAAAAATGCGGGCATCCGAGGACCACTAATTTCTTGGTTGGAGGATTATCTTTATGCAAGAGTCCAAATAGTAGTCTTTCAGAGCCAGGCATCATCATGGGAAAGAATCAAAGTAGGGGACCCACAAGGTTCAGTCTTAGGGCCATTACTGTTTCTTGTGAATGTAAACGACATTGTGGCTATTTTTAGGTCAGAAATGCGTCTCTTTGTCGATGACACGACACTCTTTATCACAGTTGATAATCCAACCAAAGTGGCTGAGATTCTAAATCATGATCTGGAATCAATGTTCCAATGATCAGTACAATGGCTCGTCTAATTTAATCCTGAAAAAACTAAATCCCTGATAATAAGTAGAAAAAACATCCCTGTGGATCATCCCAACCTGGCTTCCAACAACAATAATCTTGAAAATGTAGAGGTGCACAAACACCTCGTTCTTTGGCTTTATTATATTATTACAAAATAAAAAAAAATATAAAAAAATAAATAAGTAAATAAAAACTTTCTGATGTCCTTAAACGTCTGCAGTACAAGTTGAACAGAAAAGCGCTTGAATCTCTTTACGGTTCTTTTGTATGTCCTTGTCTAGAGTATGCCAGTGTGGTCTAGGATGGATGCGCAAAGCCTGACCAGGAAAGACTTAAATCTGTTCAGCTGGATGCAGCCCTGACAGGGGTTTTTGCTCACACTAGTCTCCCACATATTTACTCGAAAAATTTAGCTCAGCGCAGAAGTAAACAAAATCTGGTACTTGTGTTCAAGACTGTTAATGGAATATACCCAGCATACCTTTCCAGATTACTATCGGGAACCGTTTTAGCATGGACAAAGCAAATAACAGTCATCGAGGCCAAGAAAAACCACATTTGATAATTCTTTTTCCATCAACCATTCGCGAATGGAATTCATTACCCCGATCAGTTAGGATCACTGAGCACACTGATCATTTTAAACGGGAACTAAACAGGTACAGTCCAAAACATTGTATTATTTTGAAGATAGGAAAATTGCGATAATCCGTTCTTGAATGAGAATGGACTGTAACCAGCTTAGCAGTGATCTGTACTAAATTGGTGTTGTAGAGTCTCCTTGATGGTCAAAGGAGCTAATCGGAAAAATGTCTATCCCTTTTTCTTTGAATGCAACAAGTATGTAATACTACGGAACGAACTACAATGTAAAATAATAACTCTAGGTAATTATAACTTGAAAACTTTATATATAATTTTTGAACAGAAGGAAGTAGCAATTTCAAAATGTGAAAATGTTTTAGGCCGTCCATAAGTATGTTAAATTATCTGGTAGATTTAAATTGGGTGATCTTAACAACTATATCTATTTGTATTTATGCTCACACACCGATCCCTTTTCCCCTTTTGCTCTTCCTATTTGTGGCCCTGCTCGTGACCTGTCTGTGTATTGGTGCTCCGAAATCCATTGTACTCTTGTTATAAATGTACAAAGGTCCCTAACATAAGCTGGTGAGCCTGTCGGCCAATTGTTTTTTGCAAATAAAATGTGTTTAAAACTACGATTTAATGTATCAAAAAGCTGTAAATTTTTACTTTCGTTATTGTCAGAATGACCTCCCAGGCTACTTTAAACACATGTTTTTGGCCATACCTGTCGCCCATACATACCCCACTCACTGCCGTCATGTTCCTCGTCATGTCACCCCTTACACTCTTCAGTTCAAAGTTGCATTCGTTTCTACCAGCCAAAAAAACCCTTAACACAACACCAGAAAATATAATGGAAAAATGGATTCCCATTCACGCTCTGCTTTCTTGAAATATGTAAAACTTTATTTCATCAGCAAATACGCCGAAAGATGTACTGTTGCAAATTGTTACACATGTAATCATTACTAGTTTCAATTGTGAAAAGTCCTTCACGTGGTTGTATTCCGATAAACGTCCTCTTTCTATGCTTAATATCACTGATTTGTTTAATTTATAAAAGGACTTTTAAATCTACAGTTGGGGTTATCCTGACATACAATGAAATTCGGATATTTTACTCTATATATTTTGCAACTACTTTTGTATTTCACCTATCTACTGTTCTGACTGCTGGGTGTATTTATCATTGCATGTGTATATATAGTGTCTGTGTGACCCTTTTCTCGGACGCTTTAGGGGAATAGAAACTCTACATTTAACAGAGTTTTAATTTTTTTCCCTTTTTTGTCAAATATATATATATATATATATATAGTGTGTGTGTGTGTGAGTGACGATTCTCTCTGACACTTTAGGACATAGAAACTCTTCATTATGTAGATTTTAAATTCTTCTTTTTTTTGTGAGAAAGTAAAGATGTTGAAAATCATAATTTGAATCTTGAAGATATTTGTTTTAATTTTTAAAGACAAACATGTATTATGCTATTCACAGACGTCTTAAATTTTCTAACTTGAATTTTTGCAAAATAATTAAAATAGGATGCCATTTCAAGTCTGAAATCGTCCCATTTTTACCGCCGATTGTGCACAGAATGAATATTGAACAAATAGCTGAATATGTATATTATATTAATTGGGGGCCTCTCATATTTCCCATCTTCAATATCTGTAAAATTTGAAAAGACAGAGCTGCCATTCCAACTTAAGGCTTTACCGCACTGACCATTACACAACTTATGAATAGTGACTACTGTTGCAACATTTAAAATGATACACGGGGCTTAATTGGGGCATTGCAATTGTTTTAATTTTGAACATCTTCAAAACTAAAATAGTTTTACATGAATGAATGCCTGACTTAATTTCTACTGCACCATACACATTATACATGGTAATATGTATGTCAACACAACAAAACAAGAGATAATAGAATATACACAGCAGAAGCCAATACAATTCAGTGCAACACAAAACATTTCGATACAACACAAACGGGAGACTTAAATGTTACCTACTTTGGGAGATGGGGGTTGAGGGACGGGACCCCAGTAGAGTGACAGGGGAGGGGTGGCAATCTGGTTTATCCCACTAGGAGTCGACAGCACTATCAGAAAGAAAAAAGAGGCAACGAAGATTAATACAATACAAAAGAATAGGGGAGTAAAACAGCTAAACATACATATGACTGGACAGCAGCATTTGCGCTTCCGTCATGACACTGAATTTAGATTAACAAAATACTACTATAGATGCTTCTGGTGCGTTTTTATGCAGTTTTACATGAATATTTAAAACATTGCAATTAATACAGAGTGTTGTCATTTCATAATAAAGATAAACCTATCATGATCATTAAGGGAAGTTGAATTAAGAAAAACATCGTGAATTTTTTGCAGAAGATTTTGCCTAGGTAAATGATATTTTGTACAGGACATTATGACATGGCATCCATCTTCGATATTTTTACGTTAGTTTTGTTTGGCCTTTCCTCTTCCAGTTTCTATATATAGATTGTGGGCATTGACGCGTAATCTGGTGCTTTTTTCGAATGTAAAAATGTGTTACCACTTCTAGATATCGTTCAAGCATTAAGTCAGTTAGTTGAAAGTTCATAATTTAGATTCGTCGTTTTTGCCGTAATATTTCTTGTTGCCATTGGCAACGGGAATTTTCTGATATTCTGATATTTTCTGAAATCGCCATAAGATTCATGATCACTCCAAAGATCCTGTGAACCTATTGCATGTGAAGTATCTTTCACAGATTTGAGCCATGTTGTTTGATTTGTTTCAAACATCTTTACATGACATGTGTATGCGTCGGATAATAAAAAAATGATCCATATTCAAAATTCGTAGCCAATTCTTGCAGACATATGTCATAACTTGAAGGCGCATTTGGAGGGTTCGCCCAATTCACTATGCACGGCTATGTTAGATGCCTTGCAACGTACGACAAGACAGTATTTCAAAAATCGTATGTAGAGTTTATCCAAGTCTGTTTCAAATACCCGCAAATATCGTCTTTTGTCAGAGTTTTGGAGGGTATGACAGTGGAGGCTCCCCATATTCCCGATGCACACAGGAAAATTAGCATTTTGACTTTATCAAACAACATCAGCTAAAATTTCAGAATGTGTATCCCCGTATAAATATTCGTTTAAGTTTCCCTTTGGCATCATAATTCAATTACACCATCAAAACATCCTGTTATAGATATCTTAATTCCAAGATATGCCATTTATTTACCTGATTTATTGAATGTTATTATCTTTGTTTTATTTATACTAAAGCTGAGGTTCCAATCTTTGCAATAAGAATTTAATATTTTGAGACAATTCTGAAACCCAGTTTCTGTTTCGAATGCCTATATCAAGTCGTCAGCATATAATGAACAACTAAATTTCTTCGAGAATCAGTGAAACTGGTCGTCCGTAAAGTGCACTATTTATCAAACTAACTTGTTTAATCCTCTTACGATCTTTAAATTATCTGACGAGCCATTGGAAAATTTTATTTGTACAATTAAGTCGATACATATATTTTATTATTGTCACATACATTCATACTTACACACCATATTCAAAAAAATTTATAGATTAAACCTTCGTGCCAAAACGGTTTCAAAAGCCTTTCTGAAATCTACAAAGCATACAAATGAATATTTTTTTAATGATCATTTTGAATATTTGTCAATTTAAGCCCTGAGAACGGAAATATGGTCACTTGTTCGACATCCTTGGGTAAGTTATATTTGTAACTCACTTTTTACATTGGCATCTTCGAAATTTTTCTGCAGCCGATTATTCGTAATGGTGCAAAAAACTTTAGATACACAGCTGCTTTGGCATATACCTCTGTACATGTTAGGATCACGACTACAGTCACCTTTGTGAATGAGAACTAATAACGCTTTCTCCTAAATAGTCGGGAAGAACACAGATGCAATTTTTTAAAAACTTTTTTAGTAATATTTCAGATATAGTGCCTCTGCTCTTTTTTAACATTTCATCTAGGATTCCTTCCTTTTTTGGTCACTTAATTCTAGTTCTTCAATTTCTCTGAAGCTACAGGAATTTTAATTTTTCTGATTTTGAATTCCAGCGGTAGAAAGATCTACATTTTCACTTACATTCTGCATTTTGTGATTGTTTGTTCTAGTTCTTTTATGAGCTCCCAATATTCCCTTGGATTCTTATTCCATAAATTATTCACAGAATGCATAATCGATTTCGAAACTCATTTTCCTTATATTTACAAATATGTTTAAATTGTTTCCTGTTGAAATAGTAGGTCTATCTTGGACGAAAATTTGATGGACTCTCAGACAGTTGTTTAGCCATTTTTTACAGTTGTGTATATTAATGTTAGGTTTCGT
Source organism: Hermodice carunculata (assembly GCA_964020975.1). NCBI lineage: Eukaryota > Metazoa > Annelida > Polychaeta > Eunicida > Amphinomidae > Hermodice > Hermodice carunculata. Next base: position 3,020,304 of record OZ026616.1, on the reverse strand, counting down.
CGGCATATTTTGGAACTTTTTCGGTTTTTTATTCTTTTGGTTCTCTTCAATTTTAATGAAAGTTTTTGCCATCTTTTCACATGATATTATTAAAGTCTTTTCTTATTTCCGTATTGTATCCATTTTGCAGATAATCGTCAATATCCTGCCTGTCTGGCATTTGTACTGCATGTACGTTGGTCGGGGTGCAGTGTTTCTGAAACCAAACACTGCGGCAAGGGTTCATTGAGCTTGTGTTTGGTCACACAATATTACATTATCACTTCCTCTAGACTGGACATCATTTTGAACAGATGTACTTGGCAATGGTCGGGAAGCTACGTAAGGTCGCTGACGAACATGTACAGGATTAAAGAGATCAAGGATTGGTTAACTAGAATACAGTCAATAAAAGTGGGATTTCTAGCATTGTAGGTGTAACACGTATATTCACCAGTTCGGTTACATAGTTTTCGATCAACCAATATTCGTAAACCTGTTTCAGCACACAGATCAAGAACCATTTTCCATGTTCGTCGAATTACGTTTATTTAAATTGAACCGTATCATTGGCATGTCATACAGTTTCTCATATGGATCCGGTATATGTCTAGAGTCAGCTTTATCGGAAAGTATGTAATCAATTTCGGTACATGAGGCAGCGTTCAGGTCACGCATTATAATACATTCATTACATGCTCTGATATATCATTTAAACGTATATCCAATATATCAACATCACTGTTGTAACTGGAATTTGCAGGCGACATGTATACTGTCGCAATATTTTTTCAAGTTTATCCATACAATGTCAGGTATATTAACTGGTGAAAAATCAACGCCACCCTTTAAACAGTTATAACCCCTCGGCCTCTACGCCGGAGGGGTATTGTCGTCACCTACACGTCCGTCCGTCCGTGCGTCTTTCCATGCCTTGTTAGCGCCATATCTCCAAAAATACTCACTTTACAGAGACCAAATTTTTATCTCAGGGGGCTATTGAAGTGCTTCAGGTGCCGATTAAAAAAGGTCACTAGGTCATATATTTAGGTCACAGTACTACAAAGGAAAAAAACGGCGTTAACACAATATCTAGCTTCACAAATTATTTATGACAGTTGGTCCTCAGGATGCCTCAGATGCCTATTGAAAACTAGGTCAATGGATCACATATTTAGGTCACGGTGCTGCATCAAAGAAAAATGGCCGTACCATGGTATCTTCAAATTTAAATTACTCATTGTAGCTGCACCAATTATTTATTACAGTTGGTCCTAAGGATGCCGCAGACACCTAGTAAAAACTAGGTCACTGGGTCACATATTTAGGTCACAGTGCTGCATTGAAGAAAAATGGCCTTGCCATGATGTATCTGCTCATTGCATTTGCACCAAAGCTTTGTCAATTAGGTCAAACATAAGTAACGTTGACCTACCGGAGGGGTATTGTCGTCACCTATGCGTCCGTCCATCTGTCTGTCTGCCCCCCCCCCCCACCGGCCGAGGGGTTTTCGGTCACTGATCAGCTTCTAGTTTACATAGACGGCAATACCACCAGGGTACTTATTTACATTATCTGATTTAGATCTAAATTACGATGTATTTCATATCCAGGAACCTCGATATCAGCGTCCGGGCCTGCATGAAATTGTGTTTCAGCAAGAAGGATAAAACATTTCAGCCACCTTCGTTTTAGTAAGACCAAATATTTGAAAGACAATATTTCGATAAGTCTGTATCACTAACTACAGACAAGGATTGTCCACAGACACTTTGCATGTGAGCATGGATATTCTATAGCTTAAACGTTCACTCCTCAGTATAGCTGAAGGATAGAGTACCATATACTACAATCTATGGGGGTATACATTTCTGCGTCTGTATCGGCCTACAAAATTATTGTAGTTATCGTAGTCGCGGTTCTACCCTTTGTGGTTTCAGTTCTGGCTTATGTGTGTGCTTCAGGTTTGCCGCCAGTGTGGGGGTACCCTGTTCGTTCGGATGTAGCCAGCACTGTCATGTACAACAGTTTGCATGGAATCTGTTGTCTATCAACAAACCTTAAGTACTTTTCGCCTATTTTGATTCCTGTTTTTGAGTTACCTTTCATCTTTAGCAGATAATTAGTAGCTTGTACTTTTAAATCAAGTTCTTTATCCTGGACGTGTGGATAGCCTTCTGCTAGATATAAACATTTGCTTTCTTTTGCTATGATGGCCTCTGCAAGACCAATGAGATCGGCTAAAACAACCTCTGGCATCTTGACTTTCAAATCATTCACGATAAGGTGTATCAATACTTTGCCGTGTTGTTTGCTGTAATCGGCCATGAACTCTCGGCCTCTGTCCATTTTGTGCACTTTTCTAATGTCACAGAAGGGGTATCGTTGTTCAGCTGCTTTTGTGGATTCAAATGCTTTAGTTGCGAGCTATCAAGTATTAATAACATCATCTTTTTTCTTTGTCGTTTTCTGGGTGTTATACAGGTGTAGACTCACCTGTAGCGTTTGTTGCTGTGCACAAAAGTAGCCATTTGACATCTTCAGTCTACGGATCCTTCTGTTTGAAATACCCTGGCAGCAGGCCTACCAAAAATTGTTTCTTCGACAAGTGGAGCCGAAATGTTTGAGGTTCTGGGTGGACCAGCCGACTGCTCAGTCCAATTGTTCGCTCCATAGGTAAAAATGAAAATTTGTGGCTTGCCATCAACACTGATATTGACATGAGAGGCACCTCCTTTGGTAACTCCACGGCATTGACGGCCAGTCAGAAATTCTCAGTTTTGCCTGTGGTTCAGCGTTTGCAAAGCGCAGAAGCCTGGACTTGACCAGTAAACCAGTCGTGAGCAATTAAATGGTTAACAGAAGTTGTTTCAACCATGCCATATCAGGTCATGGTCATAACCATTTTATAATGTTGAAATGTATTTCCCTTAATAAATTGAGTATATAGAATGTAATGGGTGCACAGTTTAGTGTGTATAGCAAAATGTGACATTAAGAATAGACTAGCATTTAGGCCTAGCAGCTGGCAAAAGTTTTTGGCTCCAGAATGAGCATTGACTTTAGATCATAACAACTCAGGGTGGACAATTAAACTTTTTTTTTTCTTATTGAAAGTGGTTCGAAAGATGATGCACACTTGTGCGTTGCATGGCTGTGAACACATGCTGAAAGCGTTGATGAGGGTGACGTTCTTGGGAACCTGTTTACCAGTTTGAGGCCGGACAGAGTTGTATTTGTCAATGTTGGAAGACATCCATTTGTAGAGTTCACTTATATAGGCACCCCACTTGCTTGGGAACATAAATGATATGAATTCAAAATCAGAAAGAAATATTGCGCAACATAGTGTCCACCATACACTCTCTCACAGCTGTGCTGGGCCCCTGGTCCTGGTTATATTCCCCGACATTCGTCACTTGTACTGTCTTCCCCCTGGAAAACCTTCCCCTCACACAACCTTTCCCCACCTCTGAGACTCAGGCATTTCCCATGGTCATCCGCATGGGAGCCCTTATAAGGGCTACCATCATTTGCTTTCCTCCCTGTATCCTGAAATTTTAAGTTACTCTGTTGCTGTTTAGCTCTATCATTTCATTCCTTTTCTCCCAGCATCCTACCAGGTAGTCCTGTGCACTTTTAACACCTTACCTGCCTCTCAGAAAGCCACCCCTCAAACATAAAACCCATGCTACACGTCCCTCTTATTCTAAACACCTTACCGTTTCTAAACCCATGCGAATATGATCTTCCCATATCTCTCTTTATGCATCACGTCACATCAGCCAATGATCCACTGTCTCATCTGCCTATTGCCTACACATTTTATATTACTACCTGTTGTCCACTTCTGTTTGCTTTTTTCTAGACTGATTACGCCTGCCCTACTTTGAAACGAAACCTGGATCCCTTCCCTTCTCCCCCCCCCCCACATTTCCTTGGGGTTCCAATACCTTGTACACTTTTAATGTACTGTTTTCCTTGACTCCTCTTTCCAGTCCTCTGTAACTACCTTTCGTAATAAAATGTACAGTCTGCATTTTCATATGCCACTTTCAGAATTTCAGGAAAATTTACACCAAATCCTAGTCCACTTAGTTTTTCCCATAGGACATCTCTCCATAACCAGTCATAAGCTTTCCTTTCATCTAAGAAACATATAAAAACTTTTGTCTTGCAAATTCCAACACCTGAGTCATTGTAAAGATGTGGTCACCTACCCTTCTACCTGATCTGAAGCCATTCTGAATTTTCCCCAGAAGACCGAGTCTTCAACTATTCTACTTTGTCTCGGTACATTAACCTAGTGAATATGTTGCCCATATTTGAGGAAATGGCAATGCCCCAACACTGGTCAATTTGGACTCTGGGGCCCTTCTTTGGAATATATGACATCCTGAGTGTATTCCATTCCTTTGATACTTGTTCTTTCTCAACAACCCTGTTGAAAAAGCAACTGTAAACTATCTTCAATTTTGTCTGGCCCTCTCTTTATGAATTCCATCAAGATATCACTTGGTCATGGAGCTTTGCATAATTACATATGCGGAAATGCTATTTTAACTTCAATACTTCTGATTCTGCAACACATCTCCAGATTACATTGATCATGTGTGTACTTTACCTGACTGACACCCTGGTACTGTTCCCTGACCACACTGTAAATTATAAACTCTTCCCAATGCTCCCTTAAAGCTTCCTGTTTTTCTTCCTTGTTATCTTTCCAGTTCCCTCGGTGTGCGATTGTGTGTACTTTATTCTGTTTTCACCAATAACCTGTTTCCAAAAGATGGTTGACCCTTCTCCCCCACTTTCCATTATTTTCCTTGTCATTTGTTCATTCTAACTCGTTTTCAATCTAGGTCACTTCGGGATCACATGGGATAGCCTAAGCTAGCTGTTACTCACTTGCCAAGTTACTGTGCTTTGATCCACATGTGATTACTGCTTCTCCTAGATTTTATCCACACCAGGATAAACAGAACTTTTCACACGGATTTACTATCTCCAAGGGTTTACTGTCTCCTGTTTGTCTCATAACCTACATAGGTTATACTTACCAGATTCTTGAATTATGCATATATATTGCCAGTTGCAGTAATTATAGCTCATTAAGAAGGCCAGCAGAGGGATGCAGCTATGCCCGTGCCAAATGCTGAGGCATTTTTGGAGAAAATATCCAGCAAAGTGGAGGAGCTAGGAAACATATCCTCAAAAACAGATAAAAAATACTCCAAGCTAGATGATCTAGCAGAACGGCTTGTTGAAGCATAATCAAGCTCCAGAGGCCCTAGAAGGGCCAACAAGAATGGCAAAACCAAGCCCCACAAAAGGCAAAAATTCACTCATCGCAATGATGTCAGTGGTCACAGTTCAGACGAGCCCAGTATTGATGAAGAGGACTGAGAAGGTGACATGATGAGCAGATTGACCTCAAAGCCCTCTCCTAAGAGGGAACTGAAGGCAAACAAGGGGAGGACAAGGACTCTGATAATTGGCTTGAAACAAATGGAGGTGGAGGCAGGAGGTGATGATACCTGTGGCGCAGCTGTCAATGACAAGCTGGCAGCCATGGCCAACAAATGCTTCACAAAGGGTCAGCAATATGAGAGAGTGCAGAAACTCCAACCAGACTACTGCACCCCAAGCAACTTTGCAAAAGTAAGTTCCCAAAGTAAACATTGAGATTTGGAACAGGCTCCCAAAGTAAACATTGAGTTATGGAACAGGCTGATCCTAAGTGAAGACGAAGTGGTAAAAAATCGAGACCTAAGGCTTATGAATGTGCAGAGAGCCATAGTAGGTGGCACTGCAGCTATGTTATATGTCATGGAGAGCTTCACTGCAGGAAGCCATGAGGGGCAAAATTTAAGCAAAGTGGCAGACTTGTTCCAGGTGGAGCAAAATACCTTACAATTACTATGACATGCAACCATGAAATTTCACACGGATTCAAGAAAAACACCCACAGCAGGGGAAACTACAACTTATAGCATGCATGTTCTCTGGAGATCCCTCCAAGACCAAGGTCCATTGGGACAAACTGCTGCCATCATTGCTGGAGCCTGGAGGCCAGCCACACACTGACAATATGGACCATACCTGGGGAAATGGGACAAATATTGTCTCAGGATGAAAATTAATTCCATGTGTCCACTCATTGATGAGGTGTTGACCTTTTTAACAGAACTGTACAATGCAGGAATTGGTTAACGTACAAAAAGGGCTGCAAAATCTGCATTCTCATCTATTGTTAGCTTGCCTGAGGGTCAGAAATTAGGCTCACATTCACTGGTACTAGGCTTCATGAAAAGAGGCATGGAAAAGTGACCATTCCTCCCCCAAATACTGCAACACATGGGATGTTGTACAAGTGCTGAACTATCTAAAAGCCATTGAACTGGCCAATGTCACCTTACAACTGACCTGAAAAGTGTTTCTTTGTTTGCTCACCAGACAGCAACTAAAAACCGTGTGTGCTATGCAGGTAAACCAGATAGATTGCAGCAAGACAGGTGGACTGTCTACATACAGAAAGTACTTAAAACTACAAAGCCTGGCAAAGATATAGAACTTATAGTGTTTCATAGTTTTGGTGCAGAAAACTTATGTGCAGTGAAACATTTATGTGCATACTGCACTGCAACTGCCCACCTGAGGGGTGCTTCGAATACCTTACTGACAAGCTTTCGGAAGCCACACAAGCCATTGACTGTAAATACACTGTCCCACTGGATAAAACAAACACTCCAGGCTGCTGGAATTAACACACAAGAATATGGAGCTCACTCCACAAGGGGTCCAGCCACATCGGCAACAGCAGGTCAGGGTCTCAGTCTAGACATGGCAAAATGCACATGCATTTGAGAAGTTCTATCAAAGGAATGTGACTCCTGCTATTGCTGATGCAAACTTTGCTCACACCATCCTTCCTTTGGCAGAGTAATGATGCCAGACTAGAATGCTCTTCCGAACCCTTAAAAGTGCTCTGTAGATGACTGACATGAACATCATTTGGACAAAAAGGCCTATAGGTGTTTATCAAAAAATATCCATTAAAAATACGACATCAATTTCACCTGTCCTTGTGTCATGAAGGTTTTAAAGTCTCATGTGGTGGATGTTTTAGCCATGGACAGGGGCAACCTTTGGACTTATGCCTTACCACCTCCACAGGGTTCTGCGGAAGGTTTGGTCCCATGTCTGCAACCTAATCTTGTTTACCCCATGGCAATTGAGGACAGATTGGTCCCTGGACCTTCTAGAATTAAGTGTCAAGCCACCGCTATGTCTACCAGCATGGCTGAAGCTTCTGGTGCAGTTGAGCGTGTTCCACAGGAACCCTCAAGTGCTTAACGTCCAAGATTGGCAGTTGCAGCATGACACATCTGCAACAGAGGTTTCTCAGAATCAGTCACAGAAAGAATTGCCAGAGAGTGGCTTCATGACTCTTTACGAGCAGTTTACTCAGCTTGATGGAAAGTATTTTCAGATTGGTGCACGGATCCAAATATACATCCAAGGTCTCTGCATTTCACAGACATGGCAGACTTCCTGCTGTACCAGTGGGAGATCCTGAGTAAGAGCTCAAGAACCGTGGAGGGGATTTGGTCTGCCATCTCCTCAACCCTGGTGAGCATCCTAGACATTCCCATAGGGAGCGATCCTTATCTCTCGGTGCTTGTAGTGTCCTTCTACACAGACAGACTGGCTGATAGGCAGGTCCCACCATGGTGGGATCTCCTTCAGGTCTTTGTCATGTTGAAGAGGTGGCCCTTTGAGTGCCTAGAGGACCCCACAGAGGGGACCTCAAGTATTTTATGTAGAAAACTTGTTTTCTCTTAACACTTGCCTCTGGGGCTACAATAAGTGGGATCCATGCTCTAGTGGATAACCAAATCCAATGGTCAAATCACCAATCCCAGGTGACCCAGAGACCTTACTTGGGCTTCCTTGTAACAAACCAAGTGGCTAAAGCAGACCATCCTGAATGCCTATGAGAATGCTTTGGACAGGCCTTTAGCCCTAAAGCAAGTCTCAGCAAGACCTCATGAGGTGGGAACCTTTAATGCCTCCTGGCGAGCCCTAAGGAACATCAATGTTGTTGACATCCACCAGGCTTGCCTCTGGCAATTGTCTACCACTTTTGCTGAGTACTGCCTGCCTGACTTGATGGTGCTAGAGGAGGGCATTTATGCCGTTGCTGGCACAGAAGGCTCCTTTGCATAGGTTCCTGATACTTGTCCACTAAACTACCCTTGTCCCCTCGGGGCAGCCACTGTGTTCCAGCTTATGGTGCCCTCGGAGTTTAGACTCAGATGCAGTCTATTGGTTGTCATACCTCTCCAGGACCCCAAAAGTAGAAATAGACAGTGTCTCCCTTACAGCAGACAGCCCTCAAACTGGTGGATGGCATCCCGAGGGCCCATGGGTGGTCCTATGCTGGTCAGTAAGGAGGTTTACCAGGATCCTGCTGTTGGCAGCCTCACGTCCAAAAAACCTATGAGGTTTTCCCAAGAGACATTGCTTTCTCACTCAGACCAATAGTCCCCATTTGACAGTCCCAGTAGTTGCTGGTCAGTGTGCATCTAACATTACACCCTCCTCAAATACGTTTGTATATTTGCAATGGTGCTAGAGAGGTAATGTTATTTAACTAATACGTGAATTTTTCAGTATTATCGGTATTAGTGAGTATACTTACTTCCAACCACCAAAGAAGCCCAGCGGACCACTACCCTTTCTATCCACAGACAAAGACCACTGACCAATCATTAAGGAGCAAGGTAGAAAATAGAAGCATGCACACCAGAAGTCACCCCCTGGATCCACAGGAACTGACTGGGGCCCCACTGGGACCATCAGGTCTCCAGACCAATGAAGAACCTACTTCAGTTGTGTCAGGTGATGTGGCCACACACAGAGGTCTTGGCAATGGTGGTTGAGAGGTAAGTATAGTCACTAATATCAAAATTATTGAAAATTTCACATTTTTCACTGTGATATTTGGATGTCCATGAGCATATGTACTTTCAATACTGAACTTACCAAATGAAGTACAAACTTTCCCGGGCGGAGGTGTGATGATCGCATACATGATGGATCACCTAATTATGCTTAGCTCTTGTTGCCCTGGTAGGTCACATTAACCAGTCCCCAGAATGTGTTCAACATTCAATAACCCCTTCCACCCATGGGTACTTTTCCATGTTTGTAAATTTCCTTGTGTCAGCAAAACAGCCTGGCACCTTGCAATTGTACACAGGTATTTTTAATGTAACACCTTATCTAAACTTGCGTAAATTGCTGTTTTCTTGTGTCCAGTCTCAACTTCTCTGCTTTCCAATGCTGTATTATGGCTGCTCCAGCAAGTGTCCGAATTCCTGTAAAAGTACCACTAAATCATGTTGTGCGATCCTGGCAGTAGACATGTACTATGAATTCGTAAGTCTGATATCTGTTGCAAGTTTCGAATTCATCAGTTGATTTCGAGGCAATTTGTGTTCTGTACAGAATGTGAGGCACTCAAACTGGCCGCCTGGTTAACAGATTAGCATCTACTAAGAACTAAACCTACTCATGTTTGTGTAAGAGTTTATGTTCTCAATTGGATCTACTCAATTCTCATTTTGATTTTCATGGTTTGCTTCAGTGGTGCAAGCAAAAATTGTGTAGATTTATGTCCTTTTGTACTCTGAAAGTAAAAAATTTTCAAATGAAGTCACTTGGTCTACATTTAGTAGAATAGTTACCACAGAGAATCACCATGGAAACAATGTGCAAGATAGACTTGATGCTGAAGCATGGGTAGTGTTACCATTACAATTGATGACATGTTGAATTTTTGCTTTGTAATACAGATAGCAAAAGCAGGCGTCCTGTTAGAAAACTCACTGTGAATGCTCATTGTTACTTGTAAATATTGAATGCTACAACTTTTATTCTTTAGTACTTCACATTCCACTAAGCTTATGGCTGGATGCAAATTTCAAAGTCTAAATGACCTCAACCTTTGACTTTACAGGTCACATGTAAATTGCACAGTGTTATAATACCCACAATTTAAGCCAAACATGAACCAAATCGGAGTAAAATTGACAATGCTATGGCAATATGAAACTTTCAAAGGGCCAAATGACCTTGACCTTTGCCCTTTTGAGGCTACATGTTCTTATAAAAATGTGCAGTGTAGCAATACCTACAATTTGAGTCCAACATGATTAGAATTGGATGGAGATTGGCCAAGTTATGACTGGATGATACCTTAAAAGGAACACGTAACCTTGACCTTTTAACTTTAGAGGTCACATGTAAATTTTGGAAATGTACAAGGTTACAATAGCTACAATTTGAGCCCAACATGATCAAAATTGGATAAGAATTGACCAAGTTGTGGCTAGAAGAAAGCCACCATCGAAAGTGACCTTTGACCTGGAAATGACCTTTGACCTTGAAGTGACCTCCACCTGAAGTGGTCCTTGACTTTTAAAATGACATTTTGGCTTTGTAATGACATTTTGACCTAAAACTGACCTTTGACCTTGACATGACCTTTGACCTTTACATGACCTTGACATTTGAGATGACCTTTGCCTTGATATGATCGAACTCCAATACACTGGTAACCGCTTCTTCTATAGTACATAAGATATTGAAGATTTAAAACTTTAATTAACCCTCATTTGCATAATTTTGAAAAGCATGACCTCTCATTATAAAAAGACTTGACTTCATCTATAGAAGTATAATTGTGCCAAGTTTGTAGTTTCTTTGTATAATACTTTTTAAATGAAATGTCGGACAAATTTGTCGGTAAAGAAAGATAGAAAAGAAAGAAAGACAGACAGAGAGAGAGAGAAAGAAAGAAAGAAAGACAGACAGAGAGAGAGAGAGAAAGAAAGAAAGAAAGAAAAAGAGTATGTCTGTGTTGGCACAAAGACATAAAAATAAAAAAGTGTGTGTTAACACACGCTTTAAGTTCAAAATTTGATTTGCTTGTTAGCAAATCAGCCTGGGTGCGTGGAGAAACTGCAATGCAATGTATGCAGCTCTGACATAAGCTCAAAATTTGTAATGGTATGTTAACAGTATGGCCAAGTTGGTGAAAAGTGTTGCAGAATGATATAGGTATTGACATGTCTAGCTTTGAACTTTCAAGGTCACTATAGATCAAAAAAGACAACACCAGATGGAAGCTTATATGTCATTTCCTACTCATGTTGAATAGTAACTATGGCCCCAAAGTGCACCGTTTTCCATATACAGAGATTCTAATTCTGTGTGGCCTTGCTTTGACCTTTCGAGGTCACTCAAGGTCAAAAAGGACAGCACCAAGCAAAAGCCCGTATGCCATTTCCTATTCATGTTTAATAGTAACTGTGGCCCAAAAATGCACAGTTTTTCGAGATACAAGCTTGTATCACTCATACAAGCTCTCACTCATAGCCAGAAAATATGACACATTTGAATTGTCTGGTCTCTCAAATTTGCATAATGTTTATAGAAACAGGCTCAACAATATGTCTATGTGATAGACCATCATAAGAAACATATACTGCCATTTTAAAACATGTCACTGTCTATAATAGTTTTGAAGATATTCAAGATCTAAGTTTTGGGTATGCAACCTAATTTGCATGAATGTAAATGTCAGAACTTCAGCTCATGCTTCATTGAATGCACCTATGGGACAGTCCTATGTATTGAAGTTGGAATGGCATCTCTGTTTATAATAGTGTTGAAGATATTCAAGACTGAAATTTTGTTATAGTTTCGAAAATATTCAAGATTGAAATTATGTTTATTCTCCTAGTTTGCATAAATTTAAATGTTACAACTTTGGCTCATGATTCATTGGATGCGCCTATAGCACAAACCTATGTATTGAAGTTGGAATAACATCTCTATCTATAATAATTTTGAAGAGATTGAAGATTTAAATTTTGTGTATTCACCTAATTTGCTTAAATTCAAATCCTACAATTTTGGATCATGGTTCATTGGATGCGCCTATAGCAGAAACCTCAATGCGGAAGTTAAAATCGAATCTTTATCTATAATATTTTTGAAGATATTCAAGATTTAAATTTTAGGTAATCATCTAATTTGCAAAAATTCAAATCCTACAAGTTTGGCTCATGGTTCATTGGATGCACCTCTATCACGAACCCATATATTAAACTTGGAATGGCATCTCTATCTATTATAGTTTTGAAGATATTCAAGATTTAAATTTACAAAGTGCCTTAATTCGCATAATTTAAAATTTTACAACTCTTGTGTTTACTGTCCATTAGATTGGCAGATGTCACAAACCTATATGCTGAACTTTGAATTTTGTACCTATCTATAATAGTTTTGAAGATATGGAGCTTTTAAAATTTTAATTGCCCCTAATTAGCATAATTTTGAGCATCATGACTATTCCAAATCAGAGAGACAACTTCCTTACTAGGTGTATAACCATGTCAAGTTAATGAAACAGTGTAGGTTGTACGGTGTCAGACCGAGAAAAGCTCCAGACAAATTTGGTGGAAAGAAAGAAAGAAAGAAAGAAAGAAAGAAAGAAAGAAAGAAAGAAAGAAAGAAAGAAAGAAAGAAAGAAAGAAAGAAAGAAAGAAAGAAAGAAAGAAAGAAAGAACAATATGTCTGGGTTGGCACCCAGAATAAAAAATTTCAGGTAAAACAGAACAGTGTGTGTTGACACACACTTTAATAATAAAGTATAGAAAAACAAAAAGTGTGTGTTCACACACACTTTATAAGAAAGAAAGAAAGAAAGAAAGAAAGAAAGAAAGAAAGAAAGAAAGAAAGAAAGAAAGAAAGAAAGAAAGAAAGAAAGAAAGAAAGAAAGAAAGAAAGAAAGAAAGAAAGAAAGAAAGTGTTTTAGGAAAAACAGTAAATCTGTGTTCATCTCAAATGAAGCAAGAACTCTCATCCAATCATATTCGATCATGGTCTGTAAATGTCAATCAGTTCGAGGCTTGATACTCTATTTGGAAAGCGGACATGAGAGACGTGCACTTTGACTATGATCACGCGCCTTGCTCAGTGTGAAAAAATAAGATGTTCAGGTTGATACTTTTTGCAAACATTTTTATCTGGAATCAGGCCACACACAGTATCATTGTCGCAAAAACGGTTGCTGCGACTTTGAACATATCAACCAGCAGCTCGCGGCATGTGACCAGCGCAAGATTTCTCAGCGTCTGCATCGACAGCTCAATGATTCGCCATCATTGGCGACACTTCGACACCAGGTACGATTTTATTATTTTTTGTTGTTGGAACTTTATGAGTGTCGAGGAGCCAGTATCTACATGATTTTGTATACCTTAAGCTGGATTTATCTTAAGTGAAAGTCATGCCATGCTGCATGCAGCAGCTGGCGTGTGACTGAGTCGGGTCGGAGAGCCGTCATGCTCTTTTGGGCGATAATTGGTGACCTGGTCACACTTGAAATCAAAACATTGTGTTGCGAAAGACTGTCAGCCGCTCCCATAACGTTTGTATTTTCTTGAATTTTTCACTGCTGTCCAGGTGGAAATCTCCGTAGCAAAATTTGCTTTGCTTGTAGCATTTTTCCACCTCTCTTCATGAAAAACACTTCATTTGGAGAAAATTTGCAGGAAGTTCTAAAGAGCTTTGACACTCAGCCTTTGTAGCAAAATTTTGGGCCGTTCTTGAATTTGAAACCTCAAAATTATGCTGCAATGCTCCAGTTGCACAGCCCTAATTTTGTACGTGTGTCACCCATATTTTGTATTTGTATGTCATATTTGATGTATTGATTTTTGTCCGTTTACGGGGGCTGATAAAAATATCGGAGTGACTATTTTCACCGTACGGTGAGAATAGTGTTTTGTCTATTTTCACCGTACGGTGAGAATAGTGTTTTGTCTATTTTCACCGTACGGTGATGATAGAGTTTGGTCTATATTCATCGTATGGTGAGAAAAGGGGCTGCTCTATTTCTAACGTACGGCGATGAAAAGAAGTCAACCAGGGAATAATATTTTGGAAAAGCATTGTGTCATGATGATTTACAATGATTTACAATGAAACCACCCAGAACTATTTGCAACTGTCCAGTTCCTTGGTGGTCTTCATTAAAGGGACAGGAAGCCGTCTCTGGCTTATAAAATGCCCCCCTCTACTCTTCAAAATTGGGTCCAAGCTGTTCTTAAAGGCATTCACAGAGTCAGCATTTACTCTCTTTGGTGCTAAACTGTTCCATTCGTCTACCACTATCTGTGAGAAGAAAAATTTTCTTGCATCAAGCCTAGCTCTTTGTTTATAAATTTTTAATTTGTGACCTCTGGTTGTAAGGCTTGGGTTAGACATTTCAAAAAAGTCCTCCTTTTGCAGACCTTCCAATTGGTGCATTATTTTATAGACCTCCAACAAGTAAGCATTTCTCCAATCTTAATTGAAAATAGAGCCGCCCCTATCCTCACAGTGAAAATATACCAAACTGTACCATCATCCCCATGCGGTGAAAATAGACCAAACCCTATCCTCACCGTACGGTGAAAATAGACAAAAATCTATCCTCACCGTACGGTGAAAATAGACAAAACTCCTTCCAAACGCTATTCTCACCGCACGGTGAAAATAGACCAAACGCTATTCTCACTGTACGGTGAAAATAGACAAAAATCTATCCTCACCGTACGGTGAAAATAGACAAAACTCCTTCCAAACGCTATTCTCACCGTACGGTGAAAATAGACCAAATGCTATTCTCACCGTACGGTGAAAATAGCATCGTCCTAAAAATATATCCTATTCTTTCAGGGATGAAACTACCATTTAGACACAGTTTACCAGTTCTTGATAGGCTAAGCCGTGCGGTTTGCAAAAAGGAGCACAATTAACCATAGACAGGAAAATTATTGTTATAAATCAGTGACTTCAGTTTCTAAGCTGTACTTCCATGAGCATAAACAAAGTTGTCTTTTCTGGGCGAAAGCAGGTACTCCGTTCTAGTGACAAGCTGTAAAAACAATGTGCTTATTCTCGCAATAGCAACTGAAAACTCCTTACAAGTAAAGTTCAGGGTGGGTCAGGGGGTAAATATTTTTTGTATAACTAAACATGAAATCAGTTTATGAAAAATTGAACAGCTAGGTCCCTGCAATTACTAAAATATAAAATGTGTGCCTTCTCTGAAAGGTGTGCTTTTTTACTTAGCATGAGGAATCCAAATATATATATATGCATTTACCCTCGTAACAGAGATGCTGGGGAACAGAGCTAGACATTTTTACACCAAATTTCACAGTTCATAGAACGGCAGCTCATCACATATACAGTTAGATTAGCAAGTAATGATAATAGTGTTTTTGTCCACCCTATCAACAATAGGAACATATATCAAGAATTAGGTATGTCAACTGCATATTTACTGTATATAAATTAGCATTATGATAAAGACTTATAGCTTTTGTTGCGTTGTTTTAAAAATTGAGTATGCAACTGGTGTATAGACATCTTTCATTGAAAACATGCAAGACAAAAAGAGCAAGCCTATACATAAAATTGAAAGTTATGCCTGTGTTTACCTGTCGTAGCCCAGAAACATGTTCTGAACACATCTTACAGCACTGGATGAATATGTGACTTGCCCCATGTTTACACAATTTCTCATGTAATACCATATTCATTCCAATAGTAGCACTATTGGAATGGAAGTCACTGTGCGCTACACATACTAACAATGTTAACTTCAAACCAGGTCTGGTCCCTTCAGTTGCTAGGCAACCGAACTATGACTGCAATTATGAGGGCACTTCTACCAGGCCACAGACCACAGTTATAAATCCTTCTATTTTTCATATTAGATGTCATGCAGTGAGTCCTGTTATTTATGCGGTGTGGTTCCACTGATAGGTGCGATATTTCTATGCACAATGATTTGTGACATAAATGTGATACTTCATGAATTTTGGGAACATTGAGGCTATTCAACTTGATATTCACAGCCAATCTGTGGGTTTAAAACTTTTTTTTCTCCTTTCATAAGCTGGCCTGAGGTACACAATACCATAACCAAAACCATTTGCCTTGTGTTCTACAGTCCTAGGGTCATATCTTGCATGTCCCGTCCATGCAAAAGTTGTTAGGATCACTAAAAATTGTCCAGCCAGCTGTTAAAAAGTGCCGACTTCCCATTTTTAACTTGCTTGATGGACCATAATAGAATAACAACATGCCCAAGTGAGCCCCAATACAAGCAGAATTAGCCCTAATAGGCCACAGACCACAGTTATAAATCCTTCTATTTTTCATATTAGCTGCATTTTCCAGTCTAAAAAATCAGCATTTTGGTATTTTAAAATTCTGTGAACAGCATTTAACAGATAAAAATTTCAGAAAAACATGGATGGATTTTTGTCATATAATTCCCAGCTCGTTAATTTGCAATTGAAATATGAAAGAACACCTGGATGTCAGCTTTATACAGGTGTATGAACTGTGCTCTTGCCAGGGTCACATCATTGTCCTTCCTCACCATAAACATCCCACCTGGCCTGGAACACAGTGCACCTATATGACCACCAATGAAGCAATTCTGTGATGCAGCAAACCTGACTTAGCTAACCTTATTTAAACAGAAGCTACAGTATGCTGAAAAAACAGTATTTTCACAATTACGGACTATCTCCGTTGGGATGCGCAACCAGCCAATTACAACTGTGGTCTGTAACCTAATAGTCATGTCAATAAACCATCCGGAAGTAACACTTATTATGCCAAAGAAATTTAATTTTCTAAACATGTTTAGCATATTGTATGTTTTATAACTTAGCGAATAACTTTTCTTGACCTTTTTGCTTGCTCAAGTTGTTACTTTTATCATAGAAGTTCATTGGCCCTGGTTGATACATAAATCTGCCCTTCTTCCTGTCAAGTTCCTTGTTGCAGCCTAGGTGGCAGCACAGGATCATATTCAACATGTAGACCTTCTTTTCCATACATTTTTCTTGGTCCTAATCACCTGTTGGTGATTTGATTTTGGTGGTGCCCACTACAGTATTATGGAAGACATGGACCAAAAGGTGTTGAAAACACAATGAAATTCATTAAATGTTAAGAAAGAATAAGAGCCCTAATGATACCAAATGCACCACAACTGTTTATCATGTGTAGGAGGTTTTTGTTGCATAATATGGATGACCTTAACCTTCTTTCACAAGGTCACAGAAAGCAACACGTCTATCAGGAAATAATCTTTACCTTATGTGGCAAGTTAGCAAAGGTTATAGTATAGTCCATCGTCTGTCTTTCTGTCTGTCCACAATTCACAGTTTCAACTTCTCCAAAACCGTCAGCCACATTGAAACTTGGTGGGGATGACTTTATTGTGTGGGTCTCTACCAAGTTTGTACAAATGGTCACAGTCCAATGATTTTTGGAGTTTTTATGATTTTTTGGGTAGAGTTTTTGGCAAAAATCTTGAAAAGATCTTTGAAACGGTTCAGCCAATTGCTTGGATAGGGACACTTCCTGGGGCCCCTAGACCTTAATTTGTTGCACAGGTGGTACTGCATTTTTTTCTTCTTTTTACTATGCATTTTTGTGTGTTAAGGCTATTTTGGACTTCTCCGGAACCTTTGCTAAGATTTTTCTGAAACGTAATGATACTGTGTATCCCATGACTGGGCTCGTGCTACCCATTCACCAATGCGCCAATGGCGAAAAAATAGTTGATGTGGCGAAAGAAAATTCGAATAAGTTCGCCAATTTGGCAGGATAAAATTTTCCAGGACAGCTTTTGTTCTGGGATATTCTGGTAAAAAAAAAAACGGATGTGCATTATCGAAATAATGGAAAGAAAACTTTATTCAACTTCAAAGTGGACTTCAGAGAAATATAATATTACGTCTATTTGCTTTGCTCAGGCATAAATGAAGCGATGTTCTTCTCTGTCAATCTCTAGTCAAAATGTCTTTTTGACTCGGCACATGTAAACAAGCAAAATACATACTTGATCAAGGTGATATTGTGACTTCCAGCTCCCAGTTTAGGTCTTCATGTTATAAGAATCTTTGTCAAAATATTGTATCTATCCACTAATGACCACAGACAGTTGTCATGATTCATAAATGCCTTGTAGTGAAGAAATTCATTGAAATAAACAAGTGAAAAATTTGCGGGTACCAATACTACCATGCTCTTTTTGATTGACCTTGACATTGGCACATGTGTAGTAGACCTGCCATCTACTGACGAAAATGAAAAATGATGTGATCCTTCATATATGGGCAGCAAATCTGGCACATATATTTTATCTTTTAAAGATTTTTAATTAACAAGCATTTGTTTGTTTGTTTGTTTTTTTTTGATCAGAAGTTTGATACTTGAAGTTTATTTCTGTTAACATTGACTTAAAGGAAGTAATAATATTGATTCAAGCAGCCAAGATTTTGAAAACTTTATAACATCTGCTGATTCTCAATAGATGTTAGGCCTACCCATTGACAGGCCTGTTTAATGGTTTAGTATACCTACAACATTTTGTCTGTTGTCAAGGTGAACATAATGCAACATACACATATTTCTTACTTTTTTATATCTAATGTTTGAACTGTTCATATTTTAATAACTCTTTACTACAAGCATTATTTACCACTGTCAACTCCAGTTATTTAAAAAAAGAAAGAAAAAAGGAAAGAAAAGAAAAAACCATCCTACAACATTTTGTCTGTTGTCAAGGTGAACATAATGCAACATACACATATTTCTTACTTTTTTATATCTAATGTTTGAACTGTTCATATTTTAATAACTCTTTACTACAAGCATTATTTACCACTGTCAACTCCAGTTATTTAAAAAAAGAAAGAAAAAAGGAAAGAAAAGAAAAAACCATTCTGGAATGAACTGATATGTTTCTTCCAAAAGAAAGTAATTAAAAGTTACCTTGAAAATTAATGTTTCCTTTTAATATTTTATCTCTAAATTTAGCTATGATAAATATACCAACAGTGATTTAAATATCTTTCTGTTGATTTAATTACTGATGATAATCAAAGTATCATAACCATTATCTGAACAAATTTTCATAAAATTGTCTCAAAAAGTGCAATTTTTTGAAAACTTGGATTATAAATTAAAATCATAATATAATTAAGTTCTGACATGTCTTGGTCACTAACCTTATCATATGTCCAAGTTTCATAACTTAAAACTTTATTTTAGAAAAAAAAATGTAAATGAAGAAAAGAAAAGAAAATCTTATTTTAATAACGATGTAAGTATGTATGGTTGTGTGTTTGACAAAATATTTTTAAGGTCTTTTAGGAGGGCGGGCTGGGGGGGGGGGGCGGGTGCGTTTTGACTTTATATGTGTCAGATTTATTGGACTAAAATTTGGCTAAAGAAGATTCCATTTGGCTAAAAGAAATTTGTAGTTTTAGCCAAATTGGCTAAGGGGTAAAAATTCCTAGCGCTAGCCCAGCATGATTTGTAACAAATTTGCAGTTCACATACTTATCGGTCAGTGCATGCATTGCTGTTGATTGCTGTGTAAACATGGTGGGAATGTATGTTGATTGAGTCTAAGTAAGTTTGTGCAAATGGTCACGCTCCTGTGATTTCTTATTTTTATGAATTTTTTGTTCTACTTTTTTGGCAAAATCTTGAAAAATCTTCTCCCAAACGGCAAAGCTAATTGCTTTGAAATTGAATGGGGACTTTTATGGGGACCCCAAGACCTTAATTTGTTCAACAGGTGGCACTTTGATTTTTTTTCTACTTTAAAAAAAAAATTATGTTTTTTTTTTTTTTTTTTTTTTTTTAATTTTCAATTTTCAACTTATGCAAAAGTGTCTCTCAGATTGTTGTGAATCTTGATGGAAGTGTAACTTGTTGGAGCGTTAAACAAAGTGGTGATACTTTGGATCCCTGATTTTTGATGAATTTTTCAATTTGAGTACCTGTCACTTAATGTACATGTGTTCCTAGGTGCTGCTCGATTGAGAGTTCAGAACGCCCAGCACATCCAGAATGCTAATCGAGTGGCACGGAACACTGTTCCGGAATGATTCCAGTTACTCCTTTTTTTAGTAGGAGTGAAGGGAATCGTGACGTAATCAAAATGGCTTCTTCAAGCAAATTTGTCACTGTGTATCGCCTTGTGGCAGATGCTTATCGATAATGAAATAATGAACTCAATGACGGTTAATGGTAAATTATAAAAGTCCAATCACATTTCACAGGTATTTATTTTGATCATCACGCATTACAAGGAACTACCCTGATTCACAGATCACGGCTAAGTTTTTCAGTCAATCACGGATGTCCAAGTTCCGAAATAGGTATTCCTTCATGTCAGTATTCTGTCAATTTGTGAGACTGTGCATGAAGCAGTAAGCCTTATAGGCGCTTACAATGCTGCTGCAAGTGCTGGTAGTAGTGCCACTCCAAAATTGTCCCTGCGATTTACCCTTCCCTCGTCAGGACTAAATTTTTCTTTTGCCACTACACGTCGTTGCCAATGTTAACTGACGTGACGCCATTTTGATTTTAATGACACCTCATTTTCATTCGATTGGCAAAAATTGCTGGAGAAGCAGCAATCTGGTTCTGGAATTGCCAATTGAGCACGCCCCTATTGATTACCTCGGCAGTCAATGGGGGTTGCAATGGAAATTCACATTTTAGAGTTCTTCTCCAAAACTGTCAATCAGATTCACTTGAAATTTGACAGGAATGTACGTTTGGTGTGTCTCTACCATGTTTGTTCAAATGGTCATGCTCCATTGATTTTAAGATTTTTTATTTTTTTTTGAACTTTTTGTTCAATATTTTGGTAAAATCTTCAAAAATTTTGTCCAAAAATACTAAGTCAACTGCTTTGAAATTGCATGGAGATGCGTCTTGGGCTTAATTTGTTCAACAGGTGGCACTGCAATTTTTTTCTATTTTTTTTTTTTTTATATGAATTTGTGTGTTTTCCCTTTTTGACATCTGCAAAACCATCTCTCAGATTTTTCTGGAACTTAGTGGAAATGTAGCTTGAGGGAGGAATAATAAAAATTGTTCACTTGGTGATGACACTGTGGATCCCTGAGTTATTACAAATTTTAGCTCAGCTGAGTTGTCAGTCAGCTGAGCTTTTGTGAGAGTCTGTTGTCCATCCATAGACATGGTATAACGTAAATTGAAGCTAAAGAAAGAGCAAACATGGAAAAGTAAGAAGGAAAAGAAACACATAAGTCCTTTGATAATACACTATGAATATCCAGCTTTTGAGTACATATAAAAAAAAAGGTATTCTTAGACTTCAGGAAATTCAGTCAGCAACAATATTGAGGAGGATGTGACAGTTGCTTATAAATACACTTCCAGTGTTCATAATAAGGTCTTCAACTACAATCAAATAATGGATGAAGTAGACTTAAGACAGCTGGAATTTGAATAATCAAACTTGTGACTGTGACACCGCTTTCAAGAAGTATATGGATAAAGACCACAAACATGTAATCACGTGTGATTTAAGTATCATTCAAAACAAAAAATTAAGACATTTGTTTCAAAGAGGACCAAACTGTAGAGAAAGACATAACATCAACTTCACAAAGGCAAGAAGGAAGACTAAAAGAGGACTCAACAGTTTCATTAAGAAACTTAGTAATAAGAAAGGAATCTGTAACAAGGCATTTGATGAATGGAAAAATAAAATAATGTGAAAAGTAGATGAAAGAATTAAATACCTGAGAAAAGCACCCCTTTAAAAGTGGAGACAGATTAAACAAGTGCTGCAGGATTCACATTGTAGTCAGGAATTGCAAGACTTGTATGACAAATTTATCATCACACCTGTTGACAAAGCTAGTAATAACATTGTAAACCATACCACATTAAGGACAGGTAAGACACCAAAAATAAATTCCACTTTAATCAATCCTAGCTCAAAGTGTATTTGCGTCAGGATAACAAATCATATGTGTGTGTAATCATCCTACCCCAAAGAATTAATATGTCCCGTATTTGGGTGTCTGTGATGTGAATTGTTGAATAAACAACTGAAAGTTGACCGCAAAGCATCCACCCCATAAATGTGGATATAAGTCGCTAATTAATTGTGATAAAATCATAATTACACTTGCATCTTAATCCTGACATATGGGCAACAAAAAAGATCCTGTGATTTTTTTTATGTTTGGTTCAGTTTTTCTGTTATCCATCCTCAAAGTTTGTTGTTTCAATTTTCCCTTTGATTTTCAGGATGTTCATTTTCTTCATTTCACAGAAAAATAAGGAAGCAAAATTTAGAAAATCGCTGAATAATTTTTGCAGCTAAGACATTACAGTATCAAAAGCTGTTAACCGGATTAAATTTCGCCCAGTCGTTTTCTTGGAATAACCATTCTTGGGTGGGGTTCTCGTTTTATTATCCTTTCTGAGAAAACAAGCTTCAAAGGCCTTTGATGTTGATCATTTGCCTCTGAAACAATACAGTTCGCTCAAGTTAAGCTGATATTTGTACAAAACGTAGTAAACATCGTCCCTTAACATTTGGGGAGGTTGTCAATCAATTCTTGGCCAATCACATGAATAAAAGAGCCTTCGAAGTGCGGAAAACATTATTCAGCGATCTGTCAAACAGCGACAGCGACAATCTGGTTTCACGGCGTGACGTCATGGAGGCGACTCTTCGGGCCCCGTGACCTCAAGCCTGGCAAGGCAAGTTGTGTTGCCTTGCTTTAGAGGGGCGGCCTATGGCCACTCCTGGTCAGTGGACGGATGGCAGGTTTGGTCTTCTGCCCCCTACCTCTTCATCCCGTTTTTGGGGATAGTGTTTTGTTGTATTTAATCCTATCTGTATACTTTTCGTAGTTGGCTTGTTAGACTTGTCTGTACTCTTTACTTAGTTAGCTTGTCATTATTGTGTAGTTATTTTCTCAATGAGTTTCATTTCTTTTTCCAACCTGAGTTTTGTGTCGCTATTTTGTGTGTTTTCTCTTGTGTTGACGTTTGTGCTTATTTCCATGTGTTTATTTGTACTTTTATTTCCTCATTGCTGGGTTCTGATAAAATATTATTATGTACGTGGGTATTGTTGATTAAAGTGCCGTTTTTTTTCTCCCGCCTGTCTTTGGTGTGCAGGACCACTGGGGTAATTCATCGTGGCATGGCCTTTGAAGGGACATCGTCTGACGATTCCCACTCCTCCTGAACAGTTAAAGTCTCCCTTCATCAGAACGCAAAACAAGTCCGATAACTATAAAGTAAACCACTGAGGCTATGATATGTTAGCTAGCATGTTTCCATCTTTTCCCTGCCCACAAACATGCTTTTCGGCATGCTGCCTGATTTCATGGTGCCGACGTGATACCACTCTCCTTTTGCCATGGGCCGTTGCCACCTGTAGCCACATGACAGACAGTTTAGTATGATAGACGGGTGGCATTGTTCCGTTTGGCGGCTGAAAACCAAAAGAATGACACATGGACGTTTGGATGTCCACATGCCTGTGTAGTTTTGGGTGTTTTTGTCATATTTCTACTTAAGTTAAAAGCTTCAAATTTTGACAACTTATAAAAAGGACATTCATCTTGTAAAAACTGTTAAAATCTCAAAATTGGCCATGCAAAAGTTTTTGGGGTCTTACCTGTCCTTCATACAATACTGAGTGTTCTTTAAGTAATGAAAGTTATCAATAGGCAGGAACCTCTGATACTGTTATCAAGGACCAAGTGGATAAAAACAAGGAGTTGGGATGCATTGTCTCATCATGACAAGAAATAATTATATATTCAATTATCAAAATGCATAAAAACCCTGTTGAATTGAGGTTCATCACAGCAGCAAAGAAATGTGTTTCGAAACAAGTTGCCAAACGACTCACTAATTATTAAGTTCTCAAACTTGTCAAAAATTTCACATACTAACTACTGCAAAAAAGTGAAAATGTACACGGGAGTGAATAGAATGTGGATTGCAGATAGCAGAAGTGATATTCTACCAGACGTTGACAAAATCAACAATAAGAATGGTGCCAAATCAATTCATACCTTTGATTTCTCAACATTGTATACAAAGGTCAACTTGACAGACTTAAACAACGTGTTAATTTCAATGTTGGATAAAGCGTTCAAAGTTGGCACATGTCAGTATATTAATATATCTGGTGTTGAGGCTAAATTTGATAAAGGTAAGGGCAAAGGAATATCTTACACGAGACAAGAGTGCGCTCCAATGATAGAATACATTATCAACAATGCACACTTTTGCTTTGGAACCAGAGTCCATCAACAAATAGTAGGCATACCAATGGGAACAGATCCAGCCCCATATATTGCCAACCTTTATTTACATTATTATGAGTCAAAATGGATGGAGGAATTGGAAAAAACAAACTTTACAGCTGCAAGAAGGTCATATTCTCACACAAGAAGATTTATAGATGACCAGTGTGCTTTAAACAATGGAGATGAAATAAAGGAAAATTGGAAAAAAATATATCCCAAAGAACTGATATTAAATCTGAAAAATGAAAGTGATACAAAAGCTACTTCTCTTGGTCTGGATATAGAAATAAAGAACAACCAGTATGTAACCAAAATATTTGACAAGAGAGACCAGTTCAAATTTGATATTATCTCCTACCCTGACCTGACAGGAAACATTCCAGAGAAACAAACATGTGGAGTTTGTATTTGACAAGTGATACATATTGCCAGAAACATCATACTTTTTAGTAAATTTTGTCAATAGTCAGAACTTTGTTGCAACAACTACACAAAACTCTGTTGAAATGTTTCCAGAGGTATGACCAAATACCTAAAACATACAACACTAACTCAAGAACATTAGTCAAACAATGTCAAGATGGAGCTTGAAATGACAAAGTGTAGTCCTCAAAGTATTTCTAGAGGTGGTAAGAGGGACAGTATTCAGGGTAAAGTATACTTAACCCACCTAGAGAATTTTCCCTAGTCCGTCTTAAATCGGAAAACCATGATCATACTAACTTTTTGCAGGATTTCTTTCATCCAGTAACCATGAACTTCGAGGGCCTTGGGGAAGATTAGGGATTTACTGAGGTATTTCCCTAACCAAGCCACCCTCAATAAATAAAGCTTATATATATATATATATTTCAACCTTCATCCAATATAGTGAAAGAGGTGGCTTCCAGCTAACACTTTAGTACACGTTACCTCATAACACCTCTAGTCAACTTTATGGTGCTAAAAATTGTATTACTATTTACCTGTTTATACCAGTGTTGGTATGGTGGAATAGTGTATGAAGCTTAAGTTTCAAAGGAGACGTCCTCCGTCTGTCCACAGTTCACATTTTGGACTTTTTCTCCAAAACTGTAAGCCAGATTCACTTCTAACATGGAGGGGATGTGCCTTGGGTCGGTCTCTGCCAAGATTGTTCACATGGTCATGCTTAATTGATTTTTGGAATTTTTTACGTATTTTTTTGGTTCTTTTTTTTGGGCAAATCTTAAAAAACAAAATTATCTGAAACCGCTCACCCAATTGCTTTGATATTGCACAGGGACTCTTGGTTCTGAATTTGTTCACCAGGTGACGCTGCAATTTTTTCCTATTTTTTATGATTTTTTGTGTGTTTTTACTGTTTTGACTTCTCCAGAACTGTCACTCACATTAATCTAAAACTTGGTGGATATGTTCTTTGTGGAAGGGTCAAAAAAGTTGTTCACTAGGTGGCACTGCTGTAGATTCCTGATTTTTCACATTTTTTTTCAACTGGGGTACTTACCAGTCAATGCAGCTTTCCTATTGATTAATATACAAGTCAGTGGGCATTCTAATGCTAATTAACATTTTCGGCTTCTCCAAAATGTAATCCACATTGACTTCAAACTTGGTAGCAATGTACCTTGGGCTGGTTTCTACCAAGTTTGCTCAAATGGTGAAGCTCCAGTTAATTTTTGGATTTTTAATGATTTTTTTGTTTTTTTGTTCTTTTTTGGACAAATTTTACAAAATCTTCTTCTCCACAATTGCGTTGATAACATATAAGGACACTCCTAGGGACTCTTAGTTCTGAATTTCTTCATGTGGTGGTGCTGCGATTTTTCTCAAATTTTTTATGAATTTTTGTGGGACCTTGATGCTGCACATGTAAGTGTTCTTCCATGGAGGTCAGACTTACTCAGTACATGGGTAACTTTGGTCCTATCCCAAGTTCACGGAGCCGCAAGTGTGATGAATCTGTAGGTCAGCTGAGCATGGGCTGTTCACAGAGCCCTCTTGTTCTGATTTAGCTACTAATTATGGTGGCCTAGATCTGTCCCTGATGAGTTGCCTCGTAATTCACAGATAACGAAAAAGTGCCTGTTAGGTCAGCTTAGCACGGCACTGTCACAGTCCTCTTGCAATTAACCTGCCTGGATTCATCCTAATTCCCAAACATTTTTTAGAGTAAAAGGGTTGGTCTCTTTGAAAGCAGGGACCACTGCACCTGCAAACTAATTGGGGTGGGCTGATGCGGGCTGGGTCTAAAAGTTCGACTGACTGCTGCCTGACCTTCTGATGCACCCCGTCATGCACAATGTTGAATGTTGTACTTTCAAACAGTGCTTTAAGTCTTTGGTGCTTTGGTGGAGATGGAGTAAGATGGTAATCAGAGGGACAGTAAGACCTATTTTTGGACAGGAGGGGTTACAGGTGGGTCTCTCCATCGTCGTTTTCATCCCTCCCGCGTAGATTTTCCATTACTTTTGTTGTACACAAAAGTGATGAGTTATATCATGGGTGAGGCTTGCAGTCAAACAAACTTGCCCAAAGCCACAAGGCCCAGATTAATTGAAAGAGAAAAGAGACTGCACTTGTCATAATGCTTTCCCTGGGGCTAGCAGGCAGCCCACAAAAGAACAAAGGAGTAGTCTAACATGGCAGACTTTGTCCATGTCTCATAACATTTAGAGAAGGATCAGACCTGTGGATTAAACTTTCCATTGCATGTAATGTGATCAATGGATTGCAAGCTGCTGAGCTTTACATAATGTCTGTTTGGATTGTGCAAGTTGTGGTCATTTATAATTTTCAGTGCCTTACCTCCGTGAAAGTTGGAAGTGGTTCTGTTATATTTTACAAGTAGATCGTCTGCAATTCAATGATTAATTGACTTCAATTTTTTCTGTGTAAGCAGACATGCATTGCAATCATGAGAACTTTCATAACACAGGCGAAAAATACCAGCCATTGCAGGAAACATGTAGAGACAGAGAGGGCAACATGTATGAGACCCCTAATACTGAACACTGTATCCAAATAGGTTTTTTTTCCAAACAACATTCAATGGAAAAAAGATGCATATGTACATGTATACAGGGGTAGTCTCTAGTGTTCATCGTGGTTTTATGGCTGTGTGTTGCATCTTGCATGCATGCATCTTCTCACCTGAGCACAGACTCGGACCAATGTGGCAGGGCCTCCCTCCATCTTAGTTTTTGTTCCGACGTTGATAATTGCTGCCTTTATTCAACTTTAAATAGCTCAGGATGACCAGACCATGGCCCTGGACAGGTTTTTGTGGAAGTCACTTTTACAAAGCAGTTTGTGCTGAGTTGATGTATTTGTGTGCATTTGCTGTGTAGTCCATTCCATGGCTTGGTATGTGTTCAAGTCATGCTAACAGTGCCTCTGTGGCAGCTGGACCATGACTTCCAGGTCAGGCAGAGAACAGAGTGAACAGACCCACACGGCTTGCTGGCTGAGTGCAAGCTCCTGGCACACTTGGAATTTGTATGAGGAATACAGACATGTCCATCCGAATATGAGAATAGACAAGAAAATTTGTTCCCTCTGAATATTGGTGCCCCCAGGAACCAATATTCTTTTCCCCTATGAACAAATCTTTGGGATTATTTGTTCCCCTACCATACACTCTGTGTTATCAATTCAGTTTATTAAATGCATATGGTATTCACACTTGGAAATATTAAATGCACTTTCCCAATATCAGCTTATTTGCACCTGAGCTATACACGTGTAAGCCTGATGGAAGATGAGACCAAACTTAAACTGAGGAAAAAGTAAGCTATCCTTAGCTGAGCCACAGTTTGATGCTACATGTAAAAAAAGTTAAACATAAACATAGATAAGATGGAAAAAATTAATAGTAAACATAATAAGTCAGTGTTCACACACACAAAATTAATTGTCAGTATGTGGGTGAAAACAAATATTCATTGGTGGTATCGCATATTCGTTCCCCAGAGGGAATATGTTTGCTGAATATTTTTGTTCTGGGGGAACAAACAGTCCTTTACACCAGTCCTCTCAACTTTGAAATAGATTCTTCAGTAACTACAGAGTTTTTTTTTTTCTCACAAATATATAGGCCTTAACACTTGAAACCAAAAATTGATCACTTACATTAAAGATATAACAGACGTAGTAGGCCAGCCACTGTTTAGCTGTGCTGACCTTGGGTCGCAGAGCTTATGCAATCACTCATATCTGTCCATCCCTGCCAGTATTTATATTCGTTTTAACAAGTGGAATAAGTGGCACAGGCCATTGCCTTATTTCACATTCATCTATTACATCTAAAATTGATACTTAAGACTGAATGTAGAGAACTCCGTTTTAATTGAGATGTCCGTACATCCGTCTGTAAACTTGAGCTTGTTAGCGCGATACCATCCACAGTTTCCAAGTTAGACCAATAGAACTTTCAGTACTTATATATATATGTGTATGAAAATCTAGGTCAAGTTTAATATTGGTGCTGCCACCTACAGTATTATGTAATAGATGGGTCGAAATGTGAAAATCTTGGGAACGCTTAATTAGCATGTTTAATTCTTGGTGGACCTTTATGAAATGACGTGGGATTATGGGGGAGGCAAAATCATGATCAAGCTTGATACTAGTGGCGCCACATATAGTTGTACAGAAATAATTTGTCAAAATGTGTTCACACTTATATAAATTCATTATTTCAGCAAATAATGCAGGTAGCTGTACCAAATTTATAGAATATTTGTGTCATGGTTAAAACTAGAATGCTACACATTATAGATGACCTTGGCCACTTGTTGAAGGTCACTGGGACTATAAAGTTGATAGAGGTGAGTAGCTAGTATAGGGCTTTGTACCTTTAGTTGCGGTTATGATGTGAATAAAACATCAACATTCATCAGTAGTACATGTAATTGAATTGACAGTGATAAGATCTCTGAATACGGTGGATATATTCATTTCCTTGTGTGTTTATTATGTCTGGGTGCCAACCCAGACGTTTTGTTTTTCCAAGAATTCTTCCTTCTTTCCTTCCTTCCTTTCTCTCTCTCTCTCTCTCTCTCTCTCTCTCTCTGTCTGTCTCTCTCTCTCTCTCTCTCTCTCTCTCTCTCTCTCTCTCTCTCTCTCTCTCTCTCTCTCTTTCTCTCTCTCTTTCTCTTTCTCTTTACACTCAGACTTGTCTGGAGTTTTTCTCGGACACTATTATTCAGAAAACCACCAAACTTGCCATCATGACTGACCCACCAGTGAAATTAGGCGCCTGACTTGGAATAGTCATGATGTTGAAAATTATGCAAATTATGGGCAATTAAAATTTTAAAAGCTTTATATCTTCAAATATAGAGACACAAAGTTCTAACTTACACATATATAGGTTTGAGACATCTGGCAAATCCGATAGCATGCAAACAAAAGTTGGGGAATTTTAATGTGTGCTAAATTCAGTGAATTTCCCAACAATCCACATTTTGACTAGGGCTTCTGCTGTACTGCAATAAGCCTCCATGGTGCTAGGCAACCATTTTTCATTCATGATACTTGAACCTGTCTCATAGGCAGCCTTCTAGCCATGCCTGCTGGGTTTATGGTTTGAAAGGTTTAGGTCTTATGGCAAATGGGAGGTGGGGGGGGGGGGGACTCCCAACAACTGTGTAATGAGGTTCTCAATAAAATACAGAGAATCTCTTTCTGTTCATGCAAGTAACATATCTGATCCATGTTCACACTAATGCTGCACAGAGCTGTAAGTGCACCATGGCTGGGACTGACCAGTCAGAGTGTCCTAGCTGGTCTGTGCCTGAGGCTAGGAGTCTGCTGGTCTTATCAATCAGTCCCAAGGGATGGGAGGGACTGGACTTCTAGGCAGAACAAGCCAGAGTACACCCTCTGTTAAAAATAGACTCCACACAGAGCTGAGTTTGCTGGACCCGATGAAAGTCTGACTTACAGTCCTCAGTGACTGTTTTCACAACTTGGTGAATTTGAAAAAGTGTGTGGATTTGTGTCATCTCAATGGACACATCCATGTCTTTGTTATCTTGTAACCAGTGAGATGAAGCTTGTTCTTCATAGCCAATACCATGGATAGTCGACTGAGAGGGACGATCCATGCCAATACTGAGTCAGTATAGTGCATGTCTCAGTTCAAAGGTACATGTAGTTTTGTGGCAGCATCTGTTGAATTTTGTTAATGAAATAAAGAAACAAAGACAGTTTTGTATTGCATGTATAAACATCCCTCTGAATTATAATATGTGTACACTGTACATGCACATATACTCATCTATACTCTCCAGAAGGGCTGACCCTCTCAGGAGTGGGCACTTTTCTCGGGTCACGAGGGAGCTCACTGTAGAGAGGTTTCACTGTACAGTGGTACCTGCAATTTAAGACCACCCCTAATGCCAGACAAAAGTAGTCACATAGGACAGGTGGTCTTTCATCTCAGATAAATTAATAAAGAAATATAAGGCCAATGTCTGTCTTCCTTTCTTTCTTTCTGACCAAGTTGGTCCATAGTTTTTCTCAGACAATATTGGAAAAAAACACCAAACTTGCCATGGTGACTGACATAACCAGCAAAATTGTGCATCTCATTTGGAACAGTCATGATTAAAATTATGCAAATTTTAGAAGCAACAAAAATTTTAAAAGCGCCATATCTTCCAAACTATTGCAGATGGACTTAAAATTTCAGTGTGCATATATACCTTTTTGACACTTGCCACTAGTTGTAGAATTTCAAATTATGCTAATAAGGGGCATTGAAAAATTTAAAAATTGAGTATCTCCAAAACTATTGTACATAGAGATGCCACTCCAACTTCAATTTGTAGGTTTGTGGCAAAACCGCATCCAGTGTACCACGAACCAAAGTTGTAGGATTTTAATTTATGCATATTAGGTGAATATGCAAAATGTAAATCTTTAATAGCTTTAAATCTATTATAGAGGTACCGTTTCTACTTCAATTTATGGGTTTGTGGCATAACCCCATCCAATGAACCAAGGTTCTTCTAGGCTTATGATTCATGCAAGTTAGACAAATACACAAAATTAAAATGTTGAATAGCTTCAAAACTATTACAGATAGTAGTTTCATTCAAACTTCACTTTATAAGCTTGGGACATGGCCACATCCCTTGAACCAAGAACCGAAGCTGAGGATTTTAATTTATAAAAATTAGGCTAATACATGAAATTTAGATTATGTTGAACAATTGGCAAAGTGTATCATTTCAAACTGTTCTCATTTTGAAGGCACCCAGACAGATTTGCTGTAAAGCAAATCTCCTTTTCTAGTTTTCATTGTTTTCACACTTCAGACATTTGATGTAACTGATTAAAAAGTAATTTTACTATTTTGGACATAGAAAGAACTTATGTAATGTCATTTATTACTGTTAATATATATTCTTAGATTCTGAAATTGAAGGGGCTGACTTTACTAAATATAAGGTGAAGATAAGCAACTGCCATCACAAAAAGAAACATATCCGAAAATTGTGGACACTATTACACCTAGAAACTCCAAACTATATATAGAGTCTGGCCTTTTTATTAAGAGGAGTGAACAGTTTGAAAATTATTCAAATTAGGACCATTTTAATCTTGGTAACCCAGAAAAATGGGGCTTGTAGCTGGGGACATCTGGTGGCAAAAAAGTTCCGTTCAGGGTGTGGCAAGCTGGCCAGATAACACATTGGTCTGGCTTGGTAGGTGGTGACATTTGGTGGCTGAAAAGTGCAGTTGAGGCTTTGAGAAGGTTGCTCAGGAGAAGTTCTCTATTAGTGGAGATCAATCTAACATCTGGTAAAGTCAGTACTTCTCTTTGAAGTGTTGACTTGAATGTGGAACTTTCCATACTGTGTATGAAAAACAAAACACGCAGACGAAGGAGCAAATACACTGTACATTGTTTATACCCCACTGTCCACAGTCTGTACGATGGCAGGTAATAGAAAGAGGCCAGTCATAGATGCAGGCTGTAGTCTGTCCTGCTGTGTGGATGAACAGTCACGATCAGAAAGGTCCCCAGGGTATAAATTGGCTCCTTATTTTGGAACATTGAAATAGCCAATTTTTGTTTTCACATTTTGACAATAGGAGAAGTTCAAAATACATGGACAGCTACACATCACTTCATACCTTTTAGTAAGCTGGAACAAGATAGGTTATCAAATGAATGCGGTGTCTTCACCATCTTCATAGCAAACAGCTGGATGAGTGTACTCCGGTACTTCTCAAGTGACATGGAGCAGTGTTGTCAGTAACTTAAAATAGAAGGAAGATTCGCCCTGCCCTTTTTCTTTGGTTTCCTGCCCTTTTCTATTATATTTTTTCACATTTTGGGCAATTACACTCTTTGTCATACAGATTCAATATAATTTAGACAAATTGAGAAACTCACTTATCAGTCTATCTAAACCATGATTATATTAAGATACAAATTCAGAAGTATTTCCATAAAAGCAACACAAAAAATGCTTGTTTAAGGACCGCTACTTTTGGGGTACCCGTTTTAATTGTCATTGTGCGCTTGAAAGTGCCCTTTTAATGAAAGGTGCCATGCCCTCTTGAAAAGTAGGAGACAACACTGTAGAGATATGGAGGCCACACAGACAGCTGCAACATGGTTCCCAAGCTCCACGCATGTTGAAGCCAGATCAGAGATCAGCTGGGTGACTGGTAGCTAGACCTGTGTAGACCTACTACATGTATGTGAACAGTGCTGCTTTGATATCATGACCGAAGCACTGCTTCAGACATGATATCCGACGTCAGTCATGGAATCCACACAATCACTGGATGGGGAGTATTAAAGTCTATAACTAACACTGGTCAAAGGTTTTAATGCAGCCATCTGATTGGCTGTTGCCTGCTGCCCATGATAGAAATAAACACAATTCTTGCTTTTACTTAAAATGGGCGGCAGCAGTTCAAATTGTTGGGTGTCACAGCTTAGTGGAATTTAGTGTTGGTGTAGACGTTTTTAGTTGGGGTTTGGGGTGGTGTAATACTGCATGTGATGACAAGTTTTTCAGTGCTAATGCTCAACCTCAATCATAAATCTGTGTTCCAGAATATTCCCTCACTGTGGAAGTTACATAACTTGTGGACGCTTTCAAAGTGCAGCTGTATTTTTGGGCATCATTAAGGATGCATACACACACAGATGCAAGCTATTTCAGCTGACTTGACCAGAATTATTTGTTTTCAGCTGCGACCAAAAACAATTATAGTGGGTCAATCGGTGGTCTGTGTCATGTTTTAGTGTAAATTGGCATGCCGTTATCCATAAAGTGTACTCAGTCAGCAAAATTTGAATGACCAGGACCTAATTTTCAAAGTCATTAAAGGACATAGAAAATGGCATTTAATTCTACATTTTGAGAAATAAGATGGCTAACAACATCAAATAAATCATAACAGGGAATGAAAATTCCCATGTCCTATTGTCCAGGTCAAGCAAAATAAATTTGATGTAGGACAAATGGAAATTCAGAAAAATACAATGTAAAA
Source organism: Hermodice carunculata (assembly GCA_964020975.1). Classification (NCBI taxonomy): domain Eukaryota; kingdom Metazoa; phylum Annelida; class Polychaeta; order Eunicida; family Amphinomidae; genus Hermodice; species Hermodice carunculata. Next base: position 2,986,564 of record OZ026616.1, on the reverse strand, counting down.
CGTAGGGGCACTTGACCTCGGGCAAGTAAACATGTGGTGGAATTTTCTAGATGTGTGATATTACATTATATGAATGACACTTGACCTACATTCTCAAGGTCACAGAGGGAATACATTTTGGGAAATGATAATGGTCATTACATCTGAACTTGTCCACATGCATTGATGCACATCAGTATTCCAGTACAGTGAAACCTGTTTGGTGAGACCACTCTAATTAAAGACCACTTGCCTTTTAAGACCATATTCCCCAAGTCTGTTTTGCTATCTTTCCCATTTAATTGCACTTCCATTGAGAGACTGGTCACCTGTCTTATGTGACCACTTTTTAGCCTGCCCTAAGGGTGGTCTCTCAAAACAGGTTTTACTGTATACGAATATTATGCAGACAAAAGTTTGACGTGTGGAGTCATGGTGGCGCCACTGGTGCTATTAAGGGGAACCAGCATCCCAGGTATTAAACGCACATTAAATTCTGTATTTTGCTTATGAATTGAGATGGAACTTCCAAATTTACACCAAATATGTGTTAGGCCAATGATCAAATTTGTGGAATTTTGGGTGACCTAGACATATTTTTCAGGGTCATTAAGGATGTAGTAAAGGATACTAAATTTGACATGTTGAGAAATTAGAAGGCCAACAATAACAAATGTACCATAAGTCAGTATCATATATGGAAGTTTGACATTGCTGATGTGGGACACCTTGGCCTATTTTTTCAAAGTCATGGAGCAAATGCAAATCTAAAAAATGATTTTATTGTGATGCCCATTATATAATAAATTGAGATGAAGCAACAAAACTTACACAAAATCTGCTTAGGCCAATGGTCAAATTTTGTAATATGTTGATAAAGAATAAGGGGAACAATACCAAATTTATCACAGATGTGTTCATGTAAAAGTTTGGTGTTGCGTCATATGGATGACTTTGACTTATTGCTCAGGGTCATGGAGGGAATGCTTTTCAGGTAATGAACTCTTGGTAATGGTAATCAGATTATATGTCAGCAGAGCATTAAACCTGTGGGCCTCTTGTTCTTTAATGTAGGACAGTTCCAATCTCATCTCCAATCAAGGTGGGCCTGCTTCACTTGACTCTGTTCATCATAGGTCAGCTGAGCACAGGCTGATAAGAACCCTTTTGTTAGCATTGTGGATGCAAGAACTTTGGTACAAATTGAGTCACATGTATTACCATAAAACTTTTACTCTAAGCATCTCATTGGAATTTGGCTGAGCTTGACATTCAGCGACTTTAATTTTGCCTAGTTATAAGGCATCATCATGGTTTCACCTTGACCAAGCGGGTCTTGAGGTTGTTCTGTGTTTTACACAACATTTGTAAATCAAGATTATATTCATGCACATGGGTGACAGGGCATGAAATGATGAGCCCTACATTGTGGATGTATAGCCCAAGAGGAGGATGACTCAGTGCTCAGGCATTACGTGGTGTCAGACTTGCCTGTAATTGTTTTGCCCTGTTACATCCACTGAAGTGTCAAGTATCCCAGCAGAGGAACTGCCAGGGGCCCAGTTAAATGGCTCACACTTCAGTCCTTGTGCCTCAACTATTAATTTGTCATTTTGACCTGTAATGTGATTTGTTAAATGACTGCAGCCTGAAAATATCTGCATTTCAACAGATGTTAGCTCTTGAAGTCTTCTGGCAGCAAGTGCAAAATTGTGAGATTAACTTGTTGTCATTTGATAAATTGGAAACACAATACACCAGCAATTAATGAGGTTCATCTTGTGATCAGGGAGGAGAGTGAACTCTGTGTGAACAAAACATTCTTGATATGTGTCTCACTTGGGGCCTCAGTATAATCAGAGACAATGACGGGCTGTTTTAAACAGAGGGATTTTTGTGTTACTAGCAATAATTCATTTTCGTAGAATGGCATTTTATTATTATTTTTACTGTGTATACAAGTAAAACAAACATCAACAGACACCACTGTACAAAAGGTGTTTGTGTTGGTTCTGCCAGCTCCCCAATCTTTTTTTTTTTTTTTTTTTTTTTTTTTTGCAAGAAATAAAACCTATATGTTTAAACCAAAAAAAACCCCAAGAGAAAATCAACTCACTAGAGAACAACAAAAAGTGCGGGTATATGTTACTGATGTACCCGTTATTGTTTTACGTGTAGCATTTATTGTTTTACCTGGATGTGTTGTTTTTTCTGGCGGTATATATTCAAGTAATGGTGTTTGTGTATCTGCCGACAAATTTGTGAATTAAATTTGTCAGGGCTGAGCAGAAATAGTGTGCATTAGCATATATTTACATTCCCTTTATTGTTTAACATTGAAAGAATAGGAACTGTTGTTTTCCTCACCATCTCATGAAGACATCGTCTACACGCAAGTCTGCACACGCCAGCTATGCAGCCCCTTCACAATTTTATACGCCAGTACATTGGGCACTACTTTTCAGTATAGCTAATAGTTAATCTTGTATTCATTGTGTTATTCTGGGTATTTTATCCCAAAAAATAACTTACTTGTGTACTTTTTCCCTAATGTGAACGAATCTTGTATTTTGTAAAGCTATCTGTTCAAATATATGAACATTTACAAAGGGACTATTTTTCTTTCCTGTTTGTTGCTTTTGGGATAGACTGGTTGCCAGGTAACGGGGGTGTGGTTAGCGCTTATCTTTCTATTGATCCCACCCCCCTTAAACCAAGGCAATTTATGTGGAAAAAACGTTCTTTGGCGATCGTGCATCACTTGTAATTATTATCAAAAATTCAAAAAATAGGAAAAAATGTAAATATAATAAATAAACTTCATTGTCATTGTTTTCATGAGCGTGTGAGGAAAACTTTATGGCTGGTATTTTTGGGATGAAACGCTTTCGCGCTTCATCCAAAATACCAGCCATAAAGTTTTCCTCACATGCTCATGAAAACAATGACAATGAAGTTTATTTATTAAGTGATACCAGGACCATAGTTCTTGTACCTGGGCAGTATGTGTAGAGTTCACTCATATTATACAAACAGCCACCACAGTGCCACATGTTCCACATTTGTCTGAGCCAAAAAGAACGGCACAATGCACTGTCTCTGTGCTCCATAGCCAATCTGGCTACTGTCTATGTCTAAACCTGGACCTCAATCAATTCTTTTGTCACTTTGATTCAAAATTCTGAAAATTTAAGGTTTCAACAGCCAAATAAATTTATGAATGGGTCGTCAGCAGGAAACCATGAAGTATGTTTTGCAGCCTTAAATTCCCAGATGCACTTTATTTTTGATGGTGGCTACATTGTATTTGATAAAGGTGACACATGTGAATTTAAATAGTGGATGAATGCGAAGTAATAGCAAATACATAAAATGTATGACAGGTTCTTAGCTATAATGGTAATACTTTGAGAACTTGTACGTCCTAGTATATGCACTGAAAAAGGGAAAAAATCGCAAAATTCAAATTAAAGCTTACCCTGAAAAAAGGCCTCCATATGTATTCACGTATGTTCTCAGAGAGGGGACACCAAAGAGACCTAACTACCCAAAAGTTTAAGTACTGAATCATTGCCTTGAATTCGAAATAACACAAAGGTGCCACAAATCAACCTGATCCAGTGTATGCTTGAAGAAAAGAACAAATCAAACTCTGTTCTTGGACTGGTTGTTCTACTTGAAATGAAACTACATATTTTTGGCTCTTTTGACCACAAGTCTCAGAGCTTACAATCAGTCATGTCTACCTGTTCCTCATTCCATCTATCCGTCCATGAACTTTTTGCTTATGAGCGTGATGCAGTCGACAGCTTTCAATATGGCCCCATATAACTTTCAGGACTTATCAAGTATATGAAAATCTAGGTTTGGTTCAATATTGGTGGTGCCACCCACAGTATTATATATTATATGGGTCTAAATGTGATAAAAATTTGTCACTGCTGTGGCATCCTTAATGTGTGATAGCTCTTCGTGAAATTTAGTAGGATTGTGGAGGAGATCAAAATGTCAGTTGCATATAACTATGGCACCACTTATAATTTGACAGAAATTATGGGCCAAAATGTGTTCAAAATTATAGAATTCCATATCTCAAAAAGTAATTGAATTAATTAGTCTTGCCAAATTTATAGAATATGTAGAGCATGTCCAATGCTAGTACATTATATAATATATCAGTTACCTTGACCTATGTTAATGAGGTTACCAGACCTGTAAAGTTGAAAAGGGTGATTTTATAATGGCAGGGTGTAGCTTGGACATCAATGGACATCAACGGCAAAGAGGATTCAGGCTCCAGATCAAAATTGCATTTGATTACATTGAACATAAAACACTTCTTTGGTGACCTACTTTTCGAGTCACTTTGACCCATTGATTATGGACTTTGGCACTTATCCAAGTTTGTTGTTTTAAATAACTCCAAAAGTTATGATCCGACTTGAGAAACACAGACCATCTGTGAAAAGCTGGATGCAGGCCACACATTTTGAACTTAATTTTTTAATCCAAGTTGAATATCAATGTCAGATGGCCTGTAGGAATATAGTGGTCATCTTGTGAATGCTCTGCACCCCACAGTTTTTGAGTTAGCTCTGTGTAACTTTTAGGACTTGAAAAATGTATGAAAATCTATGTCGACATACTTGTTGATCAAAGCTTTTCCATGCCATATTTTTTATACCATAACACCTAAAGCTACCAAGTTTGGTATGTGGACACTTCATAGGGTAGCAGTGTGTCACGCATGAAACTAGATCACTGTGACCTTTGCCCCCATTAACGTTTTAGCTTGTCGAGGCCATATTTTGTATACCATCACTGACAGGGGTACCAAATTTGGTGGGTTAATACTTATTGGGGTAGTGGTGTGTGGCACACCAAAATTGGGTCACTGTGACATTGACCTTTGACCCCCAATAAAGATTTAGCTTGTCCAGGCAATATTTCCTAAACCATAACACCAAATTTGGTTTGTGGACACTTCATAGGAGAGGTGTATGTTACGCACCAGAATTGGGTCACTGCAGCCTTTGACCTTGACCTTTGACGCCCTCAAAGTTTAAGCTTGACCAGGCGATGTTTTGTATACCATAATACCTACAGTTACCAAATTTGGTGGGTAGATACTTTATTGGATAGGGCTGTATCGTCCACCAAAATTGAGTCAATGTGTCTTTGACCTTGACCTTTGACCCCCATAAAGATTTAGCTTGTCTGGACTATATTTCCCATATACCATAACACCTACAGGTACCAAAGTTGGGGGCTGGTCACTTCATGTGATTAGAGTGTGTTGTGGACCAAAATTGGGTCACTGTGACCTTTGACCTTGACCTTTGACCCCTTAAAGTTTTAGCTTGTCTGGGCCATGTTTCATATGTGAAACTCCAGATGTACTTCCCAATAATGTTTAATAGTAAGTAAGTAAACTGAGGTGTAGGATCCACCATTACCAATTATATCCAATCTGTAACAAATGGTACATATTAAGTGACGCTGTAACTTTGAAATTGGATCAGGGTAACCCAGAAACTATCCCAAGTTAGGTGTCATCCAGATGCATCATTCTATCACTTTTCACCAAGTTTCGCTGAGTTTTTTTGTTCGTTATCACGCATAAACAAATTTCACACGAGTACAGTCAACCTTGTTATCTATGCCCTGGTGAGGGAATATGTATTACATATCTCTGCAATACTTGATCTTGTTTAAAATGTCTTGAAAATACAAAATTCCCTATTTCAAAAAATGATTGAATTAAATACGCCACATTTATGGGATATACAAAGAATGTCCAAGGTTACCTTGACCTATTTTTGCTAGGTCACCGGACCTGTTAAATTGTAGGAAGAGGTCATTTTGTAATGGCAGGGTGTAGCTTGAACATCAGTGGCAAAGAGAATTCAGCCTCCAGATCAAAATTGCACTTGATTAGATTGCATATAAAACTCTACTTAGTTTCTGAGTTACTTTGACCCAACGATTGTGTGACCTTGACCTTTTTTCAAGGCCATTAAGCACTTTCTCGACAACTTCAGTCAATATCTTGATAAAGAATGAGGCGAAGAATGCCAAATGTGTGACAAATGTGTATTATGTGATAGTTTGGTATTGTATGGTGGGGATGACCTTGATTAGTTTTTCAAGGGCACTGAGCAAACACATTTCAGGAAATGATTTTTGTTGACAATGGTGAGCAGAGCATTATGCCTATTGGCCTCTTATTACATAACTAGCACAGTAATAGATGAGAAACACAAATGAAACCCTTGTTCTGTTTGTTGAGAACATATCCATACATTTGTAAAATAAAAGATGTGTTTTTATTGAAGTAATGACCTTTTTCAGTTATTGTGTCTGTGTTATTTTTCTTCATTCTTGATGTGACACCTGGGTCTTACTTGCCCCGCCTGAGCAGTACAATGTTTACTAGTGTGTGACACCTAGACAATACTTGCCCTTGTTGGGCAGTACAGTGTTCATTAGTGTGTAATACCTAGACAATACTTGCCCTTCTTGGGCATTACAGTGTTCATTAGTGTGTAATACCTAGACAATACTTGCCCTTCTTGGGCATTACAGTGTTCATTAGTGTGTAATACCTAGACAATACTTGCCCTTCTTGGGCAGTACAGTGTTCATTAGTGTGTAATACCTAGACAATACTTGCCCTTCCTGGGCAGTACGGTGTTTATAAGTGTGTGATACCTGGACAATATGTGTCCTGCTTGGGCAGTACGCTGTTCACTTGTGTTGGACAACTAGATTATACTTGCCCTGCTTGGGCAGTACAGTGTTCACTTGTGTTGGACACCTGGACCACGAGGACTTGCTTTTGTAGATTAAATGTTGTATCACATTATTTGCATGGAACAAAGCTGAGCAAACATTGTACATACAGTCAAAATGTATGTACAGTTACCAGCCCACAACTTTTGTATCTAAATTACCTCATCTATTGAAATTTTTGTATTTCAAAGTTTATTTGTTTTACTTGTTAAATGGTTTGTTGTTCCAGTGCTGTTTGTTTCGCGGATGTCCTTTTGTCAAGTGAAGTTGAAGGGAAGAAGCTAACTCTTGTATGAAAAGAGCTCTCCAAACAGGCGAGCAAACTCCCGTGGGGATCAGACCGACACAGAAATATTTGGGATCGAGTTAATAAAATGGTCAACTTTTTCACTGCTCTGATGTCAGAATAAATCATTTATTTTCTTAGGCGTACTGCGGAAAGAGCATGTCTATGAAGTTCCCCCCAAAGCTACATGTACGTGCCGAAAGATTTGTTTTCCTGCTCATACACTGTGTGTTTGTTGAAATGATCTCAGACACAATGTTTACAAATCTAGTTTGCTGCTGTTTGAGGTTGAACATATATTATCTGCTCCAGGGCACAGGCAATTTGGATAACAAATAAATCTGCTAATAGAAAAAAAAAAAAAAATCTGTTCCAAAAATGTCGTATCGTTGAATATATGAAGAGTACTGAGAACAGCCAGTGCAGGGGACATTGCTGCTTTGCCTGGGACCCTCCATGCTAGCAAGCAGCAGGAAATACAGTCGTAGCATTGTTGTATCAAGGAGTCTGTATAAAAAGAGTTTGCACTTCCTGATCAGAAATCTTTGTGGGTGCCAGTCAGAAGTGCAAGTAATTTCATGCTTTTGTGTTGTTGTTTTTTTTTTTTTTGACAGGCAGTCATACACAGTGTTGTAAATGTAAATTGCTCCCTTGTTGCTTTCAATACACACAACATGGAAATATTTACTGTCCTTGTCATAAACCAAGCTTTGTTTGCTTCCTTGCTGAAATTGACAGAAGCCAATTGATGTTTTTACAAGGCAAAATTTCATTACATTTGAATTTAAAGCATGATTTTCTGACAAGTTACAAGGCAAAAAGCCTTTCCAAGAAGTCAACCCAAATGTTTCACAGTGATTAGGAATCTGCACGTTCAGATATTTCTGAAAAAGTTGGTCACATTGAGGTTGACATTGTGGAACATACTTTTAACATTGATTATTTGCAGAAATACTTTGCTTTGAATGGTAATAACATACCCTACCCCCTCACTGCCCCGTCCCTGTCCCAACATGTTGCTTGAGAGATGTGTTTGGGCTGCCTCTTTGGGACAATGTTGTCAAAGCACATGCATGGTAGGAGTACATTATTGTGAAAGTGTATGTGTGAAGTCATCAGTCATTTCTACTACAAAAGGCCTTTAATTTGTTTACTGACAAACCATGTGAAAATAAGCTTTCCCAAAGGCACAGATATGAGTGCAGACTCCTTACCCAGCATGGACTCCTTGATAATATTGTTGTACAGTGCTCCCCCTCTTCAGAGGCCCCCCTGATGAGAGGCCACCCCCTCTTGAGAGGCCACTTCTCAATGCAGCAAGGGTAGCCTTTGTATCATATTTTCCCCCTCATGAGAGGCCACCCCTCTTATAAGGCCAGATTTCTGGTGCATTGGGGGTGGCCTCACAAGAGGGGGACCACTGTACAGCTACTTGTGTCATAACACACCAGCTGTGCACAATCATTAACACTGGTCTTTGCACTATATTTTGTCTCCATGTGCTGAAAATTTTGCTTTGAAAATTGGACATCGGTCACAGGTCTACATTTACAAGTCCGCATCCAGAGTGAGATGAATCATTGCCTTTGAAGAGTTGATTCCTTTTCATGTTAACTGTACACTAGCTAGGGGATAGGGTAACGTCATTCCACCATGTTTCAAAAGTTTGGGTGGGCTAGAATTAGGGTTTGTGGTACAAGCAAAGACAGAGTGGTACCTGCAAAGACCACCACTTGTGAGAGACTGCATATCTTCAAAACTGCCCCTTTAAAGCACCAAAGCGTATATCTAATAAATTATGTCTCCCCATGTAACATTAGGACACATTGGTGTTGCATCCATTCCTCCTTCTCCTCCTCCTCCTCCTTGATGCAGACAAGAGTGTCACCAAAGTAAATAAAACTTTTTTAAGATAATGTTACTGAGCAAGGTCTAGATCAGGTTGACCTAATTCCCAAGGTCACAGAGCCACATTCAAAAATTATTTCTGCATTATCGTAAGTTTTTGCTTTCATATTGCAGGATTATAGTTCTGTATGAGGGCTCGGTCAAGCTTGAAGATGGGTGACCTTGACCCAATTCCCAAGGTCACAAAGCCACATTAGGGAATTTTGGTCTAGACATGATAACTCAAGAATCATTTCAGTAAATTTACTCCAACTTGGAAAGATAATATTACTAACCAAATCCCAGGTCAAGTTCAATGGTGGGTGACCTTGACCCAATTTCCAAGGTCACAGAGCAATAGTAGTGAATTTCAATGCAGACACAATATCTCAAGAAGCATTTTACCAAATTCAATCTACGAGAAAGACCTTTTCTACAATTCTGAATTAGTTATTTACATATGTATACATGGCACCTATTTATGCATGGAGTGGTCATTGTATGGTGAAATTTTTAACAAAGTTGGTTCACTTCAGCATACGTTTCAATGAGGGTAACCACATTTTTTACAATTTTTGTCAGAGGTTGGAGCGCATCGCTGAAAGGAAGGACAAAGTTACTTTGGTCTTATTTGTAGGTCATTAGGATTAGTATTAGAAATCTCTAAGGGTGACAACTGGTCTGGGTGCATGGGGAGACATTTGATTTTTTTTTTTAACACTTTGCAGCTTCATGTAGGATCCTTGCAGCCTGTGTCTGCTGATTATTAGTTTATTTAGCTCTGCTGACCACAGAGTGCAGAGCTTATGCACTCCACAGTTTCTAAGATAGCCCCATATAACTTCAGAACATATCAAATATATGAAAATCTAGGTTGAGCTCGATATTGGTGGCGCCACCTACAGTTGTTTGTAATGTATGGGTCAAAATGTGAAAATTTTTTGAACACTCTACCATCTAAACTAGGCAACAAAAGTAACTCTCCGCCTTCGTTGGAACTTGTATTTTGTATGTTTTAGATATATATCTCCAAAATTTCTGTTGACATGTGGGACATAACATCTTGTCCTCATTATCTGTGATTTTTAAAAACATTGGCGCCCATACTTAGCTGCATTTACACTGGATACAAGTCACAGTCGAAATGGAGAGTTCACGATAATGTTATTGGATGGCACCGTTAATTATCAATGTGCTTCTCTGTGAACGAAGGATAACCAAGCAGATTTAAAGATGCTCTTATTAACTTATCATTTGATTTGGGTTTTAATTAAAAAAAAAGAAGACACGCTTCACTCAGCAAGGTCACACTAGACATTAGCTTGCATAATCAGGGCTATTATCACCATGATCACTGCTTGAGTGTATCACAGTGTCTTGAAAATTATTGGCAACATTGTGACAATTGTCTGTCACAGAAACACTTTACTACATATTGATTGATGTCTCAATTATCAGCATTAATAAGCAGTATAAGCACCATTGTTTTGCATACATTAATGCCATGAAAAGAAAAGAATTTGACTATTTTGAAATGGATATTAACAAGAACAAGAGAGTCGCACACTGCCTCACTGCCCTGTGTCATCTGTTTTGCGAACTCTCAATTTCAACTTTGATATGCATCTAGTGCAAATGCAGCCAAGCACGGTCACTAATCCTTATGAAAATCACAGGTACATTCGACAAGATATGTCACACATACCAACAAGAATTTTGGTGATTCACAGAAAAACAGGTAAAATACAGATTTTGGAAAAGGTGGAGAGTTACTTTTGTTGCCTAGTTTATAGTATGTGGTAGATCTAAACAAAATTTAGTGGGATTGTGGAGGAGATCAGTATTTCAGTTGCAAAATTTGATACTAGTGGCACCTCCCAAAATTTGTCGGAAATTATGGGCCAAAATGTGTTTAAAGATATAAAATTCCATACCTTGAAAAGTGATTGAATTAGACTTGCCAAATTTAGAGGATCCATAGACCATGTCCAGTGCTAGGATGTTATGTAATATCAGTGACCTTGACCTATTTTTGTTAGGTCAACAGACCTGTAAAGTGGAAAGAGATGATTTTGCAGTGGCAGGGTGTGGCTTGGATATCAATGGCAAAAAGAATTGAGCCTCCAAATTAAAATTGCCCTTGGTTAGATTGTACATAAAACTGTACTTGGTGACCTATTTTGGTATCACCTCGACCCAGTGATTATGGACTTTGGCGCTTGTCCAAATTTATTGTTTTTATTCAATAACTCAAAAAGCTATTTGAACAAACATACCATGTATGAATAGGTGGATGGTGGGTGCACATTTTAAATGTAACAATCTTTTAACGCGAGTTGAAATCAAGGTCAAATGGCCAGTTGGAATATAGGTGATCTTGTGAATGCTCAGCACCCCACAGCTTTTGAGTTAGGCCCATGTAACTTTAAGAACTTATAAACATGATAAAGTGTATGAATATCTATGTCAAGGTCAATGTTGGTGGTGCCACCTGTACAGGTACTGTTATGTAATATATGGGTCAAAATGTGAAAATCTTGTACCAGTCCAGCCTCCTTAATTTTTGATGGACCTTCATGAAATTTAGTGGGATTGTAAAAGGGGTCAAAATCTCAGTTGCTTATTATATTAGTGGCACCATCCGTAACTTGACATAAATTATGAGTTAAAATGGCTTGAAAGGTACAAAATCCCATATCTCAAAAAAATAACTGAATTACACATGCCAAATTTAATGGATATATATATATATATATAGATTATGTCTAATGCTAATATGTTATCTTAAATCAGTGACCTTGACCTATATTTGTTAGGTCACCAGACCTATAAAGTTGGAATAGGTGGTTTTGTAATGGCAGGGTGTATCGTGGAAGCCAACGGCCAAGAATTGAACCTCCAGGTCAAATTGCACTTGATTTGATTGTATATAAAACTCTACTTGATGACCAAGTTTTCTGGGTCACATTGGTGGAATGATTGTGTGACCTTTAACTATTTATCAAGGTCAGTTAGCACTAAAGAAAAGTACATTGAATTCAATATCATGATAAAGAGGCAAGTGATGCCAAATGTACCACAACTGTGTATCATGTCGAAGTTTGAAGTTGCATAATATGGATGACCTTGATTAATTATGGGTCCCCGTGCAACGGGGGGGACATATTGTTTTTGCGTCTGTTTCTTCCGCTTCTTCTTCTTCTTCTTCTTCTTCTTCTTCTTCTTCTTCTTCTTCTTCTTCTTCTTCTTCTTCTTCTTCTTCAACACATTGTTGTGTGCGTTGCTAACGCATTTACTCGAGAAAGATTTGATTTGGGAAGTTGACATTTTTTGTAAGGATGTTCCTATATAAAACCTTGCTTGGGATTGCAGATGAGTGACCTTGACCTATTTTTCAAGGTCACATGGGCATGTCGTGTAAAATTGACGCGGACGCAATAACTCTTGACTTAGGAGGTTGTAATTTTGCATATTTATGTACCATAATACCAACTAGCTTGGTAATGTAGATGGGTGACCTTGACCGATTTTCAAGGTCACATGGCCACTTTTAAAAATCATTGCAGATGCACTCGAGAAAGATTTGACTTAAAGACGTTGATATTTTGTGTGATTATGTTTCTATGTAAGATTTTTGTAAGACTTTGCTTGTAACTGCAAATGTATGACCTTGACCTATTTTTCAAGGTCACGTGGCCATGTCATGTAAAATTGACGCTGACGCACTAACTCCACAAGGATTTGACTTGAGAGGTTGAAATTTTGCATGATTATATACCATAATATGAACTAGGTTGGGATTGCAGATGGGTGACCTTGACCTATTTTTCAAGGTCACATGGGCATGTCATGTAAAATTGATGCGGACGCAATAACTCCGCAAGGATTTGACTTAAGAGGTTGAAATTTTGCATGATTATGTAACATAATGTGAACTAGGTTGGGAATGTAGATGGATGACCTTGACCTATTTTCAAGGTCACATGGCCACTTTTTTAAAAATCATTGCAGATGCACTTGTGAAAGATTTGACTTAAAGAGGTTGACATTTTGTGTGATTATATTTCTATGTAGACCTTTGTAAGACTTTGCTTGTAACTGCAGATGTATGACCTTGACCAATTTTTTAAGGTGGCGTGGGCATTTCGTCTAAAATCAATGTGGACGTGATAACTCAAGGAAGATTTGACTTGGGAAGTTGAAATTTTATGTGAAGACGTTCCTATATATGATCTTGCTTGGGATTGCAGATGGGTGACCTTGACATATTTTTAAGGTTGCGTGGGCATGTCATCTAACATTGACACACATGCAACAACTCTGCAAGGATTTGACGTAGGAGGTTGGAATTTTGCTTGTTTATGTTCCATAATACCAACTAGGTTGGGATTGTAGATGGGTGACCTTGACGTATTTTCAATGTCACATGGCCACTTTTTAAAAATCATTGCAGATGCACTCGAGAAAGATTTGACTTAAAGAGGTTGACATTTTGTGTGATTATGTTTCTATGCAAGACTTTTGTAAGACCTTGCTTGTAACTGCAAATGTATGACCTTGACCTAATTTTCAAGGTCACGTGGGCATTTTGTCAAAAATCAACGTTTTGAAATGTCAATAAAAAATGTACCTTCACCATATCAGTAGATCGTTGGAATCGGTGTGCCTATTTATAAAAATACAGTTGACAATAGTAAGGGCGCACGGGCAGACATTTGATTTTCTGTTGGAAAATCAGCCTGTTCTAGTTTATACATAATTATGTGTTTGTGTGTGTGTGTATATAGGCTCGTAAAAGATGATGACATGAAGAAGGTCAATAATATGATCTTACTAAGTCAGCAGCTTTCCTAGGCTAAGACACTGAACTGACCATTTCAGAGGTAAATATAACTATGATTTTACTCAAGTGTTATCATGTTAAAAGAAAAGAAAGAAAGAGGTACTCTAAAGTTTAGTGCTTGAGCAAAAAACACTGATTGGCAGTGAGCTTGCTGTGATCTCATGATGAGACCAGCAAGCTGGAGTTGGGTGTTCAACACATTACTCAGCTTATCTTAATTGGTTACCCCCCAGTGCACACAGTTGTCACCTCTGGATCACCTGGGCTGCTGGTGAGCAGTAGCTGTGTTTTGGGCCTCTTGGGTATTAACCAGGTGTGTGGATCTGTGTTGTGACATACTGATGTAATAGCTACTGCAACTGTGATAAGAGGACAGGAATTGATTGCTGCTTTAAAAGCTCTAAAAAAGCGTCAATTTTGTTTAATTTTCAGCTCATGATTAATATCTAATGATCTTTCATTATAATGATTATGGCATGCTTAAACACTGGACATGGAGTATATGTTATACATGTAAATAGGACATCAGCATTTTATTCTGTCTCAAAAACTGTCCCTGATGTGGGGTTTCATTTGGACACATCTAAATTATGCAGGATATTCTGTAGTATGACTTGCATTGGAACAAAAGATGAGTAAAATAATTGGGGTGCATTAGGATGAAAATGAATGAAGATTGTTAAAACTTTAAAACAAATGTCTAAGTTAGAAAGTTGCTTCTCAAAATCGTTGAACCCTTAGTTGTTTACCAGGTAGTCATGTTAATGCTGCAATTTGTTTAAATATTTTTGTGATTTTTTGAGTGGTAACACTATTATTTCGACTTCTTCTCCAGAACTGCTGATTAGCTTGAGCTGAAACATGGTAGAAATGTTCACTGACAAGAGGTGAAACAAACTTGTTCATAACTTGATGTTGCTATGGGCTCCTGATTTTTTGACAAATTTTTCATCATGGGTACTGATTGATAAATGCATACATTCGTCTGGCTTCCCTGACCTTGTAACTGTCTATTACTGCTCGGTTCAACTCATCCCAGGTTATCTCAGCTCACCAAATGTAAGCAACTTGGTCAACTCAGCATAGCCATGCAGGTGATTCCATAGCTCAGCTGAGCATGTGGTGATCACTCAGCCCAGTAGTTTTGATTGTTGATTTGCTAAATACCTACTGTATTCATTTTAACAGTAATACATGCCCTAATAAATGCAACGTGTCTATTTTAATCCAATAATGGTCCGTTATATCCCCGGTTATATCTTTACACAGGTACTTTCCAATAAATTTTGCACAAAAATGTCATCCAACTATTAAGTCAGGGTCATTTGCATGTAGAATCCCTGCACAAACCTATTTGGCCCCAAGAATCTTCTAATTGGTACATAGAGAGCACTACTATTAGCATTGAATGTAGTAGCTACATATAAATGCACATTATGTGCATGAGTAATATTATGTGTGTGAATGGATTCATGCCTTATAGGATTGTGTGTGTGTGAGTGCCTGTATGTGTAAATATCCAATGCAATTGTTGTTTTATATGTATGAGCACACAAGTCCATAAAGACCAATATTTATGCCCACATAGACATTATATATATAATATTACCTTTTATTTTCCTCCCGTCTTACTAACCAGCTCCTGCATTGGTTCATATGAAACAAATACATGCTCCCTGGGCTGCCTTTGAGTTTTTCAGCAGCAGTGGGCGACAATAGTTGGTGGTTGGCGGTGTTTGGTGAGGAAGATCACTTTCCAGACCTGCCAGACGTCGGCGGCAGTGGGCAGCTATCGCCCCTGACCACAGCCCATTGCCGCCAACCCATGCCCATCACTGCCAAATGGCACTCCTAGTGAGGATATGTGTGGGGAGTTTGTTTACTTTGTTATACCATTACTTTTCATATCTCTTTTGGGAAAAAAATGGTGGTCCTTAAAAGGATCATTTTTTGTTGTTGTTGTTGTTGTTGTGGTTGGGAGGCTGCATTGCATCAAAAGCGGTTGTGATCACCACACTTCTGTAAGGAAGCTTGGATCTGCCTTGGCATGCTGCTGGACCTCAGCCTGGGGCAGCACATCCCACAAATGCTGGATGATGGACGGGCCAGGAGAACAAGCTGGCCATGGCATCAATGGGATATTGTGTTGTTGTAGATACTGCATGCTGACTTGGGCAGTGTGTGGTCATGCCTTATCCTGTTGAAAGAGTAGCCCTCGATATTGTTGGATCCATTCATCAACTGTGGGCAGGATCTCCATGGAGCGCTGGCCTGTTAGTGTCTTCTTCGCCCTGATGACAGCTGTTCTCCCTGTTGCTGTAATTGCCCCCCCCCCCCCTCTCAGAAGGCATTCGTCAAACCCTTATTCTTCTATCATGGAAATCCAAGCAGAATCAGGATCTATCTGACCACTTCGTGCTGTTCCAGTGTTCAGGCCCAGGCTGCATGTTCCTCACCCTGCTGTACTGGTGTCTTGTGTGCAGGACTGAGACGGATGTGAATGGCAGAGCAGTATGCCCTCAGTTTGGCCCGCACTAGTCTCTTGTTAATGCTCTGATGTTGCAGGCCTGGCACCACTGCTGACAATACCTTTCAGTCGAAAGAAACCTGTGGCTCTTCACATAATGGATCAAATAACGGTCATCCATCCCATATGACAGTCTTGGTTGCCCTGATCCAGCATTCCTCTCGCTTCCTTTGGTTTCCTGGAAACAGTCCCACCACCTTTTTACCGATGGCCTGAAGCATCCATGGGTCCACTTGATAGTAAAGGTCATCTGAGCATAGGACTGTCACATTCCTTGTGTTCATAGTGTTTGCGGACCATGGGTACAGGCCTGCTGGAAGCCAGCAGAATCAGGACGTTCACAGTCAAATGGGTTGATCGAGGCCTGGCAGATCCCAACAAGATCCCAATATGCACAGTCTGCCATGTTGAGGCCCGGTAGATTCCAGCAAGATCCCAATATGCACAGTCTGCAGGGTCAGAGCCCAGCAGAGTCCCAACATAATCCAACGTTTCCTAGCAAATACCTGACAAAAGTAATTTGCTGGGTCTTCAGGGTCAGCTGAGCTCAGCAGATGCCAGTAGGATGCAGACATATTGGGATTTGGCTTAATCTGCACAGAATCCCAACATTTCCCAGCAGATACTTAATGGACGTAGTTTGGTGGGTCTTGAGTCCCAGCAGATTCCAGGAAATCCCAACATACAGTCTGCAGGGTGGAGGCCAGGCAGATCTCAGCAAGATGCCAACATACACGGTCTGCTGGGTTGAGGACCAGCAGGTTCCAATGAGATCATTCCCACATCAACAATGTGTCCAGCAAAATTGGTAACATGGCCCTATGGAAATTGTCTGATTTAATGTCGGAATAATGGCTTTATCTCAACATACGCCTGATATTGTTTTCAAGTGAATCCAACAGAAATCAAACAAAATCCAGCATATTTTCTACCCTGCAAAACCTGACATAAGGTGCCCATGATGACTCAGCAAAAACCAATGAGATCCCAACATTTTGGTATTATGAGGGTAAATATTGGCTCATGTATCAGTAATGGTGGATACAAGGCCTGTTGTCTCTATAAATACTGATAGGAAAGTGTCTGGTGTTTCTTTTGATGGTGATAATTTTGACCTTGAAAGGTCAACTGGCATGTTGGCTGATATCTTGGGAAATGTGGATCGTAGGTCCATGGTTATTACAGTGTATTAAACACTGATAGGAAACAGCTGTTGTTTTGGGGTTTTTGAAGCTCTGCTGACTTGTCAGTCAGCAGAGCTTATAGAATCCGTTTGCGTCTGTCGTCCGTTTGTCATTAGACTTTCTACATTTTAGACCTCTTCTCAAAAATAACTTCCTGGAATGTTTTGATTTTGCACATGGATGTTGCCCAGATGGACCTCTACCAAGTTTGCAAAGGAGATGATAATGCAATAATTTTTCTATTTTTGATGACTATTTTAATCTATTTTTTGAAAAAATTTAAAATTTCCGTGTCTCAAGAACTTGGCCAGTTGCTTTGATATTGTACATAGGGTCACCTGGGGTCAAATAGTTTTTATTTTGGCCACCAGGTGGCGCTGTGATTTTTTTTCAAATTTTTTAATGAACTTTTGTGTGTTAAGGCTATTCTCTACTTCTTCTCTAGAACGGCTAAACAGAATTGCTTTAAATTTTATCAGAATATAGTTGGACTTAAGACAATAAAAAGTTGCAAAATAATGTTGATATATTAATTTTTGACAAAGTTATGGGATATCAAACTTTGCGACTAAGTGAGAGCTGCCACTGTATGTGTATATAGTTGGATTTTAGACAATGGAAGTTTGCAAAAATAATGTGGATATGTTAATTTTTGACAAAGTTATGAGATATCAAACTTTACAAATGTAAGAGAGTGCTGCCACTGTATAAATATATATGGCAATACAGTGCATGTATTGCACTGTTGTATTTACAATTTTGACTTCTTTTCAAATACCAATGCTTGAGTTTACCACTGTACATGTATATAGCTATGCAGATAGTGCATGTATTGCAATATTGTAAAAGCAGATTCCAGTCAGCAGAGCACAGGATAATCATGATCCTCTTGTTTTGTTTTTGTTTGTGTGTGTGTGTGTGTGTGTGTGTGTTTTGTTTTGTTTTTTTTTTAAATTTTATTTTGACCTTAAATGACCTTCAAAGTTCAAACAGACATATTGGCATCTTGGTAATAATGGATGTTGTCACTTTTTTCCTATAAGTACTGACTTGTGAGCTGAATGGGTGAAGGCTAATATATATTGTTAAAAGTGAGGATGTTCTTAAGCAAAGGTGGCTTTGATATTATTCTGAAAGTCACAGGAGCACTTCACTCTGAATATGCAAGGTCAGCTCAGCACAGGACTCACAGTTCTCTTGTTTTAATTAAGGCAGGGGGGAAAATTCTCTAAATGAGGATTTGAAAAAAGACCCCCAAAAAGGGGGGGGGGCAGATTTCCTATTCAATATGGAAGAGTTGGAATCAACCCACATCCAGAACAATAGACTGAACAGTACTGAGTTGAAATTTGGTCATACAAGATACAGTGTATCTGTAAATTTATTGTGCAGTGAAGACCCAAGTGAATTTTTCATGTGATTGAATTTAGTGTGTTTAAGATTAGAAATTAGAAAATAACAGCCTGCAGACCAAAGTGAAGAGCATGGTTAAGGAATTGTCATCTCTTGACTGCAACACCCCCCACCCAAAAAAAGTCACATTGAAAGGGATATTTTTTTAAGCTGTGATGTAAGAAAACACGCACACACACGAAAAGCCTGTTACTTGAAGCCATTATATTTTGGAGTGTATGGAGCAAGGCCAGTAAACATTTATCTCATGCTCAATGATTCATGTTTGCTTCTGTAAGAATTGTGTACGACATTGGACACAAAGCTCATACATTTAATTGAATTTGTGTCAGGACAATGATACCCATATTTTGATTTGATTTTACGCCCCCTGATGAAAACACAATTACGTGGATTTGCCGGCTAAAGTGGGATCAAATGTCATGCAAGAGGAGGATTATTCAATTAGTAAAAGGATAGACATGGCACAAGGACAATCATGGCTTTATCTGGGGCAGATTTTGTGGGATTAAACTGAACATAATGTCAGCTGTCTGTGGCAACAAACTGACACATCTGCTGTCATATAGACAATCGTGTGTCATCACATCATATCTCAAATTCCAAGAACTTGACCAGTTTGACACAATGTTGTACTCTTCAGCTTTGAAATACCACAATATTTACTGAAATTGGTTGGTGATTTATTTACTGATCTTTTTATGGGGAATTCGAATTTGTGTAAATGCTGATATATATACAATTTCAATTATTCTGTCCAAATGTTTGACAAAACCGTCACTGTACTCAACAGGAAGATATACAATACAGATGACCTTGACCCACTTTTAAAAAGGTCACAGAAGCCAAAAAGTGGAGCAAGCAATTTTCTTGTCCTATTTATGGAATACATGTATTTACCTGTGGACATGCCTATAACAAGAGAGGCAGATCATTAAGACAAATGGGCTGGGATGTATACAGTGCTGGTGGCGCCACCTGTCGCATTCCTCACAACTAATTACATGCACTATGGGGTCTCCTAGAAGGCTAAAAACTGCAACAGGTCCAGTTCAGAAACAACAGGTTTGAAAGTGAAAGTGAACAGTTGAACAGCATGGCGGGGGCAACCATGTGAAAGATGCAATTGTGAAACTTAATGTCACTAAATAACTAGAAGGTTGTGCTGGAAGACGCAATGGCCGTTGCAGGTCTGAGGGCAATGGTGATTGAGTGCTGAGGCAGGAAACAGGTACTGGTACCAAGGGCCCCAGAGACACTGGCAGGGACAGGTGCAGGTGCTTCGGTGGCTGCAGCGCATTGAACATTCCCAGAAGTTAAACTGGACAGTGCATTGCTGAACGCTCTTTTTTGGGCTGTTGAGCAGGATCTGTTGTATGAATGAACAGATGCTTCACTTCTGTGGCCGGACATGAACATGATGAGGGTCAGTAAGGGGTTTCCCGTACTGGGGCTTTTTATTTAACGTACTGGCGTACTGGAAGCCCTCTTGTTTTACGTACTTCATTCTATCCAAAATTTTGAAAGATTTTTATTTTCCGCACTGCGTACTCTAGAAAAATAATTACCTGTACCAGCGTACCAAAACCCCCTCCTTACCCCGCTTCATGATGTTCCTTACCTGGCAACCATGGTCATTGAGATGTTGAGCACAGTGTGTATTGCTAGTGTACGTGTGTCCCTTTGTGTATCCCTTTGTGTATCCCTTTGTGTATCCCTTCATGCCAGCACGTGTACAGATATTGGGCAAGAAGTTGGCAAAGGTCTGTTTACTGAGGGGCTTAGATGTTGATATTGAACAAATATCACTTCAATTATTCATTCATTTATTTTGCTCAATTTCACATGCTTATGTTTTGACATTTAGCTTTGATTGTCTCCGCCATGGGGTGCATTGAGAGGTCTGGCGGGATTGGAATGTGAAAGTAGTCCCAAGGGAGCTGGATGAGTGTATCATAGCGCTGCAGCTTCATCACATCAGCTGGCATGGAGCAATTGCTGGACTGTTGTTCATGAGACTGTGAGAAACAAAACTGTTCCAATCACCTTTATATTTTTTATTGCAATGTTTCAATTGCAACCTTGCCGCAACCTAATTTAGGTTGCAGGCCATTGCTTGCGCTAGGGTGCAGTGTTATCCAGCAGCAATCCACAAACAATCAAACAGTTTCTGTAAGGGTATTCTCTCAATGCTAAAGAAATGACCAAATGGAAATATAAGGATATGACTGCGGGTGTCAATGGGCACATAGGGAATGGAGCACATGGAATAGAAAGGAGGCGACAGAGAAGTTAATAGGAATGGAAGTGACCACAACTGGGTGACAATTTAAGTTGACATGCAACCGTGCAGGAGGGATAAAGGAATCACCAAATGGGTGTAAAACATAGACAAGGGGCAGATTGGAGGGGTTATCAGGAAAGCCTCAGATTTGAACTACAAAAGTGGAAAGATAAATGTGAGATTGAAGGGGAAGTAGAGCAAATGAATGAAGATTTTGCTAGGAGAGTACTTCATGTGGTTCTGGTTGAGAACAGAGGATATGAAATACACCTAGAACTGAAAGGAACAGTAAAGAAAAAGAGGGTTAGAAATAGAGCATGGAGATAGCCAGGAAAAGACAAGCAACCAGAAAGTGAAATGATGTTGTCAGTTCGTCAATCAGTAAACAGGTGTGGATTGATTGTGAATGTAATTATGTCAACAAAAGAAAGAAGTACTAATTTCTCTCTACCGTGATAATTTTTGGCCAACAAGGGAAAGAATGCCAATTTGATTTATTATTCCTAACTCTGGTAATTTTTCAACCAAAAAATTTGTAAACCACAACACAAAAAGTGAGGCCCTTGGGCATAAAGATTTGCACCCCAGAAAAGCATTCACTGGGCATGATGCCTATGAAGGCTGTTAACCAACATTCATCAGATAGAGCTATGAATGGACATACCTGTCCCACATTTTGGACGCAGCCACCCTCTTTAAACAAGTATATGTGTGCATACACATGGTATTCAAAACTATGGAAAAAATCCCTGAGAAGTCCCTCTCTGATATTAAGAAAGAGAACTAGCTTTTGTGGCAAATGTTCGTCGCCAAAGTTAACTTGTGTGCTATCTTTTCTTGGTATCCTATAAATATGAGTATGACTACAAGTGTCGTATGTTCAGCTTTCATGGATGTATGCATGATAAGGTCATATTCCATGGGTAATGATATGTGTAAGCACTGAACGGGGTGGGGTTCCCACGCATCATTGAAAATCATTAATTTTGATTTCCTGTTTTAAGAGCCCTTTAAATGCAATAAATTTTGATCTGTGCCATTAAAAGTCCTTGAATTTTAATTTGGACAGGTTACGATAAATGTTTGTAACTTTATCAGCAATATCACTTCAAAAATTCATTTGACTAGGATGAAGCATGAGTGGGATGAAGCATACAGGTGAGATAACGCATGGTTGTGATAAAGGGTGGGATGAAGGATGGGTTGGATGTCCTCCTGTGTTGCCTGCCAAACAGACCAACCTTCTTTTTTACTCTTCAGTCAAGTGGAGTTAAAAAAAGAACTGAGGTTTGTCCATATTGTGGGCAATGTTTATTTCCTGCCTTTGGTGCTAATCTGCTGTCTGGTTCATTTTACATGTTTTCAAAGACAGCCCATCAGTGTCATTGTGAGAGGTAAGTAAAGTCCTAGTTTTGAATAGAGATGAGTATAAAGCAGGCAACTTTTCTGGTAGACCATAGCTTTAGATTTGTTGTTAGTGGCACTGCACGCTGTTTTATGGGTGGGTGCTCTCAACAATGACAAGTTGATGTAGAGCAGGCCTGAAGATGAAGAGCCTGCAGGCTGTCCAGGGCAGGCCAGATGAAAGCCAACTCAGACCTTATGATGTTACAGTATGCAAACAATGGGCTCATTTCTCAACAACAGAAATGCTTCAGTCTTCTGACCTCTGACCTTGTATGTAGTCCCATCATCTGGCAGTGGGGCAGGCTTATGCAAGTGATAGAGAAACAAACCAGAGGGGGTCTGTCTGGCTTTGCTTGGCTATCCACACTTGATTTGTCTCAGGATAATCACCTATTAGCTAGTTCATTAGCAAATATAAGAGCAATGTGATCTTTTGCCTCTGGCTCTTCAACATCTGCCTGCAGTAGGTGTCCCAGCTACATTCCACTCTGATCCAACTGACAGACATCCCACATATGCTCATGCCACTGCAATTGAATTTGAAATTCATTAACAAGGAACTTTAGTGAGAGCACTAATGTACCTAGTTTAAAGTTAGTGCTAGTTACATTGTGTGGCATGCTACACCTGCCTGCAGCAAGGACAGTTGGAGCATGACTTGCATGGCAGTAAACAACAGTGGCCAAGGCCATAATATTTACCACCAAACTTTGCAGTCCGTTGCGGCTACAAGAGCACAGTGGCACTGTACACAAGTGAAGAAAGTCTACAAAACTGAATAAGGGGGATTTTTCACAATGTATGACTTTATTTTGGTTGGATTCAGAAGTTTCTAGTCAGATCTTCTTCCTTTATGACTGCATTAATGCAGATGTATCTTTTGAGGCCTATTTATTTGTTGTGTGATTTTACTTTAATTCTCAGTTCACCTCACAGCGTTCTTCATCTAAACAAGGTTGCAAGTCCATGTCTTTTGCATGTAGCTCAGCTGATTGACTTACAAAAGTCAATCTACGACTTTAAGCTCAGCTCACTTCTCAATCAGCTAAGCTTACAAGTGTATTTGTTTTGTGACAATGGAACAGCCAAGTCTGGAACCAGCTATCTTCAGCACAAGCCACTTGCTGAAAATGGGAAATGCACAGATCCACTGCACCAAATCCCCATTCTTAAAAAAAGAATGGGTCAGTTGAGGCCGGAATGTGTGAATGTCATACTGGACACAGCCCAGTATGTCAGGAGCAGGCATTTGTCATCTCCCCCCCCTCATCTGTCTGTTGTCTACAATTCACATCTTAGCCCAGCTTTACCAACAAGTCAGCTGAGCTTTTAGGATGTTCAGTTGTTTGTTGTCCATCTGTCTGTTGGGTCCATCAGAGTTCATCCACATTTCACATATTATGCTCCCCTCCTACCAGAGGAGAGACATATACATGTAGTAATTGCTTTTTCCATGTATCTGTTCATCTGTGTCTCTGTGCATCTGTCTGTCCATCCACTATTTGTGTCTGGGCTATAATTCACTTGTCCTTCAATTCAGATTTATGAAACTTTACACACATGTACATGTGGACATAAGGGGGTGTCATGTACCAAAAGTAGGTCACTAGGTCAAGTATTTGGGTCACAGTGACATACTGTTGTAAAATCGTGTGACTATAATTCCTTTAACATGTAAATATAGCTAATGAAACTTTACACACAGATGCATCTACACATAAGGGTGTCTCGTATACCAGAAGTAGGTCACTAGGTCAAGTATCTGGGTCACAGTGACATAACCTTAGAAATTGTGTCCAGGCTATAATTCCTTTATTATTTCTTTTAGTTCTCCAAAACCACCGGTCAGATTCCCTTCAAACTCACCAGAGCAAGATGTACCATAGGCAGATTTCTACAGAGTTTGTTCAATGGGTTACGCTCAATTGATTTTTGGAATTTTTATGATTTTTTTCCCAAAATTTTTTTTAAAGTTTTAATACATGGGAATTTCTTGTAATGGTTATGACTTAAATAGTTTTAGCCAGATTTGTGCCAAACATTCCTTTTATAAGTGGCTACTGATTTTGTGCAAATGGTCACGCTCCAGTGAATTTTTGATTTTTATTATTATTATTTTTTTTTTTTCTTTTTTTGGGCAAATCTTATAAAATCATCCTCTCAGAAACTTCTCACCCAATTGCTTTGATATTGCACGGGGACACTTGCGGGGACTCTTACTTCTGAATTTGTTCACCAGGTGGAGCTGCTAATTTTTTTTTCTAATTTTTTAATGATTTTTTGTGTGTTTTTGCTGTTTTCAACTTCTTCAGAACAGTCATTCCGATTCAGCTGAAACTTGGTGGATATGTTCCTTGTGGAAGGTTCAAACAAAGTTGTTCACTAGGTCACAGGTCTGTGGATTCCTGATTTTTCACTATTTTTATAAATTTGGGTACTTATCAATCAATGCAGTGTTCCTATTGATTAATATGTAAGGCACCAAGCATTCTAATGGTAATTCACATTTTTGACTTCTTCTCCAAATCGTCATCCACATTGATTTCAAACTTGGTGGCAATGTACCTTGGATGAGTTTCTACCAGGTTTGTTCAAATAATCACACTCCAGTGATTTTGGGATTTTTTAATGATTTTTTTTGGGGGGGGGGGGGGAATTACAAAATCTTCTTCTCCACAACCGTTTGCCCAATTGCTTTGATATTACATTAGAACAGTCCGTGGGACTCCTAGCCCTTAATTTGGCACCAGGTGGTGCTGCAATTTAAAAAAAAAAAATTTATGAATTTTTGGGTGTTTTCACTACATGTCACTTCTTCTCCAGAACTGTCTCTCAGATTGAGTTTAAACTTTGTAGATATGTTCCTTGTGAAAGGGTCAGTGAAAGATGTTTACAAAATAGCACTGCTGTGAATTCCTGATTTTTAACGACTTTTTTTTCAATTCTGGTACTAATTGGTAAATGCACCTTTTCTATTGCTTACTTATAATGCAAGTCAATGGCATTCTAATGCATTCTAATGATAACTCACATTTTGGACTTCCCTGAAGAAACTGTCTGTCAGATTTACTTTAAACTGGGTGGCAATGGTGGAGGGGAGCGGTGGTCATTATATATGAAACCAAAGTATATACTTTGCAGATCGTGGGGAATCCATAATATATGAAACCAAAAGTATATATTTTGCAAAATATTTCAGAGCATCAATAGCGACTATATATACTGAGAGCGGGCAAATTAAAGTTAACATAGCAAGTCATGTTTTAAAAGTATTTTAACGACCATTTACCCTGGCAACTCAGAGAATGGACACTTGGAAGCGTGCTGAAAACACGTGGCCGCGATTCACCATGATTTTTCTTTGCCACAATGCATTGCGCCATGTTTGTAAATAGTGCTCACCGTGTGTGCATGCATGCATGCCATGGTGGTATAGTGGTGCATTTGGATTTATGACTAACGGATGATTACTGCTGGCAGATTAAAGTTAAGATACTGTAGTTCTAGAAATTTTTGCGCGTGTTTAATTTCGCGCAAACTCAATTTTTATCAAATAACAGAATTTTCGCGCATTTTAATTTCGCGCAATGCAATGCCATACAATGTAGTGAAATACAATGCAACTTATTTTTGCGCATTTTAATTTCGTGCTCTGAGTGGTTGCGCGAAAAGCGCAAAATTAAATCAAGTGCGAAAATTTCTAGAACTACAGTAGTAAGTCATCTTTTAAAAATATGTTAATGACCGTTTCCCCTGGTAACTCTGAGAACGGACACCTGGAACCAAATGATGCTAGATACCAATACCGCACCACCGTGGCTATATGCAGCAGCTATGGCTATGCTTTTTCCCTGGCCCAAGTTAACCGTCCAGACAAGTTGAAATAAAATGCTGTGTTTGAGTTGACTTTACTGCAAAATAACAGCACGTTGGCCAGCTTTTCTGTTAAGGTGCAACTTTGTTACGGTTGATTAGAACGACCGCTTTTTTACGGGTGGTCATTTGAAGCAATGCTGGAATTGTTTTCAATTTTTTTTTTAGAGATTTTTGTTTGTTAAGGCAATTGTTGACTTCTGCAGAACTGTCACTCAGATTGTTCTGAAACTTGGGGGGTGAAAGTGTCATTTGTGGGAGGTTTAAACAAAGTTGTTCATTATGTGGTGATACTCTTTATCCCTGATTTTCAACAAATCTTTCAATTCTCCAAAATTGTCAACCAGGTTCACTTCAAACTTGATAGGGATGTACCTTAGGTGGGTCTCTTCCAAATAAGCTTGCATTATCACATCGTCTACAAGCACTGACTGACCTATTAAATGTGCAGGCGAACATAGAATGATCTGAGTGAGTATGCATATATAGCAGTAAATGGCACTCCAAAGATCATGGAAATGCAGAAGCAAGTGGTTCTATCTTGCATTCAAAGGACTGCAAATGTCAAAGCCTGCATGTGGTTTTAACGGACAGTAATATTACATAAACTCTGTGGGAAGTAAAGGCTGACAGAGCATGCATGGCCAGTGGGTGACTGGGTGGCTGCCATCTTAACACAAATGAACTAGGCTGCAGGTGACCTCAAAAAGTCAAATTCAAACATGAAGCTTGATACACTGGTTGTCAATAGAGTATGATCACGTTTTAAAGCTGAAAGGAAACACCAATTTAAAGTGAAGAGTTCTCATGTTCATGGGGTTAATTCTTATTTGAGAATTTTCCTGCACTGTGACTGTTTTATCAAATATAAAGAGAAACTTAACAAACCCAAATATGTAAGCCCAAGGACCGTTTGAACACTATCAAGTCTGATATTCCAAGAGCAAAGTCCTACTCCGTACCACTCACTGAAAAGCTGCATAGTTCTAAATCATTATATCAAATTAAATTGCGAAAGGAACAAGCCATATTTATAAAATTTGAAATTTAGAAGAGTTTTAGGCTTTATTAGCCTTTCTGTAAAATCGGGTCATGAGTGGGGAACCAGCGCAAGACTTGTTTCAGTGCCATTAATCCCCGGACAAGTCATTCTGCTAACTGGCATTCCCATGTTTGCTTTCCAGTACAAACATCGCAAGCTGATGTATTATTATTATTATTATTGATGCCATTGAAACATACATGGTTTAGATCTGACATGTACATGTGTGAATGTACCGTTTGTTTGATACATTTTCAGCTCGGCACGCCTCCTGACACTGTCCAGGGCTCTGTCGCCAGCTTACCTGCGCTTTGGGGGAACTGCTGCCGACTTCCTCATTTTCAATAGAACTGAAGAATGGACTGAGGGCCATTGGAAATACAAAGGACAAGATGACATCCATTCTGATCATGATTCCTATGGATGGGGTGAAGATGGAGACATTGAGACACCAGTGGAAGTGAACTTTACCATGACAGGTGTGTACAGATCATACTAAGTGCAGTGATACCTGCTTGTGTCAGACTCAAACCAAATATATTTTTATGGCCACCCTTTAATGGCACTACAGTCTGTTCCTCTTATAAGGGTTAAAATCTCACTTTGGGCACACTTAATTGCTCTACATTCTTCTGGGGTTAAAAAACCCATAAATTTGCAAAACAATCATGGTTGACTGGAACAATGTTATAAATGCTTTATATATCTTATCCAAAAGCAGGGGAAATTAGGTGGATAATTTCACCATAGATTTGGCTTTTTTTTCAGCAGAATGCCTAAACTCCGCCTGTTTTTAAGCTTAATTTCAGCACAGATTAGGCCTAGATTAGGCATGTATTCAGTGGAATCTTTGCATGGCAAAAATGTAAATTAGGCTGAATATTCCCTCGCATCTAGGCGGACACCAACATACTTTGGATATAGGTACATACCAGCCTAGATTAGGCAGGCTTCATGCAGCTATTTGGCCAGCATCTCAGCGGCGATTAGGTGGACCTTTCACAAAGTTTCATTGGACGCTTAATCTTGGTGACATATAGGCAGAGAAAAACATGGTTTCCAATTATGGTACTTTTAACAAAGGATCAAACAATCATGAAGAAAAACTAGAAAAATTAAGAGTTGCTTGTCAGCAAATGAGTGTGTGCCTAAAAAGGTTAGTAAAGATTGCCTATTCAGTATTTATTTAACCCCTGCAGCAGCAGTTTTTATTGAACTGTTCAAAAGAGATATAAACATCTTCAATATCTTTAAACCTATTACAGGGAGAGCTACCAGTCACACTTTGATTATCTTCATAGGTTTCTGCTTTAGGCACATCAAATTGATTACAACCAGAAGTTGTAGAATTTTTCAAAAAAAAATTGATCAATGTTGCTATTTTTTTATGCCGTGAAAATAGGAGGGACCCCTGTCAATTCAAAGCTCGAGGATTCAGAAGTAGAAAGGGGCATCTGCCATGTTGCCTTCTCTGATGGATACCACAGGAACACCCATGATGCACTGCTCCTGTACATTGTTTATTTCTTAAATACCCTCCTCAACTGAGTTTATATTTGATGTCATAAATGACTGAATATGTTTATGACCACAAAGTATGGAAGCACAAGCATAAACCACTTTATTGGAGACAAACTTCAATACTTACAGATGACCATCTTGGTTTGGCGGCCATTTTTTTTCCTGTCAGAAGCATGATAATGTCACAAAAGCCAAGTTGTGGGTGATAATTGGAGTGAAGCAAGCCTTCCGTTCATGCCCAAACTTGCCACTTTATGTGACAGACTTTGCCAGGATTGCCGGGACAAAAGTGCCTGATGTTGTCTCATCATATTACATGTCCCTTGTGCTCTATAGCAGGCAGTTTGTTTGGTGTCCAGCCAGACAACAAACATGATACCAGAGACATAGATATCAACTGTTAATGTTAGTATCTCATAAAAATACTGTGAAAGAACAGATCTTGAATAAGGCAGGAGAGAAAATAAATGACAGAAGCCAAAGGAAAGCACAGTGCACATTGACTGGAAGTTTGTGTGTAAAGGTTACAGACTACAGTTGTGATTGGCTGGTTGCGCATCCCAACGGAGATAGTCCGTAATTGTGAAAATACTGTTTTTTCAGCATGCTGTAGCTTCTGTTTAAATAAAGTTAGCTAAGTCAGGTTTGCTGCATCGCAGAGTTGCTTCATTGGTGGTCATATAGGTGCACTGTCTTCCAGGCCAGGTGGGAACTTTATGGAGGGGAAGGACAATGATGTGACCCTGGCAAGAGCACAGTTCATACACCTGTATAAAGCTGACATCCAGGTGTTGTTTCATATTTCAATTATCACAAATTAACGAGCTGGGAGTTGTATGACAAAAATCCATCCATATTTTTATGACATTTTTATCTGTTAAATGCCGTTCACGGAATTTTAAAATACCAAAATACTGATTTTTTAGACTGAATAATGCTAATATGAAAAAAAGAAGGATTTATAACTGTGGTCTGTGGCCTAAATGCACCTGGTGTTGTTGCTGGGTGTCCACAATAGATCAGAGGGACATGTTATTATTGAATTTGAAGCATGCGACTGATTTTTATCTCCCGCCCACGAAGTGGGGGGGGGGAGATATAGTAATGACGACCATCCCTGCGTCCATGCGTTCGTCCGTCCGTCCCACATTTCTTGCGCGCGATATCTCAAGAACAGATTAAGCTAGGATCATGAATTTTTTACAGTTGGTCACCCTTATAAGTGTTCACGTCAAGTTCGAAGGAGAGTGACCTTGACCCCATTTCAAGGTCACCAGGGTCATTTATCTCTAAACTTCTTGCGCGCGATATCTTAAGAACCGGATATGATAGGATGATGAAATTTTCACAGTTGATCACTCTTGTTAGGGTCTACATCGAGTTCGAAGGTGTGTGACCTTGACCTAATTCCAAGGTCACCAGCGGCAATTCAGTTTTCTTTGAATTCGTTGTATGCAATATCTGGGCGGGAGATATGGACAGCGTCAGCGTCAACTTGTTATCATTGCAGTTACATTGAAATGTTCAAATAGAACAAATGTGTTAAAAAGAGTACCATTGGGTGAAATTCATGATGAAGGGCTCGAAAAAATGTGTGGATCTTGCTCATGATTCATTCATGATTGCATATGTATACACGCCAGGCTGTCTTGCCTGGCCCACATTGTAAGATTTATGGCTGCAATCAAAATGTAATTTACTTCTTTGGTTTCCAAGTTTGAGGATAAATTGACATAAGAATTACACAGGTAATTTCTCACAAAATTTATGATGATAACTGTGACTGAAAGACAACAAACAAACAAACAAACAAACGAACGAACGAACCAACGAACAAACAAACAAACAAACCTGAATCTATCTTTCTTTTTTCTTGCTTTCTTTCTTGATTAATTGATTGATCGATCAGTCGATCAATTGATTGACAAATCTTTAAAAATCTTCTCTGAAACTGCTCATGCAATGGCTTAGAAATTGCATAGGGACACTTCTGGGGACCCCAAGACCTAAATTTGTTCAACAGGTGGTGCTACAAGGTTTTGCTTATAAGATTTGTGTTTTCATTTTTCTTTACTTTTTTCCCAAACCATAAGTTGGATTTACTACAGACTTATTGGGAATGTATGTGGACTTGATCTCCACCAACTTAGTTTACTGCATACTTTAACAAATAATCAGCATTCAGAAAGATTGGTAAGGGATATGTTCATAAAAATTAGCAATAGTGATGATGGCCTTAAACATAGGTGACGTTGATATCATTGTAAAGCACACAGGACCTACTTCAGTCTGTGCATGTAAGGGTCAGCTAAACATAGGGTTGTCACAGTCATGTTGTTAGATATTTTTTTTCCCAAAAAAAAAGCCAAAAAATGTATTAAAAGTCCAAAAATCATTGGAGTATGACCATATGAACAAACTTGATAGACACCCAGCCAAGGTACATTCTCACCAAGTTTGAAGCAACTCTGGTTTGTAGTTTTAAAGATATCAAAAATATAAACTCATCATTGCAATCCCCAGTCACTAACATATAGCCATCAGTATGAATGCATGCATCAACCAACAAATAGCCAAACTACAGATTTTATTGAAAATCAGGGATCCACAGTATCACAACCTACTGAACTGGTCTGACCCTCCCACAGGGTTTCCACCAAGTTGCAGCACAATCTGAGACATCAGTTTGGAGAAGTCAAAAAAAGGTTTAACACACACAAAAAAAACCCAACATTAAAAAGAAGAAAAAAATGCAGCGCCACCTGTTGAACAATTAAGGTACATAGGTCCCCAGAAGTGTCCCTATGCAATTTCACTCCATTGGCAAGACCTCTCGAACAAAAAAAAGGGATAAGTATTTTCATAAAAAAATCCAAAAATCATTGGAGCATGATCATCTGAACAAATGTGGTGCAAACCCACTAGAGAAACATTGGCATTAAGTTTGAAATGAATCTGACTGGTAGTTTTGCAGAAGAAATTGAAATGGTGAAGGTCACCAATAAACAGACACACGATGGGTTCCTGGTCATAACATAAGCTCTGCTGACTGAAATAGGAAATTGTCAATTTGAATGTGATTGAAAATGTACAAATATACACATGATCTTCCCATTTCTGGTAGGCTAAGCAAACTGGGCAACATGTACCCATTCTTGTAGAAGACAAGATGAAGCAAATTAAAATTAAAGGTGATAATTTTATTTTTATAAAATCTAGCACAGAAAGTGACCAAATTCTTTCATTATTTCATAGCACAAATCCTCAGTCATTAGCTACCCCAAACACGATAACAGCAATATAATACTTTTAAACCTTCTCCCACATGTATTTCCAGCAGACCTCTTTTCAGATGCTGTAGAAATTGAAACTCATCTTAAAATGCAGTTGAAAATATTATACACCTTTCCTTTTATGTATTTTAAAATGCTTGCTGTATGAAGTTTGGTGTTCATTGGAAATTTTCACAAATTTGGAAGAAAGCTGTGTAAAACTTTGCACTTGAAGGCAAAAACAAAAAGTCAGTTATTACCTTTCAGCCCATATAGGCCGGAGGGGTATTGTCATCACTTACACATCCATCTGTCCATGCCTTGTTAATGCCATATCTCCAAAAATACTGACTTTACAGAAACCAAATTTTATCACAGGGGCCATTGAGGTGTTTCAGGTGCCTATCAAAAAGTAGGTCACATATTTAGGTCACAGTACTACATTGAAGAAAAAGCAGTGTTAACACAATATTTAAAAAATATTGAATGTAGCTTCATCAATTATTTATGACAGTTGGTTCTAAGGATGCCTCAGACACCTATCAAAAACTAGGTCACATATTTAGGTCACAATGCTGCATTGAAGAAAAATGGCCGTACCATGATATCTCCAAATATTAGATTACTCATTGTAGCTACACCAATTATTTATGACAGTTAGCCCTAAGGATGCTTCAGACACCTAGTGAAAACTAGGTCACTGGGTCACATATTTAAGTCACAGTGCTGCATTGAAGAAAAATGGCCGTACCATGATATCTCCAAATATTAAATTACTCATTGTAGCTACACCAATTATATATGACAGTTGGCCCTAAGGCTGCTTCAGACACCTAGTGAAAACTAGGTTACTGGGTCACATATTTAAGTCACAGTGCTGCATTGAAGAAAAATGGCCATGTCATGATATCACTGCTCATTGCATTTGCACCAAAGCTTTATCATTAGGTCAAACAGAAGTAACCTTGACCTACATGTGACATTCTTCAAGGTCACTCATCCGTACTGTTGACCCATAAGTCTGCCTGTTGACTATCAGTGACCTACAGCAACTTCTATTTTTCTCACCTACGCATACTTAAGTTGTATAATCACATGCTGATACTAGAGGAGTTGCCCAGTTAGCAACCCTGGCCAAGGGGTTCTCGGTCTCTGACCGCCTTCTAGTTTTATTGATTGATATCCTGAACTATTACAAATCATGAAAAAAAAAAAAAAGAGGTATTAAGCTAATCATCCATTTAGCAGTGTTTAAAATTTGATGACATTTGTTTATGAGTGTGATTTAGTAATGCTCTCGTGAATTATCAGAAATAGGAACATATCACAGATAGTTGAGTGGACCATACTAACAGAAAGAGAAGGGTGTGCCGTAGTCAGACTAGACTAGTATTGTCGCATGACAGAGCTACAACAGTGAACTAAAAGTGTTTGAGAACAATCATGACTGTCTGTCATGACAGTGTACAGAATATAACAATCATGACAATCTGTCATGACAGTGTACAGAATATAACAATCAGCACAGTCTGTCATGACAGTGTACAGAATATAACAATTGTGCAGCACCAGTGTTGCCACATCATATTGTCATAAAGCAGGAGCAGAAATAGTGTAGTGAAGTGGGTGACCACAGTATGTACCACAATAACATTGTTTTTTATGACATGTCTCTTCAAGCAAGAAATGTAATGAAGCACTTGATTTGATTTTTCCTCTTATAGCTGCAGACTTTGACAAACTGAACAGATTTGCAGCAGCAGCAGGTTGGAGACTTCTCTTTGACTTCAATGTTCTCCTGAGAAATGGCAGCCAGTGGGAATCCAGCAATGCCAGGCAGATCCTCCAATATGCAGTGACACAGAAATACAATGATAATATGGACTTTGAGTTGGGCAATGGTAAAAAAAACCTTCTGTTATAATCTTACAAATTCTTGTGTGTAAGTAGCAGTTAAACATAACATTTGTGGCCACTGGTTTTAGCTCAGCTGATTTATCAGTCAGCTGAGTTTATAGTGTGGGTGATGACTGGGTGTCTGTCCATCTGTCACAAAATTGGTGCAGGCATGCTTTCTTCTTTTGTTGTCAAAATTTAGCTGACAAATCAGGAGAACCCAAAAGTGGCTGGACTACAGTGCATCTTGGGTGCAAGGGATAAATTTGGGTTTTAAGTGGATAGACATATTTGTTTTGGAAAAAACTACAGTGTGTAGTAAATGAGGAATGTATTTCAAAGGTTGAGAGGACCAGTTTTGAACCAGTGCCAGTTGCCTCTTATGAGCAAATGCCTGGCACAAGTTAGGAGTGAAATTTGTTTCTTCATGTTGCTATTGGAGGATGACTCTGGAGTCTCTGCTTCCTACGTTTAACTTTACTCTTGTCGCTGAGCTTCATTTTTAATGTGTGTCATGTTTTTTGTAACTGTTAAGGATGAGGAGCAGGAGTTGTCCAACAAAAATTTATACTGAGAACATCGCCTGGATTGTGGATCCCTTTGTGCAGCAAGGGCTGGGCTGATCACGTAAAAAGCGGAACATTGAGCAACCAAATTCCATGTCGCGTATGATGCGGGTTGAGGATAAAGTAACCATACAGTGAAGGTGGCTGAACAGGTTGTATCGCAAGGTAGGGAATTGGAATGATTATGCTATAATGCTCAGGTTCAGCCTGTGAACTTCCTGCCACAACCGAAGAAAATGCCAAGGGCTTACAATTTACCCAAGGAGGTTTGGGACCATACTTATTGAGTGCCCCAGGTCACCTTTGATCAGCTTTGTGCTGACAAGAAGCCCGGCAACAAAGGGATATTTTTATGTCTCCCGGTGGAAACCGGGGGACATGTTGTTTTAGTGCCCATTTCTTCCGCTTGTTGTTGTTGTTGTTGTTGTTCAGGTTCTTCAACACTTGGTTTCCATGCGATAAGTCTTGAAGGACTTGACAGAATTTGATGAAACTTGGTAGAATTATGTATCTAGGCAAGACCTAGGTTGGGATTGTATTTGGGTGACCTTGACCTAATTTTCAAGGTCACAGGGTCACTTATGTGAAATTGGTTTCCGTGCGATAAGTCTTGAAGAACTTGATGGAATTTGATGAAACTTGGTAGGATTATGTATCTAGGCAAAACCAAGGTTGGGATTGTATTTGGATGATCCTGACCTAATTTTCAAGGTCACAGGGTCATTTATGTGAAATTGGTTTCTCTGCAATAAGTTTTGAAGAACTTGATGAAAATTGCTAGAGTAATGTATCTAGGTGAGAGCTAAAATAGGATTGTAATTTTCAAGCAAACTTGGTCATTGGTAATTTGTTATCACCTGTAGCTTATTCAGAGACATAAGTGTTCCACTGGGAGACATTTGATTTTCTGTTGGAAAATCAGTCTGTGCTAGTTTTACAGATAGGGTTTTGCAATGGTGTATTCAAGACAGCCAGGCTACTATTCAGACTGTGTCCGCCTTGGATGTGGAGACTGTGGTCCTGTCTGGGATCATGTCCAGACTGGTGGGCTGTGTAGATTTACCACTGACAGTTCGGGCCTCTTGTTGGTTAAAGTATAAAAAAAATCTCCAAGACCACTTAGCCAATTCCTTTGAAATTGCAGAGGGACACTTCTGGGGAGCCCTAGACCTTAATTTGTTCAACAGGTCAAGGTCAAGGTCAAATGGCCAGTTTGAATATTGGGGTTATCTTGTGAATGCTCTGCACCCCACAATTCTTGACATAGGCCCATGTAATGTTTAGGAGTTACAGAGTGTATGAAAATTTTTGTCGACAACAATGTTGGTGTTGCCACCTATAATATTATATAATATACAGGTCAAAATGTGAAAATCTTGTGACTGCAGTACTGTCCACAGTTTTTAAGTTAGCCCAATATAATTTTCAGGACCAATAAGGGGTATAAAAATCTAGGTTCTTTTTGATATTGGTGGTGCCACCTACAATATTATGCAATATAGGGGTCAAAATATGAAAATCACGTGAACACTCTAGCATCTTTACTTTTAGACAGATCTTCACCACATTTGGTGGGATAGTGGTGGAGGTCCTTCAACAAATATGGTGACATTGTGGGAGAGGTCAAAGTCTAAGTTGGTAATGAAACTAGTGGCACCATCTATAATTTGATGGAAATTATGAGCCAAAATGTGTTGTAAGATATAAAATTCCATATCTTGAAAATTAATTGGATTAGACTTGCCAAATTTATAGGATATATAGACAATGTGCAAAGCTAGAATGGTGTATAATGTCAGTGACTTTGCGTATTTTTGTGAGGTCACCATGCCTGTAAAGTTGAAAGAGGTGATTTTTTTGTAATGGCAGGATGTAGCTTGGACTTCAATGGCAATGTCAGCACAGCACCAGGCAGGCCTACGGGCCTCTTGTTTTACATAATCTGGGTGCTTAATCTTTTCTGCCAAGGTCACTGAGGACATAAAGTTAAGGATTCACTCATTTTGTCTTGGCATATGTAACAATATTCATCACAGGAGTTGCACAAGTAAGCTATGATTACATGTGGAGCGAAGTGCCATCTGGTGGACAATTTTTACATTAAGCTTTAAATGTTCAGAAGCCACTTGACTCACAGCTTTGAAACGAACAAGTGCAATATAGCCACGATGTCAGCAGAGCATTTGGCCCATGGGTTTTTTGTTTCATCATTATAATTTTCTTTTTTTTTGGGGGGGGGGGGGATCAAAATTTCTCCGCAACAACTGCTTTGACCAATTGTTTTGATATTGCATACACAGTCACTTGGGGGTCACATAGTTTACATCTTGGCCACCAGGTGGTTCGTATTTTTTTTCAATGAATTCTTGCGTGCTAAGGCTGTGTGTAACTGTTTTCCCAGATTGGCTGAGTACAACTGTATGAAATTTGATAAGAATATAATCTTACTGAAGATGATGCAAATTTGTAAAAGTGATGGTATTATGTGAAGTTTTGAAGAAATGATAGGACATTTATGTTTGGGACCATTTGTCAGTAAATGCCAATACTATATAGTTATATATTCAGCAGTAGGACAGTGCATGTATTGCAGTATTGTCAAAACAATTGTATGGAATACCTTACTCGTACACATAGATGTTGCCAAGGTGGACTGTCACCAAAATTGTGATGGAAATGATGACACACTAGTCATGCACTCTCTGAGAGAGCATACATAAGAAGTGTTGTGTAGAATTCAAGCATTTTGCTGACTCGGCAAATGTGACATACTGCCTTGTATCTTGATAATGGTGGATCCTAGGCCCATGGGTACAATTAAACATTTATAGAAAAGTACATATGGGGTTTTGATTGGGGTTGTAAATTTTTACCTTGAGTGACCTTAAAAGGTCAAACTGACATATTGGCATATATCTTGGTAATACGAAATTTTTGGTGGCTTAGTGAAGCACTAGCACAGTACATGTACATGTTAAAGCAATAAACTCCTCATTTGGAGAAACAGCAGATTCCAGTCAGCAGAGCACATAATAGTCATGATTCTCTTGTTTTGTGGGTTTTTTGCACTCTGTTTGTTCTTACCTATTGTTTCAGAGCCAAATGCTTTTCACCATGCTCTAAACAGAACCCTTCCAGCAACACAGTTAGGCAAAGACTTTCTGATGATGAGAGACTTGCTTTTCCGAGGAGCATTTCAACCATACTTCAATAAATCTCGAGTAGTCGGCCCGGACACCACCAGGGCCAAGAAAGGCAGTTTGAAATATGCTGCAGAGTAAGTTACTTTGATATGGGCATTTGGTTATTTTGTCTTATCAATGGCTTGTGGAGAAGGAAAGAGACACTCAGCTCGATGAGTGACAACATCTCTTCAGAGCCCTTAACCAGGGGCTTATTTCTAGAAAGCATTGCTGTAGTTTGTGATGGAAATGTGTGTAGAAGGCATATCTTTTTGCATTGGGCAATGCATTTTTAGTAAAATGTTTTTACGGATCCACCACGTAATTAACAGAAGCTGCACCTAAAATATATATATATATATATATATATATATATATATATATATATATATATATATATATATATATATATATATATATATATATATATATGTATGTATGTCATTTTTAGCTCAGCTGACTTGTCAATCAGCTGAGCTTATGTGGTGGTTAGGCATCCGTCGTCCGTTGGCATCCGTAATTCACATTTTCGACTTCTTCTCCAAAACCACTATCCAGATTCACCTCATATGTTGTGGGAATGTACCTTGGGTAGATCTGTACCGGGTTTGTTCAAATGGTTGCACTTCAGTGATTTTTGGATATTTTTTGAATTTTTTAAAATTCTTTTTGGGGGCAAACCTTAAAAAATCTACTCTGAAACCTCTCACCCAATTGCTTTGATATCACACAGGGACACTCCTTAAGACTTCTAGTTTTTAATTTGCTCACCAGGTGGTGTTGCAATTTTAAGAAAAATTTGTATGATTTTGTGTGTGTTTTGGCTATTTTGGACATCTTCTCCAGAACCGTCTCTCAGATTAAGCTGAAACTTGGTGCATGTGTTCCTTGTGAAAGGGTCAAACAAAGTAGTCCACTAGGTGGCACTGCTGTGGATTTCTGATTTTTAACAATTTTTTCAATTTGGGTAATTATCGGTTAATGCACCTTTCCTATTGATTACTATGCAAGTTAATAGACATTCTAATGCTAATTCACATTTTCAACTTCTCTGCTTCAAATTTGGTGGCAATGTACTTCGGGTGGGTCTCTACCAAGTTTGTTCAATGGGTTCATGCTCCAGTGATTTTTGGATTATTTATGATTTTTTTTTTTTTGACAAATCTTCAAAAATCTTGTTCTCGGAAACTGCTCACCCAATTGCTTTGATATCACACAGGAACACTGCTAGGGACTCCAATTTCTTAATTTATTCACCAGGTGGTGCTGCAATTTTTTCTATTTTTATTAAAGATTTTTTGTTTTTTGCCATTTTTGACTTCTCTAGAACCGTCACTCAGATTAAGCTGAAACTTGGTGGATATGCTCCATATGGAAGGATCAAACAAAGTTGTTCACCAGGTGTCACTGCTGTGGATTTTTTATTTTTAATGATATTATTCAATTTGGATACTTACCGATTAACGCACCTTGCCCATTGATTACTATGCAAGTCAATGGGCATTCTTATTGTCATTCTTATTTTGGAGTCCTCCAAATAAACTGTTTGTCAGATTGACTTCAAACTTAGTGGCAATTTACCTTGGGTCTGTTTCTGCCAAGTTTGTACAAATGGCCATGCTCCAGTGATTTTTTATTTCTTTATGATTTTTTTTTTGGAGGGAGGGGGGCGTCACAGTGATACAATCATGCAAAATTACATTACACTTCATGACAAGGCTGTAATTCTGTTGTCCTTCAAGTTAGATTAATGAAACTTTACACATAGGTGCATCTAGGCTGAAGGGTGTGTCCTGAACCAAAAGTAAGTCACTAGGTCAAGTATCTGGATCACAGTAACATACAATTGTAAAGTCATGTCCTGGCTGTAATTCCGTTACTATGTAACTTAGTTTTGTGAAACTTGACACACACATGTATATTGACCTTAAGGTGTGGCATGAAACAAAAATAGGTCACTAGGGTCAAGTATCTGGGTCACAGTGATACATTCATGTAAACTACATTGGGCTGTAAATCTGTTGTCCGACTTAGAATAATGAAACTTTGCACACTTGTGTATCTGGACACAAGATTGTGTCATGCCAAAGGTAGGTCACTAGGTCAAGTATCTGGGTCACAGTGATAGCTTATTTATATGGACATCAATCACTCCAAAATAGGACCTGTGATTAACAAGGTTATAAATGAGGTGAGAGGGGCCTGGATCCAGCAATCTCGGATTGCCTTTTAATGTATCTTCATATTGATAACATCACTGTATTGATTGGCTGAAATAAATGAGTTCTGAGTTCTGGAGTCAGTTTTTCTGTCCGGGCAGCCATCTGTTTGTAGACACAATCTCAAGTGTCCAACTCCTACACTTTTTCTGTATTTCTTTCAAACCTGTCACAATAATTGCACAGGACTTTAAGATGTTTATGTGGGCAAGACTTTCAAATGTGACTATGTACAGTAAAGTCTCCCTATACCGAACACCCTTGGGACTGGACCGAAGTGTTCGGTATCGTGAGGTGTACGGTATAGGGATGTTTGCTTGCAGTGGAAGTATATATTTGGGACCAAGAAATGTTGTTCAGAATAGAGAGGTGTGCGGTATACGGAGGTGTTCAGTTAGAAAGGCCCATATATGTTTCATTCTCCAGAAATGTTTCAAAGTGTTTTGAAACACATTGTTCAAATACATTTTTTTTTTACAAATGTGTTAAATGTGTTTCAAATGCATTGCCACAAGTATTTCAAATACTTTCTCAAAAATGTTTCAACCACTTCATCAAAAGGTTGCAGACAGTTTGCCAAACCTCAAAAATACTAAGCATAAAATGCTGATGTTCAAAATTGTCACCTCCATGCCTAACGTTTTAAAATGCTCAAAAAAACTTACATGTGTTTGTTGGATGTACATCAAGTTATTCAGAAATGTTAATAACTGATTGGTTTTATTAGCTTTGCTGACCAAAGGTCGTAGAGGTCCTGTGATCATTCGTGTCCATGCATCATTTCTTCCATTTGTAAACTTTTTGCTTGTGAACATGATATAGTCAACACTTTTTGAGTTAGCCCCATGTAATGTTTAGGACTTATAAAGTCTATGAAAATCTAGGTTGTTTCAGTACTGATGGCACAAGTTGCAGCATTATGTAATGTATGGGTCAAAATGTAAAAATTTGAGACCACTCTAGCATCCCTGATTTGTTATGGATCTTCATGAAATTAAGTGGAATTGTGAAGGAGGTCAAAATCTCAGCTGCATGTGATACCAATAGCACCATCTATACTTTGGTGGAAATTATGAGCCAAAATGTGTTGACAAATTTAAAATTCCATATCTTGAAAAATAATTTAATTACATAGGGCTGATGATTTTCCATTTTGGTTCAAGGATTTACCGTTTTTGCCCTATCATCATTCGGATATTTTCCGAACTTTCCCAAAAGCCTTTTTGGTTTTTTTTTGGATACACCTTATCCCAGTGCTCTTAACCAGTCGGTCATCAGAACGACCACGCTTCGGCTTCACGGCAGCTATCTTTCCTATTGAAACTCAAGTTTTGGGTGTGGTACATGAGAGTCTCGAGTTGCGAGATTAATGGCAACGCCCTGGTAAAAGCATATTTGTAGAGCGGAAGTGGTTTAGAGCTTTAATTTTAGTGTTTTAAAAGAGGAAATGTGCAGATTTTCTACATTTTGTGTTGCTTTAATTGATTTGTTTCTTTTACTGGGAAATTTTTACCGATTTCCATTAAATTCTGCGGGAAAATTACTTTTCTGTTTTTTGTTACTCATTCCGTGATTCCGTCGGATTTTCAGTGAAAACGGAAAATCATCAAGCCTAATTAGATAGCCAAATTTATAGGATATATAGACCATGACCAGTGCTAATATGTTATGTAATATTGGTGACCTTGACATATTCTTGTTAAGTTATCATTCCTGTAAAGTTGAAAAAGATGATTTTGTAATTATGGCAGAGTGTAGCTCGGACATAATGGCAGAGAATGTGATTTCTTTTGGTGGTTTTGATTTTGACCTTGAGCGATCTTGAAACATGAAGCTATATTGTGGAAATAGTGGATCCTGTACCCTGTCATTTCAGAAAGGATGACCCCAGAACTGCGCGAGTGAAGACTGTGATATTGTAGACAGTCATGATGGTCTTACGGAAAGGCGATTTTTATATTATTTCAATGATGACAGGACCACTTCAGACTATAGATGTAAGGTCAGCCGAGCACAGAATTGTCACAGTCCTTTTAGTTTGCCCATGGCACAGCTTGACAGTTACTAGATGTAGATGTAGTAATGTGGCTCATTTTTCAGATTCTTGGGTGTGGTACAGAATGCTGTAGACGTCATCACCTGGCATCAGTAGGTATTGCACTAAATCATCCTATATCACCCAAATAGTGAATGATCATGTGTTCCTTATATGCTAAGTTGTGTAACACTTTTATACAAAATTTCCATGTGCTTGCATATGGAATGGTTCTAGATCACTTATACACTTAATCATCATTTGTCACGTACGTACTGAATCTTCATATATCACTGAAACACTGAAATATGGTATCACATACATGCTAAATCATTACATATCACATACATGCTAAATCATTACATCTCACTGTTGCGCTGAAGTATAATATGTTACATATACATGTATGTTAAATCGTCATATATTAGTAACACACGGAAGTATCATGTCCGATGTACAGGTACTAAATCATCATATATCGCTATAATAAATATTAAATTGAACTGTATTTTGCTCTGAAACAGTCCCCTTCAGTGACAGCAAAAATGAGTACCCAAATATAAAAAATGACGACTTTTATGCAGTTGCTAGAACCAGCTGTGCCCAGTGCCCAGCCCATCCAATACATGTACATGTTGTGTGACCACGTACTCTTGTGTACTTTACACAGATATTATATTAATGGAAGAACAGCAACAATAGAAGACTTTTTGGATGCTGACACACTAGACCTCTTGGCTCAGCAAATAAATGCCTACAGTCAAACGTTTGCTGATGCAGGTCTGTCCAACAAAAAAGTTTGGCTCGGGGAGACTGGTTCAGCTTGGGGAGGAGGTGCCCCAGGTCTCTCAGACAGATATGTGGCTGGCTTTTTGTGAGTATGACTGTTGTGGTATTGTGGTTTATAGAGATCAATGAATTGTGTGTAAACCATCAGTTTGTTTTGAACTTCAGTTCAAAAAATGAGTTTCTGTACAAGATTAACCACTCAGAAAGTTCCAATTTTGTGATTGAGTCCAATTTTTGAACTCTGAGTTTAAAATATTTTATGTGATGGAACTTCATACGAATGAAGAGTAGTTGCACAAAAAAGTGGTTCTATATATACTGCCTGCAATCCATCAGTGACATACTTCACATGATGTGATGACAAGTAAATAACATGGAAAACAGTATTACAGAGGCCATCTCATAACACTCTCACTGCCACGTTTTTGACGGAGTCAACAGCTTACCATGATGTGTTTTGGGCACGATGCAACCAAAGTTGCTGGGGAAAGCTGTTGACCTAGACTTTTATTTTCTATGTAACTGTAGGCATGCTGCTACTTGAATGATGGGTGTTTTTACAAGGAACTTGAATCTAGAACCTATATTATACCTATTATTCAGATAAATTCTTTTTAAATAGTTTGACTTTAGTCACAGTTGGC
Organism: Hermodice carunculata; assembly: GCA_964020975.1. Taxonomy (NCBI): domain Eukaryota; kingdom Metazoa; phylum Annelida; class Polychaeta; order Eunicida; family Amphinomidae; genus Hermodice; species Hermodice carunculata. The sequence goes on along the minus strand of OZ026616.1, from coordinate 2,942,923 downwards.
ACTCAAAGAGTTAAAAGAGAACACTAAGGCATCATGGATCCTTTAAACAGGGATAACAATAAAAATGAACTGTGACATTTTTACCTTAGCTGACTTGTCAGTCAGCTGAGGTTATGTGGTGGTTAGGAATCCGTCGTCCCTCTGTCCGTCTGACATCGTCCACAATTCACATTTTCAACTTTTCCTAAACCGTCAGATAGATTTACTTCAAATGAGATAGGAATGCACCTTGGGTGGGTCTCTATCTAATTTGTTCAAATGGTCCTGCTCCATTGATTTTGTTTTATTTTTGATGAATTTTTTCTTTATTCTATGGCAAAATCTTTTTTTTTTTTAAATCTCCAAAACTGTCATGCCATTGTTTTGAAATGGCACTAGGACAATTCTGGGTACCCCCAGACCTTGATTTGTTCAATAGGTGGCATTGTCCCACTTTTTAATTCTGCTGACCATAGGTTGCAGAACTCATGGCATCACTCCTGGCTGCCCCTTCACTGAGAGAATATAAAGTTAAGGACTCAGTCATTGTTGTCTTGGTACATGCAACAATATCCATCGCAGGAATTGCACAAATAAGCTTTGATTACATATGCAGCGAAGTGCCATCTGGTGGACATATTATACACTAAATTTATATAAGCTTTATATGTTCAAAAGCCACTTGAGGACTCGCAACTTTGGAATGAAGAGGTACAATATAGTGAGTGTGCCAGCAGAGCATTAGGCCCATGGGCCTCTTGTTTGACTTCCTGTCGCGAAACATCATCCCCTCGACCAAAGTGGGACTTGCTAGGCCTATGGGTTCAGTGTGAAGGTCAGCTGAGGATGGCCTGTGAACACAGTCCTCTTCTTTTTTTTTTTAATGACAGTTATGTTTTAAGCAAACAAATTCTACAAAGGGTACCTGATTGCTGAAAGAATAGATTCATGTTTTACAGTAGTATAAATCATGTGCTTCTTGCTCAGGTACCTGGACAAGCTGGGACTAGCAGCAAGGATGGGCCTGGACTCTGTGATGAGGCAGTCTTTCTTTGGTGGCAACTATGCCATGGTGGACAATGATATCCAGCCACGCCCTGTAAGTAGGCTCCAGCCAGTGCTGCCATCTGTAGTCATAGCTGACAATTGTTTGCACTGGTAAAGTGTCACTTAAGGTGGCGGCACCGTTACGAGCGCGTAACACAGACTCGCGCCTTTGACCTGATGCAACTTGCCTATTTTTCTTATGTTACCAGCAAAACTATATATTTTCGATATCTCACAGATGTTAGCATTATCAGGAATCATATTTGAATGTCATGAAATTAATTTTAATGCTGTTTGGAGCCGTTTTGTGAATGGGTATGAAATCACACATTTTGCAAGGATTTCTGATAAAATATTATTTTATTCTGAGTGACAACTATCGAAAATTAAACTATAGACCAATACGCAGGAACCGTATCTTGCTTTTGACAAAAAATATGATAGGAAAAAAAATATGCAATTTTTAAGTTTGGTCCGTAAGACTATACAGTTTCTTCATTTTTGGGGCCACAAAAGTCACGGAAGGAAGGGTTGGAAAGGTATAAAAAAAATACGTTTCCTAGAGCAGATCCGTATCTTGTCAGAGCCGTTTATTTTGTGAAGATATCTTAATCTGTTTTCAAGACACGCCTGCAGAAAAATTGATCGATTTATGAAAAACTTGCTTTTGAGAAAATGGCGATGAAAGGCATGATTGTCAATCTTGAAGCATTGATAGGCTCTTGCATGAAGAATACTCACTCCCGCGGCCCAAAGTTTCTAGCACAAACTACAAACATGTAGAGGCTCTCATATCTGGCTTTGAAATTAAAAAAATCGGCCTTTTAGTGGCTTAAAAAAGGACTTTTTGTAGTCAAATCCTTCAAAAGCCACCATGCAGTCAGCTTTGTGTGGCTGGTTTCACACGCGCTGCCCGACACGAAAGGGTACAGTGAGCGGATTAGCGGAGTCACCTGACCTTGACCCAAGCAACAGGTTGTTTAAAAATGGCGACTGCCTAGTGGAGCGGGGAGCGGTCTGACAGTTTGTTTGGTAAAGTGTACTCATCTGGCAGGATTAGCTCACACACTTCTCATCACCTCCAATCAAAGACAAAAATGCCTTTATTACGGCGATGGTTTGGTACTTCGGCCTGCAGTGTTTTGGAAAGCTTTGAGCGAGTAACAGTTAACTTAGAGAATTTTTACGATTGAAGTGGAGGAGACGAAAACTGAAAAATGCCCAGGTATCAAGGGACGAAGAAGCGGATGAAAGGGAGTGTAAAGCAACTACTGGCAAAGAGGAGAGACAAACAGACTACAGACACAGACGCAGTCAGTTTACAGGCAAATTGTGCAACAGGTAGAAAACTTTTGAGCGATGCGGTCCAGCCCCGGCACGTGGATCAATGCACGGAGGAGGCTGTGTTGTGTGACCCTTTGCCATCCGAGGATGTACACCACCGCCAGCTTATGTTGAATAAAATATTTTCTTCTTGTTTGTCTCATTGATTGTTTTCTTGATTCTTTAGCCAATAAATCATTTTCCAACTAGGATGCATTACATATATATATATATATATATATATATATATATATATATATATGTAACGACTATATTTTCAGAAACAGTAGCACTAGATTGTGAATTATAAATGACTGGCAAGATTCATTTCTAGATATGTGACAGACCTGTAATGAACAATCAACATTAATCCAGAGAAGTTATTTCATGCAAATAAAGTAAGGGGAGGGGTATATAGATTTCCATATGGCAGACCAAGCTCTGGTTTTTAATCTACTACACATAATTACTGTATGTGGCATACACAGAACTTCGTCCGTGTCAGGCAATGCATCAGCCGTAGTCCAGTCAAATCTATTTTTTTCAAAAGCTTCAGTTGGTCTTGTAATGCTACAGTTGAAATAATATGGCCTGGGAAAATAAGGACCTTGCTGCACAATTTGAAAAAAATCAACATAAACTACATCCATATTTATATTTACAAATTTTATTTACATGAAAACTTTATGTAGATGTTCTTATCACTTTGTCGTAAGAAAAGTCCATTGTATTCTAATTCAACTTGACATGAAAACTTTTTTTGTCCATGTTCTTATCGCTTTGTCATGAGAAAAGTTCACTGTATTCTGATCCAACTTGGTACAAACAGCCCTGCAGAGCTCTGCTATCTCAACCCTGTATGGCGACTCACAAATCCATGGCCGTCATATCTACAAAAGAAAATTAATAAAAGTATCAGTCTAGGTAACAATACGGGCCAAACTGACTGTATAACACCTAGTCACACATGTGTTGTAAAAAAAAAAAAAAAATTCCCTTCGTCATGGGACTCATGGGACTCCTGGTACTCTCCCGATACGAAGGGGGGGGGGGGGGGGTGTACGTGTTCAAAATGATAAGTAAACTGCTGGACATATTTTACCCGAATGTGATGGGGTTTTATGCAATTTTCGGAATATCATTTTCCTTGTATTTAGTTGGAAGGGAACTCCTTGTATTTATTTGGAAGGGAACATTTGAAAGTTACGACTCAAACTCCAAGATTTACTCCTATCTGTGCTGATACATGCAAATACTGAAAATCAGAAATAGGTCCTACAGCATTGTCTGGCTCCGGCTACTTGTTGAATATTGAAATGTTGTATAGTTGCTCCCATGTGCATCCATGGAAAAACTGGGAGAGAAAGTCGGCATGATCCACAACCTTTTGAAAATGTCCATATTCATTATTTGGAGAGCCAAACAATAGCTGTCAACTGAAAGTAGACCGTGATGAAATAAAAATCTTCTGCGTATGAACTTACATACGTACGTTGACATGGTTCATGTATTAGTTTCAATGGGCAATTACCAGAACGGAAACATTTACGGTAATATGATAGGACAAGGCCTACAGAAATATTACTTTTCATTCTCTGTCATAATATCGACAATCCATGGTCATATCAATGCTGCGCAAAGAACAAACAAATAAATAACAAACACACATATATTTACCCCAGTTGCGTAATCTCGTCTGTAAGTGCCGTCTCTCCCACTGCAACTAACTCGGCTGCTTGACGTTTACGTTGCTGGGCTTTAGTTTCTTTTTTCATTTTAGGCATTTTTCTGAATTTGATTTTTGGATCTTACACCTTCTGTGCTCTTGACTGTACTGTCACTGTGTGAACATGAACGGAGACTGATTGTAAGTTATTCAGCTAGATCATATATGAATGCCACATTGGCACCACCAAAGTTGAACCAGAGAACCACGGAACTCACAATGTTTCATGTTCAAATGAAATGCGACAATAAATAGGAAACCCATGATGAAATTCAACATAATGAAGGACACCAGTATAATTGTTAAATTTCGCTGAATACGGTAATGGTTTCCGGGTGTTGCGTATCGGTATACGATCGTAAACCAAGATCAAAGGACTCCGAAGTCAGCATCGTTTATGTTCCATTTAGAGAAAAAACGCATCCCGAAGTTCATATCACAAATAGGAGCACCCCAAAAACATGAAAGTCATCCAGTTTTACATCGTTGAACAGCCTGTTTACATAACGTTAATCGGTTCTGTAGCCTAATCAGCTCCGTTCCACTTCAGCGTGCCGCCATCGTTCTGGGCGACGGTCGTGTTCCCCTTCCCGTTGCCAGGTATGTGGACGATCGCGGATTGCTGCGAAAACACCGTCGCAAATTACCATATCCAAACAAACAGAAACCAGCACGTGTACTAGACAGCTAAACTTCCAAAAGTTTAAACGCAATTTTCTCATATAAATATTTAATTTTTTAATCTGATTTTTGGTGACAATATACTTCAAGTATTGTGCTTTCAGGAAATGATAAAAACCCATTTTGCGATGCGGGAAAGTTAGGCCCCTACGCCACAACGATGCCGCTACCTTACAGAACTTTAATTTCTGTGTCAAATTACAAGGTTTTTACAAGGTTTTTATCTCAGCTGACTGACAAGTCAACTGAGCTTTTTTATGGTACTTTGTCTGCCTTTGGCATCGGTGTCCATCTGTGAACAGTTCACATTTTCAGCTTCCCCCAAACCATTGCCTGAATTCACTTGAAACTTGATGGGGATGTACCTTGGGTGGATCTCTACCAAGTTGTTTCCAGAGTTCACAGTTTTGAATGTGTCTTCACTTTTCTTGAGTTTTTCTTCTGGATAAGTTGGATACTCTTTACACTTGAGAATGTACGTGGACTTCATCTCCATCAAATTTGTTCCCTCCATGGTGGTACTTTCGTTTTCTGATTTTTAACAATTGTCGAAATTTAAAAAAAAAAAAATCAGCATATATGTTCATGTTACGCTAGACCTACATATGACCTAAGCTGATCTCTGTGACATGGTTTTACTTATATCCAAGGTTGAAAAAGAACAGCCACCTGTGACGATCCCCAACGCAGCATCCATAACTCATGATCAGGTAGTGGTTATGCCTAACTCCAGCACTATTTCAGCTACATGCACATCCTCAGTTTATCTTCCTTGGTTTTCAAATTAACATCCATTAATTTTCACCTGGGGTTGAGTGAATTTTTCTAAGTTTTTTTGCTATCATTAGCTTTTATTTTCTGGTGTTTAGGGTAGGGTAGATTGCGCCCTTGTGCCTTGCTGAGCCATTTACCGACCCCTGATTTGTTGAGCCTTCATAGTTCTGCAAGTATTTTTGGCTGGCCAGTTTAATGTCTGCTTTCAAGAACTGATGTCCCCATTTGTCATTGCAGACAAGTTCCTGCTACTTGTGAACGACCTTTCTGGTTGGGTACATGATTGGAAGGGGCACCTGACACAGGTCCCCTGTGTTGTCGGGGGTACCATTGTACTGTGTGCAAGGTGTGGTCCAAAGCACAGTTGACTGACGTGCTTTGGGCAGAGGCTTGAGCTGTGGCCAGGGAGCAGGCCACTTGCCGGTCGAGCCTCTTGTTGTGTGGCTCTTGGGTGTGGCAGGTTCCATAGAGCCCCAGGCTGCTCCTTCCTGTCAGGCTCAAACGGCCCCAGCAGGCAGTGTTGATGTGGTTCACTTCAAACTGCTCAAGGTGTTGATGCACCATCTGGCCGTGTACCTTCAGGTACACACATGTAGGCCGCTGATATCCAGCCTTTGTGACTGAACCCTTTGACAGGGGTGCATGTTGTATCTGCCAGGAGTATCAGTTCTTCGGTAGGTTCTCCTTTCTACACTAGTGGTGATGTCAGCCGTAGGGTTTTCAGTGCCTCAGCTGAGCTTCCCTGTCTGAGGTTGGACAGGATGGGTTGGCTAAGGGGCCGTATCACATTTATCGTTCGTCTGGGCATTAACGTCTGGCCCAAATGAACGCACCGCGGTAGCGCTCTTCGTCTGATATTATCTGTGATGGTCTGGCATGGTCTGCTTGCGTCCGGTAGCGTCCAGGGCGAACACCAGCGGAGACCAGCGTTCGTCCCTGACAAAACCTTGTCTTGCAAGCACCAGAGCGGAACTTCAAAGGGCCAGCGTTGGTCCCTCACAAACCATGTCTGGCAAGCTGTAATGCACTTCTTTGGTTCGCCGGCCGTCACGACAATGGTGCACTCAACATAAAAAAGATATGAATTCTTTATTTTTAACCGATCACAGAGCCTGTGACGCAAAGAGACAAAATCCTGAGCTTTCCAGCAGTATAAAATATCAGGGCGTTGAGGCCGCAAACGGGCAAAACTACTTTAGTTTTTGTGTAGATTTTGGACTTCATGACTCAAATTGTGACAAAAACGGGTGGATGTTAGATTTTTATCTGTGTGACAGGGAAATTCTCATTTTAAACACAAAATGGAAACAACTAGTCGCAAGTATTGACGTTTGTCTGCAATAAAATGTACACGCTGCAGGTAAATAGACAATAGGTGTGAACGGTGAGCTGATGAATGTTGGCTTGAGTTGTGGTGCGGGCGAATAAACTTGCAAAAGATGGCAAATGATGTTCTGAGTATGTTCGAATGTACTCCTTACAGCGTGCTAAGGGTGCTGCTGGGACTTATGAAATATCAAATCCATTGATTCATTGAAATTTAAATTGAAATATGTTCCTCAGGTTTCAAAGGCGGTGTATAATTTGCGTGAGTATGCGCGACATTCACAGCCCAAAGCAGCCGGCCCATGCACCCCCCCCCCAAGTCTGCTTATCACATCGCTATCAAATAATCTCATTTAAAACCGCAAAATGATCCACCTGGCGAAAAAGCCAGAGTGGACTCTCCTTTGGTGTAACCTCCTTGCATATACTAACAACAGATTGTTAGTTTCATTGCTCCCATGTACACCTTTTAAGCACCCTAGGCCTACAGAACTAGCTTATTGCAGTATGTTGATCCCTTTGGCCAAGTTTAATAAGAGATATTGGTTTACAAATTACAGCAATCATCGTTGTGAATCAACTTGTGATATTTAGCCAGTTTGTTTACCATTACCAGTAGCAAATATTTTGATACGTATTTTCCGTGTCCAACGGTCTCTGTAGAAGTCATGCACGAAACAAACGTCTTTCCTTAGAGGTTGTCAGGCAAAATGACCCCTCCCATTCTGTCCTGACATGTAGCACGTATATTAAAGTCCAAATCATCTTAAAACTTTTGAAACGTGCTTCAGCTGCTAACCTGAGATCTTTGAGTGGAAACACCCCTTTTCGTAATGGACAATGTTTGCACAGATTCCAAGTAGGGAAAAACGGGAGTGATAATTAAGTATTATCGGAAAAAGTGGCAGAAGAAAAAATAGAGAGAGAGAGAGAGAGAGAGAGAGAGAGAGAGAGAGAGAGAGAGAGAGAGAGAGAGAGAGAGAGAGAGAGAGAGAGAGAGAGAGAGAGAGAGAGAGAGAGAGAGAGAGAGAGAGAGAGAGAGAGAGAGAGAGAGAGAGAGAGAGAGAGAGAGAGAGAGAGAGAGAGAGAGAGAGAGAGAGAGAGAGAGAGAGAGAGAGAGAGAATTTAGGTTGTCAGCAGTCTTCGACTTTTCTATTTTAAGTTCTGGGGTTTCATTAAGTTTAATAAATGCAAAATATCGGGAATTTTAATTTATGTAGGCCTAGTCCTTTTCTCTTCGTGTAGCAGTGTGAAAATAATGTTCAATAAGAAATCGAAACTATGATCATGAAAGAGGGTACTGCAGTGTCATTGATGTGAATGCAGCAAAGATTCAAATGTTCCAAAGTTCATTTAGAAGACATGGAAGGCCAGGCAACACAAGTGTGGCATGAATCGTTACCTGGCCATAGTATCCATTCTCTAACTACATATATGCCCAGCCGCGACGTTATATGGAAAGAAAATTACAATCAATTTGAATTGAGTTTGTATCAAGTCTTTTCCTGTTAAAAAGACCTCACTCAAAACTATTGATTAGCCAAGACGGTGTGTGAATATAGCTACGTTTTATATAAGTCCGGAGCGACACGTGTTCTGCCGGCCGTGTACTTGTATGGGGGGTTTCTGTTGTATTTCACGGGGCCCGTTATCGCAAACGTGCGGCAAAGCCAAGCACAAATCACGATCTTTCATCGAAGACAATGCTGAATGTGAGGGCATATCTTGACAAATTTGCGATTTCGATGCTTATTAAATAATGTGTTGTTCTGTTTGACTGCGGTGCAGGTATTTTTACTTTCCCATCATTTGCCAGTTCTCCAAAACTATGTGGGTGATGTGACCAGCTTATCCACAAAATGGCGGTCAAAAATCTCAAGAGGCACTGCGCAGTTTGCAGTTGATATGTAATCATTTCGTCCAGGGAAGGTGTGGATAAGACTGAAAATGTACACGACACATTAAGTCAGGGTTTGAAATATAGCCAGACGTACTTAACAAAGCTGAAAGAATTCTTTTTGCCGAAGAAGACTGATTATGATCAAAATCTCCGTGCCGCATGCACAGCTTTGCTTGCCAAATCAGATACGAAAATTATTCTTTTTGTGGGGGGTAGTTCTCATATCTGCTTCACATATATTTAAAATTGATGTTTCTGATTAATAAAGCATCATACATTTCATCGAAATTCGTTAGGATTTGACTAAATCTTCTCTGGAACCGCTTATTTCGCTTAGGCCTAGTTCACACACGGATGTAGCTACTGACCAGCAACAACGAATCCTTTCTCTCCGTATTTCTATTCGAAAATTAACAATAAAGACAATGAACTCAGTGTCGGATCATATTAATTCAGGAACGTGTATAATACGTATGAATATTTCTGGTTCAAAGATAGTTTATTTACTCAGTGGTAATACGTTGATATACCCTTGAGTGTGTCATCATAGTTACCACTGAACGTATTGACTTTTTTTAAGAGCAGGCCTATTGTTTCTTGCAGCTAGCAGATGTTGGAAATATCATGATATTTGATTTTGGTCTACATTTACAGACTCAATCTTGGGCTTTGAAGTTAATCTCCTTTATTCGCACATTTGTTTTATCGAGTTACTGCATAAAAATTGAAGAATCCTGGTTCGGGTGTCCCGGGCACAAGTATCATTTCGAATTTAGGCCTTTCATTTTTTATTCCTTAGTTTACGGGGGGGGGGGGGGGGGGGGTTTGGCTGTTTTTGTGGTGCAGTTCTCGAGATAAAAATAAAATAAATCTGGGGCTGCTCATTTTTTTTGTTTGTTTTTTTTAAGGCAAAATTTCAAAGTCAGAAGAAAAAATGAAAACTGGAAAATTTACAAAGTCGGACAAAAAAAATATCTCCGGGATTATTAAACTCTGGTATTTTGGGGACATCATTTCAAATATTGACTGACACATTTTGAAATCATTGACTTTGGTATGTTTATATGTATTTTTCACTAGATGATATTAACAGGTGCATTTTGAAATATTGCAATATCTCCCTGGACAAATGTTCACTTCTGTTGATTCCGCGAGGATGTGGCGACAAGTAAATTATCTGAAAAGAATTAATACCGGCATTGACAAGTCTTTTTTTTTTTCTTTCTTTTTTTTTTTTTTTTTGGTTAGTTTCATTCTCTTTTTCGTTCTGCTTGGCAGTGACAGGATTAACTCTTTAAGAGCCACATTATTTTTTGTTGACAGTCATTGTCTCTGCCAAATTAGTTTTCTAACGACGCAATTTTTGTAATGTTTGCGACTTTAACGCGTTTTGTAGAACTAAAGCATTTCTAGCCTAACTGTAACGAATTAAGATGCATTTATCCCTGGGCGTTTGATATACTGCCATAATACATGCACATGTTGTACTAAAGTGGGAATAAAACAACGAAAAGAATTGCAATTTTGTGCTCTGTGAGTGTGGCTGTGTGAGGCCGTATGCTTGAGCTGCATGCCTGGTCAGGGTGCACTTTCACTGTCAAGTTTCATACTGATTTGTAGGCGTACCACTGTGCCTGTGGATCGCAAACCGTACAACGGATTACCTCCACACTGATTCTGATTAGAAAGTACACAAAGATAACTTTCACGGCTCAAAAATAAATAAATAAATAAATAATAATAATAACAATAAATAAATAAATTTTTTTTAAAAATAGTTTCGACTTGTTTTCTGGCGGCAAGCCAGGCACGCAGCCTGTCATTTCTATTTATAAACAACCAGGTTCTGGAAAGTTTTGATCACGTGACCAACCGCGGCACACTCTTCTTGTCGTGCTGTGGTCACCAATGACTACAGCCTACAGGACGAGTCCATCAATGTCCATAGGGCATCACGGCGGGTATTTTCTTCACAAATGTGTATGTATTAGCTTCAACTTGACTTTAAATGAACATGTATTTTATTTAACAATAAACAACATGTGACAGCCCTCTTCTTCCGGTCGATTTTTGATAAGAGTGTCATGCAACTGTTTCGAGCCCGCCACGAGGCCTGCTGCAAAGCCCCTGTGAGCAAAATGGTAACTGACTGACATTTTCATTCACCTGCATTTGATGGCTATATCAGGCGTGGAATTATTTAGGCACATAGTTACACATTAGGCCTATATTGAATAAATTCCTGAATCACCGTGTTTTCTTACATTCACAATTACTTGGCAGAGAAGAGAAAGGTAAACAAAACAAATTCATCGGATTCATAATGGGAAATCAAGGATGTATACATTGTCAAAATAGTACTGCCAGCTCAGATGACTTATGAATGATGCTGGCTCAGTCACCTCTTGTCATATAACTCGTGTTAGATCTCAAATTACACAAACAAGAAATGTGTGTATGTGTTGATCCCTGGTGTTGATCATCAAGCAGTGGTCATCATGCGTACACAACTTCACAAGTTAAAGACCAGGCGCTTGACTGTGCCGATCATTTGTTGGCATTATTTTCTGTCATTGTTGCATTTCGTCATTGAAGTTTGTCAGTAGTGTGACCGGTCACTTACCTTGACCTGTCTTTTTTTCTGATATAACGATATTTTGACATGTGGGCATTTTGGTATGACCAGCTTTTGTCGTGTCATTATTTTGAGCGTCACTGTAATTGCAATCGAAGTTTTATCATGGCAATGTTTTTTGCTGTTGTTATATCACATTTAATGCTGAGGAGCGGAAGGGTAAGGAAAGTGTTTGAACAAAATTGAAGGCGAACGATTCGATTCGAAGGCAAGACCACGGTGGCGCCGAGTAGTCTCAGGGCAACAGCTGCGTTACATTGTAGGCTTTCTATTATTTCATTGGCAATAAAATCTTAACCCTGGACGATAGTATTTCTGATGAACTCCACTCGAGTCGCCCGTTTTTTGTTTTTTTTTTAAAGTTACACGGCACACACAGTTGACCCGATCTGTCACTTGAACTTATTAGATCCTGGATCCCAAAATAAAGATGCAGCATGCCCACACGGTAACTTGCCCAAGTCCGAGCAGGTGCGTGTGCTGTATTATAAAGTGCTAGGTCCGTTGCCGCTGCTGCCTTGGGCAGCGCAAGAGTCGCGCGGTGAGGTGTTAAAAAATGACTTTCATTTGGTACTGTGTGTACATATATATAATCCCGTAAATTAAATCGGCAACATAAAATGAAGGCGGGGAATACAGTAGGTTTAAACGGGGAGTTAATTGAATTTAATCACGATTGTTTTGTGACATTGTATTCTTGGAAAATGTGTTACAAATGACTTAAAAAACTGCAGTCTGCAATACTGATGAACGAAAATAACAACACACGGGGGTGGGGGTGGGAGCATTTTTTGGATAATGCCTCTCGAAAAACAACTCTACTGACAGGAAGGGCCAAACTTGAGCAGTAAGTCCATCAAAAAATATATAGTATATACATGGAGGAAGTGAGGCATGTATTCAAAGCCCCCATCAATATGCTCGGCGCTTGCTCCTACGTTCGTCTCGAAACAAAGCAGGTCACTCAGGTATCGCAGATGGGGCATGTACTATTAATAGCTTGGCTTTGAACAGTGCATGGTTCGTCCGGTAGAAAGTCAGCCTGCGTTCGTCCTTGCAGGTGTGCTGGCCTGCGTTCCACTGCCATGGTCTGATATCGTCTGCGTTCTTCCCGCTGCGTCCAGCAGAGTTTGGGATGAACCAATTAGTTGCTGCATCTGCGTTCGTCTCAAATGTAAAGTTTTGCGTCCAGGACGAACGATAAATGTGATACGGCCCCTAAGTCAGCTGGATTTTCTGTCTAGGCCGGGGATTCCTCCAGGCCAGCAGCCCCAGCCAGACTGTCCAGGCCACCTGTGCCAGTCATGCCTGCTGTCCAGGATGTGGCTCCTGGACCAGCCATGCTGGCTGTCCAGGCCAGGCATGTTGTTCCTGCTGCGCCATCTGCTCTGGCAGGACAGACAGGGTGTGCTGCATCCTCTCTCCAGCCTACCCAGCCCCTGGCTTGGCCTGCCTGGTGTCGTGCTGAGGTCCGGTCAGGCTGTTGACTCTGGCTTATTGACAGTTCATGCTCCTGGGCAGCTAGTGCCTTAGCAGAAAGTGCAGTAGGCAGGGCTGTCAACCTTGCACCAGTGTCTGTGGGTATACTTGACCACCCAAGTTCTGCTCAGCGGAACCGGCATTGCGAGGGCAAATGGCAGAATGTAGATTGAGGAGGGGCTCACATATAGCGGTCATGTCTGGGAGTGCCTCCCACAGGTACAGCATGAGTCTCACTGGTCCCCTCTGCACACAAGGCAGAGTGGGAGGAGGGTTCCCCGGTGGTACCTCCCTGCTCTGAGCATCACCTTGACATCTGTGTGGCTGGTTTGAGAGCCGTCACCCAGTTGGTTGGCACATGGTCTCCTTCTCTCTGCTTAGGTCAGGGGGAGGATGTGTCTGTTGCACCCATGGACATGGACATGGACAGGGACACTTCTTGGGAGTCCCAGGACATCTCGCCAGTTGAGGAGTCGATGTATATGTGTGCCTTTGATGTCTTTCGAGGGGATGGAAGTGCCAACAGTAGTGCCACCCCCTCTTCCCAGGAATAGGACTCGGAGATGGATGCAATATTATTGCTCAGTTCCAAGTTGGGGCATGTAGTATGTTGGACTGCATGTTTGCCAGTCCCTGCCTTGCTGGAGGAGTCTTGGTGAGGTCCCTTTTGCCTACTCCAACCATGGCAGACAGGGTGACAGCAGTCATTCCCAGGATGAGCAGCTGCTGCAGTTTCCGGGCACTGCCTGTTCTCAGATCCCATCAGTCATAGAGATTGTGCTAAAGGCTCATCAGTTTTCGGTTTCCAAAAAAGACAGCAGGTGGTGACCCATGATTGACTTCTCAGTGCTCAGCAAGGTTTTGTTGAGGGAGGGTTTCAAGATATAGAGGCAGTCCTCCATCATGTCTGCTCCCCAGCCAAGCTAGTTCACCATGTCCTTTGACCTGAAGAACACATACTTTGACATTCCAATAGCATGGAATTCACAGAAGTTCCTCTGGTTTGTGGTGAACCAGGGTATAAACCAGTTCCAGACATTCCCATTTGGCCTAGCTCTGTCACCTCTGGTATTTACCTCAGTGATGAGCAAGGCAGCAGATGGTGCACTCTGATGGGGTGACGCTGCATATTGATATGGAGGACCAACAAGCATGGAATTTTTGATAACCCTGTGTTGAAGGTTAAACCTATGGTCAACCTCTCGAAATCCAATCGGGATCTCTTACAGGACTGTTTTTAGGGAGATCTGGTTTCAAAGGGTTTCGTGCACCTGTCAGGTTGACTGTTCAACATGCTTGTGTTGCACATGTGCACTCTGAGGTCCAATGTTATGAGAGGTGTGTAGCTGTCTTCATTCTGGGCCCAGCTAGGTGACCATTTTCACGTAAGTGTCACAGGTCATGTGGGTGCGCAGTTGGACTCTCATTGAGTATCAGACATCTGGCCTCTTCAGTGACAATGCTTTTCCATCAGTTAAGGGGACTTGGAGGCTATTATAGGGCTTGCCAGCCTTCATTTTCACCCCATAATTTGAAGAGGGCATGTTTTAGTCAGGAGCAAGAAAAGCTGCAAGGTCTATGACAACAAACAGGGAGGGGCTTGGTCAGAGAGATGGTTTGTGTTCCTGAAATGGATCTTCCTCTAGAAAACCAGATCCAGATTCTCTGCCATCACATAAAAGGAGATTCAGTGTCCTGGATGTGCTCAGATGAGAACATCAGGCACGTGGTATCCATTGAGTGGTTGCTTCTATCATCAGTGGTTGAATTGATGTGGCAATACAGTGGAGGCAACCCATGGTTAACTTATTTACTACAGGCAACAACCACAAGTTGCTTTACTGTTATGTTATCCCTCAATGTTTGCTCAGGTGACCACAGTGATGCTCTTATGCATTACCACAGGTTAAAATTGGCTTGGAGGAAGCCTGCCTCCTCCTGTCAGCTCCTATCTCAGCTGAGGTCATGGGAGATTTTCCTAAGTAAAATTATTTGTAAACAACACTTACCTGCTTTATACATATACACTATGGCCCTCCCTGTTCCTCCCCCACTTGGTTTGATACGGGGGATAGAGAAACTGAGGCTGTGTGAGCAGACAGGCTTCAAGGAGTTATGGCTGCTGGAGTTAGGCAGACAGGCTTCAAGGAGTTATGGCTGCTGGAGCTAGGCAGACAGGCTTTAAGGAGTTATGGCTGCTGGAGTTAGGCAGACAGGCTTCAAGGAGTTATGGCTGCTGCATTTTGGATTGTCACTGATGGTTCTTTTTTTCCATCTTGGGTAAACACAGCCATGTCATGTAACACATCAGCTCAGGATGTTTGTATTGGAAATGCAAACATGGCATTGATGGCACCGAAACAAGTCCTGCGCTGGTTCCCCGCTACTGACCCAATTTTATAAAGGCTAATGAAGCCTAAAACTTTCTTCTAAATTTCAAATACTATGAATGTGATTTGTTCCTTTCACAAATTAATTTGCTAGAATGATTTAATACTATGCAATTTTTCAATCAATGGTACAGAATAAGACTTTGCTCTATATTGGACTTGATAAAGTTCAAACGGTACATGGGCTTCCAGATTTAGGTTTATTAAGTTTCTCTTTATATTAATAGAGATCAGTCTGAGGGCATTGAGGGCATGTATAGGTAAGCGTTGTTTACAAATAATGGTTTTACGTGGGAAAATCCTTTTCCCTGCTCAGATGTGATACTCATGGACCGAGTGGATTACCTGGCACTGGAGAGCCCACTTTTATAATGTGTGCTGGTATGACAGTCATGATGGCACAGCTAACAAACCCTGAGTGCTGCCATCTGCTGAGCATTGTAACAATTAAAATTATTAGTATATTGATCAAACTGTGGCTAAATGAAAACCCAAACTCTGCAACTCTTCGTAGCATTTATGGATCATATTACAAGGTCAGGAACATTTCAAACAGAGGTTGCTGGCCTGAGGTTAAGATCAACTTTGTGAAGGTCCATAGCTGTCAACTCTTCCATTCCCGCTGGCAGCCTGCCATATTGCAGGCCTCAAAAATGAGTAAAATGATACCATTTTTGTGGCAAAATTTGCAAATTTCTTTTCTTTGTTTTCATGCACTCTTTATACAAGTCTCCTGGTCACAGAGCTTTTTTTGGGGGGGGGAGGGAGGGAGGGGGTTGACACCTATGAGGGTCATGGTGTATGTTAGTTCACAGAGAGTGTGAGGTATAAAACAGACAGGGTAAACAAATGACAACCAGATTGATTTATTCACAGTAGCCAATGTTACCTGTGGACCTGCTCTGCCAGCCTGGGTTCATAACTACGCCCCCACAATGATGAGGGCACATGAGAAGAGAATAGCGGCCTAACCACCGGGAAAATACTTTTCTACCAAACAAATGATGATTTCTAAATATTTCAAACATCCTGCATGTTTTGAAAAAAAATGAATAACTTCTCTGAAACATTTTGCCTTATCAGGTTCTTACTTGTATGAGAGAACATATTGGCCCTGCCTAATACATGAATGTGCCCTTCTTGCTGTCAAGTTTCTTGCTTTGAGGTAGGGGCAGCACACGGCTTCAGTCAGTATAAATAAATCCTATTACCATTGACTGATCAGAGACCTGGAGGAAAAGGTTGCTAAACTAGGTACATTGGCAAAAACTTTTTATATACATGTTCACATTTTAACAGACATTTTGTACTAAATTAACAGTGTAAACAACTTTAAATATATATGTTATCAAAATTAAAATTGCTAGTCTTTGTCTGATGACTGTTAATTGGTAGTAACTATTCTGTGTTGCCAGGATCTGTGGCTGGGTGTCCTGTATAAAAGACTGGTTGGCCAGCAGGTTCTGGATGTAGAGACTAACATCACAAATCAGCCCCCAAGACTGCGTGTGTATGCCCACTGTACCAGTACTCAACAGTAAGTGCTCCACCCAGCAGTACCTGATGTGTATGTACTATCTATTCCATAGCAAGAATTGGCTGAAATAGTTTAAGAAAGTAAAGAGCCCTTGGACAAAGTGAGAATTTGATACTTATTTTCAAAAATTCCGTAGTATTTTAGCGCAGCTGACTTGTCACTAAGCAGAGCTTATGCTGTCACTCTTGTCCGTCGTTCGTCTCTTCTCAATTCACATTTTCAACTTCTTCTCTGGTACTGTCAGCCAAATTCACTTCAAACTTGGTGGGGACGTACCTTGGATTGGTCTCTACTAAGTTTCTTCAAATGGTCATGCTCCAGTGATTTTTGCATTTTTTTAATGAATTTTGTTTTTCATTTTTTGGCCAAATCTTAATCTTTCTTCTCCAAAAACCACTTGGCCAATTGATTCAAAATTGCATAGAAACATTTGAGGGCATGGCAGTTGGAGTAACACCGTACATGGGTGACCTTGACTGCATTCTCAAGGTCACAGGGTCACCTAGGTGTATTTAATTCAACAGATGATAATATAAGAACAATTTCAGCCTGGACATTGATGTGTTATATGCTTATGATTCTCTTTGAGGGCCACACTCAGGCAGTACATGAGTGACCTTGACCTTATTTCCAAGGTTACAGGACAACTGATGTGAAATTTACTGTTCACTTGATAATTTGAGATCTATTTTGAGTTAGGATCTTGATGTTGCACATGTTAATGACACTAAGACAGTACATGAGTGACCTTGACCTCATTTCTGAAGCCACAGTGCAACATACCCAAATTACTCTTCACTATTACTTGAGAGAGAACTACTTGAACTGGGACCTTGATGTTGTACATGTTAGTGTTCCTCGATAAAGGTCAGACTTATTCAGTACATGGGTGACCTTGATCCTGTTTCAAGGTCACAGAGCCAGAAGTGTCATGAACCTTTTGATGAGCTGAGCATGGACTGTTCACACAGCCCTCTTGTTAATGATTTTTTTGGATCCTTTTTTTGCAAAATCTTAAAAAAATCTTCTGTGACCCAATAAGCCAATTGCTATTTGAAATTGCATAGGATCACTTCTGGGGACCCCAGACCTTAATGTGTTCAACAGGTGGTGCTGTGAAGTTTTTCTATTTACATACAATTGTTTATTTTTGTGCGTTTAGGTTATTTTCTACTTCTCCAAAACTGTTACTCAGATTGTTCTGAACCACGGAAGAAATGTAGCTTTTGGGAGGATTAAACAAAGTTGTTCACTGGTGAGTGATTCTCTGTATCCCTGATTTGTAACAAATTTTTAAGTTGGAGTAATGCATGCATCCTGTTCATAAGTCAATGGAGATTGCAAAAGCATTTTGCATTTTCAACTTCTCCAAAACCATATACCAGATTCGCTTCAAATTTGGTGGTGGGGGTTTTTACAAGATAAAGGTCTTTTCTATAAGTTGGCAAAATTTCAAGCTCCTAACTAAAGTAAAAATATGAGAAAAAGGCAAAAAAACACACAGGCATGTGGACATCTGAACGTCCATGTGTCAATCTTTTGGTTTTCAGCCGCTTAGTGGAACAATACCACTCATCAGTCATACTTAATAGTCGGTCACGTGGCTACAGGTAGCAAAGGCCCATGATAAAACGAGAGGCGTATCACTGCGGCGCTGTGAAATCAGGCGGCATGCCAAAAGTGTGTTTGTGGACAAGTAAATGATGCAAACATGCAAGTGTATCACAGCCTTAGTGGTTTACTTTATAGTTATCGTAGGATGAGGAAATAAAAGTACAAATAAAAACATCACAATAAGATTAAAGGTGAACACAAGGGAAAACATGCAAAATGGCAATACAAAACTCAGGTTGTAAAGAGAAATGAAACACATTGAGGAAAATAATTACAAAATATTGACAGTCAAGCTTACCAAGTAAAGTATACAGATAGTAGTACACACAATAAAACGTTATCCCTATAAACGGGATGAAGAGGTAGGGGGCAGAGGACGAAACTCACCACCCGTCCACTGACCACGAGCGGCCATAGGAGGCCCTACTGAAGCAAGGCAACACAACTTTCTTTGCCAGGCTTGAGGTCACAGGGCCCTAAGGGCTGCCTCCATGACATCATGCTTTGCAACCAGATTGTCACTGTTGCCATTTGACAGAAAGCTAAATAATGTTTTCCGTCTTTTAAAGGCTCTGTTATTCATATGATCGGTCAATAATTGATTGATAACCTCACCAAATGTTAAGGGATGATGTTTACTAGGTTTTATACAAAGTTGTTCACCAGGTGTTGATACTCTGGGTCCCCGATTTTTGTCTCGCCAGCATAAACTGTTTGCAAGATCAAGCACTCACTTTTTGTCCGTCCGTCAACAAAAACTTCAGTGTGGCATTATTTCACTATTTACACTAGGCGGGGGTTTCATACTTGGGTAAATGGTTTATAATACTGGTCACTACAGAATTGTACCATCACTGTCACACTTCATTGGTTACATCATGATTGAATGAGCATTGTAGAAAAACTTTGGAGTAGCATTATCTCACAAACCAGATTAGTTAGAGCTTTCATATTTCAAAATTTCATAGGGACCCTTCTGGGGATTTCCAACAGGTAGCACTGCAATTTTTTTCAATGTATTTATGCATTTTTTGTGTGTGTGTTTTCACTATTTTGAACTCCTGCTCTAAAACTGCCACTCAGATTGTTATGAAACTTGGTAGCTAGTGGGAGGGTTAAACAAAACTGTTCACTAGGTGGTGATTACTCTGTATCCACTATTTTCAACAAATTTTTCAATTGGAGTACCTGTTGCATTTTCAACCTCTCTAAAAGCACCAGCCCGAGTTACTTCAAACTTGGTAGTGAATTAGTCTGTTGGATGGTTAAACTAAAGTGATCACTAGCTGCTGATACTCTGGATTCCTGATTTGTAACAAGTTTTCAATTAGGGTACTTCACAGTTAATGCATGTGTTGCTATTGACTACCATGTAAGTCACTGGGGATTGCAATGGGAAGTCACATTTTGTACTTCTCCAAAATCCTGATCTCCTAGAACAGAGGGGTTTTTTTTTTGTTTTTTTTTTTTTGTGACCACTGCCTCAGTTACATTTTATCTTGGAGAAAAAGCTGATCCAAATGTTTAATGTGTGAGGATGCTGGAATTACATGTCTGGTTCTGTTCAATTGTGACACATTCATGCCCTGTGTGTATCTCATCACCAGAAGCAGTTACCCAGTGGGAGCTCTGACTGTGTATGCCATGAATCTGTATGAAGATGAGGCTGTGCTGACCTTTGACCCCATACTTACCACAGGAGGTATTGATGAGTACCTGATGACTCCAGGTGACCCAGATGGATTAAAGTCAAAGTAAGCGCATGCGTATGGTATATTTAAAGTTCAAGTTGTTAATTTTGTAAGGAGTTTTATTTGCTTGAATAAGTTTTTTTTACCTCAGCTGTCTTCTTTGAAATAATTATGCATTCTCTGAGAGGAAATGCAAGCATGACATTCATTACATTACAAGCTTTTTTTAACCTCTGCAGACCACAAGTCACAGAGCTTATGCGATCACTTATGTCTGTCTGTCTATCCATCACTCCATCCATGTCCCCTGGATCCATCTGTAAATTTTATCCCCCGCCCACGAAGTGGGCGAGGGGATATGGTAATGGGCACCGTCCGTGTGTCCGTCCTTCCGTCCGAAACAAATTTTGTCCAGCCCATATCTTCTACATTATTAATGCTGCCTCTTCGAATTTTTTATGGTGGGTAGACCTTAGGTAGTAGGTGTGCATAGGCATTGTTTTGTGTGGCTAATTACTTGCATTAATTAATTATTTCACAAAGTTCGTTAGGCAAGACAAATTTTGTCTGGGCCATATCTTCTAAACTATTAATACTAGCCCTTTGAATTTTATATGGTGTGTAGACCTTAGGTAGTAGGTGTGCATACGCATTGTTTTCTGTGGCTAATTACTTCCATTAATTAATTAATTAACAAAGTTCATTAAGCAAGCTCAAGATACAATACAAATTTTGTCCAGGCCATATCTTCTAAATTATTGATGCCAGCCCTTTGATTTTTTTTGTGGTGGGTAGACCTTAAAGGGGGGATGGTAATGGGCACCCTCCGTGTGTCCGTCCGTCCTTTCGTCCGTCCGTCCATGATTACTGTGGGCGGGGGATATGGCTAGCGTCAGCGGCTACTTGTTTCACTTGTGAATGCAATACAGTCAATCGTTTTCATGTTAGCCCAATAGAACTTTCAGGACATATCAAGTGTATGAAAATCTGAGACTAGTTCGATATAAGAGGCACTACCTATAGTATTATTACCCTTGGCACAAAAAGTGCCAGAGGGTAGTGTCGTCCCCTGCACCGTCCGTCTGTCTGTCTGTCTTCTCGACATAACTGTGATATCTCAAAAAATATTCGTGGTAGCTGTGCCAAATTTTTGTCACAGAAGGACCTTTTAATGGACCAGGTTCCATTTGAAAACCAGCTTCCTCTGATAATTTTTACACTTTTTATGAAACTTTTTATGTATTTATCAATAGGCCGTCTGAGTGGTGTCAACCCTGATGATGTTAGCATAATATCTCAAAAAAATATTGACTGCAGGTTTACCAAATTTTTGTCAGAGATGTATCTTATGATGGACTAGATGTCTATGTAAAACCAGCTTCCTCTGATTATTTTTTACCTTTTCATGTACTTATTGGAAGGCAGTCTGAGTGGCGTCAACCTGGACGATGTTACCATGATATTTTTAAAAAAAAGTGACCCCAGCTTTACCAAATTTTTGTCAGAGATGTATCTTATGATGGACCAGATTCCTATGTGAAACCAGCTTTCACTGATTATTTTTAGCTCAGCTGACTTGTTGTCCACTGTCTGTCCAAAATTCACATTTTCGACTTCTTCTCCAAAACCGTCAGCCAGATTAACTTCAACCTTGGTGGGGATGTGCCTTGGGTGGGTGTCTACCAAGCTTGTTCAAATGGCCATGCTCCATCGATTTTTTATGATTTTTTTGTTCTTTTTTTGGTGCAAACTTAAAAAAATCTTCTCCAAAACCACTCACCCAATTGCTTTGATATCAAACAGCAACACTCCTGGGGACTCCTAGTTCTTAATTTGTTCACCAGGTGGCACTGCAATTTTTTATGATTGTATTTTTTTTGGGGGGGGGGTTTGCTATTTTATACTTCTTCTCCAGAGCCATCATTCAGATTAAGCTGAAACTTAGTGGATTTCCTTGTGGAAGCGTCAAACAAACTGGGGGTGGCAATGCTGTGGATTCCTGATTTTTAACAATTTTTTCAATTTCCAATTTGGGTGCTTGCAGAATGAACCTTTCTTATTGATTACTGTGTAAGTCAATGGGCATTCTAATGGTTTGAGACCAGTCCATTCCATGGTCACAAAACATATATAGCAGGAAATTATGTTTTTTTTATGGTCATTATGTCGCAACTTGTGCACATGTATCGGTACAAGATTATTACACAGACAAAAGTCCATAATGTGTGGATGCATGGTGGTTCCACTGGTGGTATTAAGTGGAACTATCATCCTAGGTGATAAAATGCATTACATTTTTCCTAATGAATTGAGATAGAACTTGTGGATTTACACCAAATAGGCATTGGATGAAGGATTAAATTTTGTAAAATTTTGGGTGACCTTGACCTAATTTTCAAGATTATTTAAAGGACATAGTGAGGGCACTTAATTCTATATTTTGAGAAATAAGAAGACTAGCAATACCAAATGTCCCGTAAATGTGTATCATATATGGATGTTTGATAGTATATAATATGGGTGACATTGACCTACTTTCTCAAGGTCATGGAGGTACTAAATTTCAGGAAATGATTTTTCTGTTATGGTCATTACATCTGAACTTGTGGACATTTATCCATATACCATTATGTGATTATTTTGGAGACAAAAGTGTATGACTTATGGTCATGGTGGGTCCCTTTGTGGTATGAAGTGGAACTACATGTTGCATGATATAGGTATTAAAAGTGATCTTAACCTACTTTCTGAAGTTCACAGACGGAATGAATATCAGGAAATTATTTTATTTTGATGCCCATGATATTGTAAATTGAGATGAAACTGTAAAACCTTCACCCAAAATGCATTAACTAATGGTCACATTTTGTAATATGTTGTTTGACCGTGACCTATTTTGCAAGGTCATTAAGCACCAAAGAAAAGGACAATAAATTCTTGGTGATGTGAATCAATTATGTCACCAGAGCATGAGACCCATGGGTCTCTTTGCTAATTTGTGTGTGTTAAAGCTGTTTTCAACTTCTCCAAAAGTGTTACTTAGATTGTTCTGAAGTTGATGGAGATGTAGCTTGTGGGAAGGTCAAACTCAGGTGTTCACTAGGTGCTAACAATCCACATCTCAGACTTGTAGCAAATTTCTAAATTTGGGAACATTTTAGATTTCTTCTTCAAAGGTGTCAACCAGATGTACTTCAACCTTAGGGGGAACTTTGGGTGAATCTGTACCAGGTTTGTTCACGTGGTCATATTCCAATGATTTTTACCTCAGCTGACTTGTCACTCAGCTGAGGTTTTTTGAGGGTCCGTCGTCCGTCCGTCGTCCATCCGTCCATCCGTCCGTCCGTCCGTCGTCCACAATTCACATTTTTGACTTCTTCTCAAAAACCGTCAGCCAGATTCACTTCAAACTTGCTGGAGATGTGCCTTGGGTGAGTCTCTACCAAGTTTGTTCAAATGGACACGGTCCAGTGATTTTTGGATTTTTAATGATTTTTTTTGTTTTTTGGGGGGTAAAATCATCTTCTCCGAAACCACTCACCCAATTGCTTTCATATCACACAGGAACACTCCCTGGGACACCTAGTTCTTAATTTGTTCACCAGGTGGCGCTGCAATTTTTTCCTAATTTTTTATGAATTTTTGTGTGTTATAGCTATTTTCGACTTCTTCTCCAGAACCATCACTCAGATTAAGCTGAAACATGGTGGATATGTTCCTTGTAGAAGGGTCAAACAAAGTTGTACACTATGTGGGAATGCTGGGGATTCCTGATTTTTAACGATTTTTCAATAAAACTTGTCGGTCAATGCAGCTTTCCTATTGATTACTATGGAAGTCAATGAGCATTCTAATGCTAAGTCACATTTTTTACTTCTTCTCCAAAACCGTCATCCATATTAACTTCAAACTTGGTGGCAATGTACCTTGGGTGGGTTTCTACCAATTTTATTCACGTGGTCATGCTCCAGTGATTTTTGGATTTTTGATGAATTTTTTTGTTGGGTTTTTTTTTGGACAAATCTTAAAAAATCTTCTGCTCCGAAACTGCTTACCCAAATGCTTTGATATCACACAGGAAGACATCTAGGGACTCCTTGTTGTTAATTTGTTCACCAGGTGGCGCTGCAGTCATTTTCTAATTTTTTTGTGAATTTTTGTGTGTTATAGATATTTTCGACTTCCTTCTCCAGAACCGTCACTCAGATTAAGCTTACACTTGGTGGATATGTTCCTAATGGAAGGGCCAAACAAAGTTGTTCACTGTGTGGGAATGCTGCAGATTCCTGATTTTTAAGGATTTTTTCAAGTCGGCTCCTTTGGGGTAAATGCAAATGTAAGTCAATGGGCATTCTAATGCTAATTTACATTTTCAACTTCTTCTCCAAATCCATCATCCAGATTTACTTCAAACTTGGTGGCAATGTACCTTGGGTGGGTGTCTACCAGGTTTGTTCCAATGGTCATGTCCCAATGAATTTGGATTTTTTTATGATTTTTTTTTTCAAAATCTCTACAAAAGTTTTAATAGGAAAACTTAACATGGGAATTTCTTGTAATGGTCATAACTTTAATAATATTGACCAGATTTACTTCAAACTTGGTGGGGATGTGTGTTCAAATGGTCACACTCTATTGATTTTTGGATTTTGTATGAATCTTTTTGTTCTTTTTGGGGGCAAACCTTCAAAATTCTTCTCCTCTGAAACCGCTCACCCAATTGCTTTGATATCGTACATAGACACTCCCGGGGACACCTAGTTCCCAATTTGTTCAACAGGTGGCGCTGCAATTTTTTTTAATGAATTTTTTTTATGGTTTTGCTATTTTTCACTTGTTCTCAGAACCATCCCTCAGATTAAGCTGAAATGTGATGGATATATTGTTGTGGAAGGGTCAAACAGTTTACTAGGTGGCACTGCTTTGGATTCCTGATTTTTAAAGATTTTCAATTCGGGTACTTATCGTTGAATGCAGCTTTCCCATTGATTACTATGTAAGTCAATGGGCATTCTAATGCTAATTCACAGGACAGCTGACACGAAATTTACTGTTTACTTGATAACTTGAGATCTGTTTTGAGTTAGCTACACATGTTAATTATTCTGTATGAAGGTCATGCTGAGACAGTACATGAATGACCTTGACCTCGTTTGTGGGGTCACAGTGCAACATACATTAATTTTACTCTTCATTATAACTTGAGAATTACTTGAACTTTGATGTTGCACATGTAGGTGTTCTTCTATAAAGGTCAGACTTACTCAAAACATGGTGTCCTTGATCCTTTCCCAAGTTCATAGAGCTGCAAGTGTGATGAATGTCAAGATCAACTGAGGCATGGGCTGTTCACACAGCCCTCTTGTTATGAATTTTTTGGGTTCAATTTTTAAATAATCTTCTCCAAAGTAAAGATCACAAGATCACAAGACCACTTCAGCTTCTTCATGCAAGGTCAGCTGAGCACAGGACTGAGACACAGTTCTCTAGTTTTCAGTATGGCGTGGTCATTTCAAGGTTGTGGTGACATTAGGTGTTATTTACTGATGTAGGTATACCCATAACCATGTAAATGGAGTTGTTTCAATGGTTTGCATCCTTACTTTGACTTTGACTTAACATTGCACCCATGTTCATCCTGACCCTCCCAGGGACAATGATCATCGCCTCCTTCTACTGGAGCAGAGGCCTGCAGTCCATAAATCACTCTATCTGTCCATCTGTGCATCTATCATGGATGTCAGGGGTGTAACTCTGTAGGTCTTTGGTTTTGATTCATGAAACTTGACCATGTTTACATGCATGTATTTCTGGACAAGACGGTGTCATGGTGATATGTTTGTGTACAACTGCAATACGTGACAGGTGCCATATCTGAGCTTGATGTTTGCTGCACATTGTAATAATCAACACGATCCAGAAACTGCTCAATTTGTGTCAACAAATCAATGAAATGCTGCGTTCTATGGATATATGAAGTTGTCCGTAGTGAGTGTAGTGTGATGCAGTATTGTGTCTGTTACAGGTGGGTCAGTCTGAATGGGAAGAAGTTGGAGCTAGTATCTGACACAGAGCTTCCAGAATTCATTCCGCGCAGGTTACCGGCCAGCGCTACAGTGACCTTGCCGTCCCGGACATTTGCCTTCTATGTGTTGCCTGGTGCCAAGGCACAGGCGTGCCTCACTTGATACTGCCTGCAATAACAGTCTACAGTCTGTCATAGGGCTCAGTGTAATAGGTGCTGAAAGTGCTTAATGTTGTGGAGAGACAAATTTTGAAGATGAAGGGTGTAAAAGATGATGTTTGATTTTCTGTGACACATTATAATGATTATGATATCACCGTGTCAAATTAAGGCTGTGAGTAGAGCTACTGTCTCCATGTTCATACAACCAGGTGTGTGAGCTGACACCAGTGCTAACCTACTGCCGTTGTTCCATGTTCATACAACAAAGGGTACTGTGTATATGCTGATGTGCTAACCTACTGCCACTGTTCCATGTTCATACAACAAAGGGTACTATGTGCAGAGGGTCCCACAGGTTTACATCAATGAATCTTTAACTCCTAGGAACACTATGTTTACAGGTGTATCAATATAGTGTCTATATTACCACGTCATCATGCATACAGTCATCGTACATGATCATAGTTTGATTTGTTTTCACCATAAGGACTGCAAAAGACTGTTACAGTAGTCCCTCCTTTGAGAGACCGCCCCTAGTGCCACCCAAAAGGCGGTCACATAAAGCAGGTGGTCCCTCAAAGGAGGTATAAATAACATGAAAAGTACTACAGAAAGACCTGACAGCTGTGGTCTCTCAAAGGAGGTGGTCTCCCAAAGGAGTGGTCTTTCAAAGGAGGGACTACTGTAATAGAAAATACAAAGTTTTGTTTAACAATGCAGCATAGCACCACATAAATAAGGGACACTTTGATTGTCTGACTTAATCTAATGAGTAGCACTTACAAATATTTGGCAAATACTGATTTAAAGGTTTAATTCTGCATGTATGTTACTATATGATCTCATTTTGTCTTTGGCATGTGGGACCAGCACATACAGAACAAAGAATGTTGCATGCCAACATGATCACACATCATAATAGTACAAAAATACATGAAGACTTCGAATATAACTATTTCTAATGATTCTCTGATAAACAGTATGCCATGTGGTAACAGTGTGCCATGTGGTAACAGTGTGCTATTTGGTAAAGTGCCATTCAAGTGATATACATGTAATAAGGAAGTAAAAAGGAGAAGAAAAAAACATTGGTTTTCTACAGAGACAGCCTTTGCTACAAGATTAATGAACTGAAAATTAAGTCTACATCATTGCTGATGATACAATCAATGTTGATGGTATGTAATTCCATTTTATCTAAATCCCACTTTTATGTTACGTCTCTATTCTGTTATGTCGAACACGTGACACGTGTGATCATGTGATGTGATATTTTTTCTATGCAGATTGTAAACAAATGGCAAATGAGTTAACATGTAGAAGTGACTATCTTGTCTTCATGTGATCATTTAATAATAACTCGGCAACTAGAGTTAACATGTTGGCAGTGGTTTTTAAGAACAAACATTGGAGACTGTGCCTGCCAAAAACAAAGGTGACAGTGAGTTGTTGCGAAGATGGCAGAGGCAAATTTCACTGCTCCAGTACCACTGGACCTGCATGAAGGAAACGTGTCGGAGAATTTTAAGAAATGGAACCGTCTTATGGACATGTATCTCCTTGCCAGTGGTGCAAGTGAGAAACACAAGAGACACAGATGGCGATCATACTGCATTGTGCAGGCCCAAGAGTGGTCAAGCTGTAGGACCAGATGGAATTTGCCTTGGGGAAAAAACAAAGAAGATCCAGAAACACTGATGAAGAAATTGAAGGAATAGTGTAGCCCCAAACAGAATGAAGCCATGGAATCATTCTGATTCTGGAAAGTACAATATTGGACTCCATTTGACTCTTTGCTAACGGAGCAATGGATAAGAGCAGAATCTTGCAATTTCGTGGAATAGGATCGTCAAATAAGGGACAAAATAGTATTTGCCATGACGGGTAAAGTGCAAGTACTTTTATTGAGAGAAACAAGTCTAACTCTATACAGAACATTAGAAATATGTCTTGCATACGAGGCGTCATGTAGGCATGCAAATGAGATGAAAGAAATTGAAATAGTGGAAATGTAGCCTCAGGTTCATAGAAAGGAAACAAAGTGACACACCATGCAAATGTACAACCAAAAAAGACAATATAGGCGTGCTGGTGGCAAATTTTTCAAGCCAAATAATTATCAACCAGCCTACAAACATAAGTGGGCAAAACAGGAAGCCATCGACAACAAATTAGAGTGAAAATTTTGTGGCTGTGCTCATGAGAAAAAGAAAGAAAGCAGTCCAGCATACATGAAATCCTGTTCCTATTGCAAAGGCAAAAATCGTTTTAAGTCACAGTGTAAGAAAAAGCTACATGCTGCATCAACTAACTGTTATGATGATGATGATGATGACTTAAAATGGTTATAAGCCATACAAAGCGATCAGAGTAGCAAGGTCACTGCTCGAATTAAACAACTGTGATCTCCAGTTTCAAATTGATGGTGCCTCAGATGTAAAAACAAATTGCCAGAGATATGTAAAACTTGACCTAGTTAGGTCAACCCAGTAAAAGCTAATTATGTGGAATAAACCAAGGATGGGTCCATTAGGGGAAGCCAGACTGAAAGTAGTCAACCCTAAAGATCAGATGGAGGCCAATGTAATATTTACAGTGGTACCCAATTGTTTACGTGCCTGCCAGGCCTAAAGACTATACAATGGCTTGAACTAATAACAATCACAAGGAGAGATCTATCAAAAATATTGAAACTGAATCTGACCCAGATATGCTAGGAGATCTAGGGGAAGCCAAACTACATGTAGACAGTGCAAAGCCAAGGGTATTGCCTTATCATAGAGTCCCTTTAGCCCTACTTGATCAAGTTAAACAAGAGCTACAAAGACTGGATAAGTGTGGTGTTCTTGTGGCTGTGGAGGAGCGAACACGGGGGGGGGGGGGGGGGGGGGGGAAGCCAACGATTCACTTTGCATATGCATTGACCCCCATCCACCACATGAAGCCCTACTCCGGGAACACTATAGACTGCCAACTTTAGAGGATAGTTGCCGAAGTAGTCACCTTCGGCAATTTATAGCTTCAGCAAAACGTTTTCATCGGATGTCTAATAAACTCTATCATTCTACACAGAAGCTACATTCTATTATAAGATCCCGCACACCGCCCAGGTGAAGGGCGGGAAACAGACTGCACAAACAGTGCAAAAATACGCCAGACCGTCAATGCTGTAACTACACTCTCTCTTTTCCATAACTAGGCTGTTTAAGTTGAATGCTTCTGCGCAAACTTTTCAATGGTGCCTGCTCAAAAGTAAACCTCTAGTGAAAATTTGGTCATTTATGGGCATGGTCATGGTGAAGGACAGTTATAAAGGCCATATAGGAAACTTATCATGTTATGCTCTCACAGAAATCAGATAATGGAATTTTTGTCTGTGACATTAGGAGATCCATGAGGGTTAAAGTGTTATACAGACAGACCTATTTTGATATGTGTGCAATGGCTTACGTTAAGGGCTCTGCTCCACAGCCATAAAACATGATACCTCACAAGGTGTCCTGTTTTGTCGCAACATATGCAATGTTTTGAATGAAAGATCTAAGTGGCACTACAGCTGAAATATTCTAGTTAGGCCCATTGTTCTTACATCATTTAAGCCACATGGAAGGCTGGGGTTAAAGTCCCTATTTAACAGTTGATTTTTAGATCAACAGGTGGAACTTTCATTGCTAAGTTATAGCAGTACTACCAAAAGTTTGTGACAGCTTGTATCTGTAAACATATATTGAATCTTTCTGCATTGATTGAGCTATCAAGTAAGTGCCTATTGTGCAGTGGACATTCTGTTGTGATTTTTTAATACACATTCAACATTGTCATTTATTCTTTTAACATGTATTATCAATTGTGCGATGGATTCATACTATTGTAAAGTGCTTATGAGCATACTGTGTATGGAATAAGCACTCTAAAATTGAGTTGTATTATTATTATTATTATTAATTATAATGTTTTTTATTTAAAATGATTACAAGGCACACACAGTAGCCCAGTATACAGCATAATTATGTTTTGTTTTGACCCATGTTTCGTTCTTATTTTTATTGTTGAACAGTATACTGCACTATGCAAAGGTTTATTTTTGCTGATAGCTCAGACTGTGGGACCATAAGGGGCGAGTACAGCAGTAACCAGTGACCAAGTAAAACATAGCACTTTTTGGGCAGACATATTTCCATTGTCTCATTTGTGGCACAAAGTAAAATCATTTTAGCTTAGTTGTGAAGAAGGCATATGTAAACTTATCTGTGGACTATATCCAAGGTGCTCATATGTGTTGCATGTATTCACAAACAGATATGTTGCTCAATTGTTTTTTTTTTTTTTTTTTTTTTCAATTTGCATATTTTCTGGGAACAAGGCCACAAGCCCTGTGACTAGAGGTTTACCCGGCTGGGGCAACCTAGCCAAGGAGGATCCCATTTTGTTTTGTTTGTGTGTTTTGTTTCTCATTATGTCTGTGTACCAACACAGACATACTGTTTTCCCAGAAATTCTTTCTTTCTTTCTCCTTTATTTCTTTCTTTACCAGCAAATTTGTCCACCTTTTTTCTTGGAGACTAATATATATGCAGACAGAAACTCTAAACTTGGCACAACTATAATCTATAGATGATATCGTGCCTTTTTATAATGAGAGGTCATGATTTTCAAAATTATGTAAATGAGGGCAAATCTTTTAAATCGTTATATCATGTATACTGTAGTAAATGTTGCTCCAAGTGTATAGGAATTTGATCATAGCAAGGCAAAGGTCCTCTCAAATGTCAAGGTCAAAAGTCAATTTTATGTCAAAATGTCATTTTAAAGGCCAAAGTTCACTTCAGATAGAGGTCATCTCAAGGTCAAAGGCCACTTTCAATGGTGGCTGTCCAATGCACACATTGTCAAGTTTGTTGCCATAGAAATTAACCCTAAATGTGATCCATGATCCTGGAGAGACAACGAGTCCTGCTCAAGCAAACTTTCCTGCTCCATTGGACATTCAATCTTGGAGAGGGGTCATAATGCTCACAATTATGCAAATTAGGGCAAATTAAAGTTTTAAACCACAATATATATATATAAATATATATAAAATGGACTGTAATGGATGTAATTCAAAGGTATATGTTTTGTGACTTTGAAATTTTCATCTGGTAACGTAATAGAATGTGAAGTACCAAAGGACAAAAGTTGTAGCAGTTAATACTTACAACTTTTGAAGGCACACAGATTTGCCTTGAAGCAAATCTTTTTTCTTTTTTTTTTTTTTTTGCATTTCTGCTTTGTACAAAAAAAACCCCTCCATTTTAAAACATGCAAAACAGTATATGTTACTTTTTGAGATAAATGGCTGATTTTATTTTATAAAGTATTGTATCATTTAATGTCAGAGGTCTAAGAGACCTGTTAAGAAGGAAATAGATTTTCATGTAGTTGCGGAAAAAGCAAAGTTCAACTTGCCTACTTCAAGAAGTGCATGGAACAACAGATACAGAAAAACACTGGTATGGGGAGTGGGGTTATAAGGCCATCTTCAGTTGTGGCAAAAATGATACCTGGAGTGTCTGCATATTGTTAAAAAATGACTTTGAGCATGAAATTCATCAAGTTATTAGATATGATGAAGGTAGATTCATGATCTAAGATATAACTCTAAATAAAAAATAGAATATGTTGGCAAATATTTACGGCTGCAATACTGATACTCCAGAGTTGTATGAAAATTTTCGTAGAACAGATTGAAAACCTTCTGAATGATCATAGGATCATTTGGGGAGACCATAATTTCATTTTAGATATGCCAAAGGGCAAAAAAGGAGGTAACCCTACAACTCCTACCAGAGTTCAAAATCGTGTAAAAAACATGGATTGAGGACTCTGATCTGATCAATATATGTAGACACGTATACAAATATGGAAGTACTATTGTCCATATTGCACACGTTCTTCTGTAGAAGTTTGACTTGCATGTGATGTAGGCTGCAGTAGCCCAAATTTATTGAAAGGTCTTCAGTGGGCAACTACTCAGAACATGTTTCGCAGCATGTATTTATGAAAATAATATCATGCTTTGGGAAATATGAAAAATGGAAATAAGAACGAAAACAATTGTTGGGTACACCTTTTTAGCATTTATAAACAATAACAATAATACTAGAAAAGAAGATTTGCTTCAAAGCAAATCTCTGTGCCTTCAAAAGTTGTAAAAAATAAATGTTACAACTTTTCTCCTTTCATACTTCACATTCCATTAAGCTTATAGATGAAAATTTCAAAGTCCAAATGACCTTGACCTATGACTTTTAGAGGTCACATGTAAATTACAAAAATGTACAGTGTTAAAATACCTACAATTGTAATCCCAACATAGACTGAATCAGATGAAAATTGACCAAGTTTTGGCTACATGAAACTTTCAAAACGCCAAATGACCTTGTCCTTCAGAGGTTACATTTTAATTACAAAAATGTGCAGCATTGCAAACCTACCATTTTGAACCAAACAAAATTGGATGGAAATTGGCTGAGTTATGACTGGGTAGAAATTGGTCCAAAATGACCTTGACCTTTGACCTTTAGAGGTTACATGTAAATTACAAAAATGTGCACTGTTACAATAGCTACAACTTGAGTCCAGCATGATCAAAGTTTCATAAAAATTGAGAGTTATGGCTAGATGAAAACTTCAAAGCTCCAAATGACCTTGACCTCTGATCTTTAGAGGTCAAACGTAAATTACAAAAATGTGCAGTGTTACAAAAGTTACAATTTGAGCCCAACATGATTCAAATTGGGGAAAAAAATACGGAGCTATGGCTAGATGAAAATTTCAAAGGTCCAAATGACCTTTATCTTTGAACTTTAGAGATCACATGTAAGTTACAAAAATGTGCAGTAGTAAAGATAGCTACAATTTGAGCTCAACATGATAGAAAAGCTGGAAAAAAATTGACCATGTAAATGCTAGATTAGAATTTCAAAGGCCCAAATGACCTTGACCTTTAGCCTTTAGAGGTCACATGTAAATTACAAAAATATGCAGTATTGCCATACTTACAATTTTGAGTCCAACATAGTTAAAATTGGATGAAAATTGACAGAGTTATGGTTGGATGACAGTTTTGAATGTCCAAATGACCTTGGTGTATGACCTTTACAAGTCACATGTAAAATACAAAAATGTGCAGTGCTACGGTGGCTACAATTTGAGCCCAACATGATCAAAATTGGATGAAAATTGAACGAGTTATAGCTAGATGAAAACTTAAAAGGTCCAAATTACCTTGACCATGACCTTGAACTTTAAAAGCCCCATGTAAATTACAAAAATATGCAGTGTTGCAATACCTACAATTTAAGTCTAACATGGTTAAAATTGGATGAAAATTTACCGTGTTTTTTTAAAAGTCCAAATGGCCTTGATCTTTGACCTTTACAGGTCACACAAAATTACAAAAATATGCTGTGTTGCAATACCTACAGTTTGAGTCCAACATGGTTAAAATTGTATGAAATTGACAGCGTTATGGCTAGATGAAAATTTCAATGGTCCAAATGACCTTGACATTTGACCTTTACAGGTCACATGTAAATACAATAATGTGCAGTGTTACAACAGCTAGAATTTGAGCCCAACATGATCAAAATGGGATAAGAATTGACCAAGTTATGTCTAGATGAAAATTTCAAATATCAAAATGATATTGACCTCTGACCTTTAGAGGTCACATGTAAATTACAAAAATGTGCAGTGTTGCAAACATATTTAATAAAGTTGGATTGGTCACCTGTACCTATAATAATTTAGGAGATCAAGATTTAAATTTTCAAATGGCCCTGATTGGAATAATTTTCAAAATTGTTGAACCTCCTTACAAAAAGTCAATACTTCATGCATGGGAGTATAATCATGCCAGGTTTTGAGTTTCTATGTATTATACATTTCAAATGAAATGTTGGACAAATTTGCCTGGAAAGAAAGAATGAAAGAAAAACAGTATATCATTGAGATATACACAGACATAACATGAGGGCTGTGTGTTCAGTGCCGCCTCAGTTGACCTTGACATGCAACCCATAATGTTGGCACACAGACATAATTATGCATCCCCCACTGGGGGATGCATAATTATGTCTGATTGTAAGTACAGTAAAACCTCATTATAATGACTCTCAGATGTCCCACATTGATTGTAATTACAGTAAAACCTCATTATAATGACTCAGATGTCCCACATTGATTGTAATTACACACGCTTTGAATGGCAAAAGTTCATTTTCTGTGTTGTTTGATTCATTTATCTGACATATTCAGTTATCTGGCACTTTTGTAAGGGAACAGATGGTATCATTATAACAAGTTTTCACTCTATTACTCAACATAATACATGAAGACTAGACTGCATATTTGGATGGACATTACACAGGTGAAAGTATAAACAGAATAATAAGTCATATAGATCACAGGAACGAGGAAGAAATCCAAGCATGTTTGGTTCTAATTGGCTTAGAAAAGGCCTTCGACTTATTGGAATGGAAGTTAATTGCTAAATGTTTGAACTTTGGACCTCTCTTCCACGAGAGGGATTTATATAGGGCTTAGCCTTCTTCCCAATTGTTAATTGCAGATGAGAATATTGTATTTGTACATTGTTGAAAAAAAAATAAAACACGTTTAAACTAACTTTGGACCTTCACTAGTTCGGTGGATTAGCTTATTTTACAATGACATTCAGAGCTGTGTTTTAATTGATGGCTGGACATTACAAACTTTTAACTTATCCCATGATATCTGTCAAGGATGTCCTCTCATGCCATACCTTTTCATTTTATGCGTGGAAATGTTGGCAGTAAATATTAGGAAAAATCCAGACATTGCAGGAATTAAAATAGGTCCACATGAATTTAAAGTATCACACCATGCACATATTATATGTCGCTTACAATCACAGCTTCAGAACAAAATCTGTTGACGCCTGTGATAACTTTTCAAAAAATTTGAAGCTGATCAGAATTAAAAGTTAATTTAGATAAAACAGAAATTCTGAGATTGGGATCCTTAAAAAGCACGAACTTTAAAGCAGCACATTATCTTGGCTTAAAATGGTCAAATAACCAACACAGAACTAGAAGATTTAAGCTATGCACCAAAAATTGGAAAAAGAGAAAGTATTTTAAATTCCAGGGATAAGAGAAATCAATCATTATATATGGTAAATTATTAGTTATAAAATCTCTCAGTCTTCCACTGTCACAGTTAATGTATTTAGTATCAGCTACCCAAAATCCAAACTTTACATGAAAAAGCAGTCAGAAATCACACTTTATAAATGTTTATGGAATAATAAACACGATAAGGTTAGCAGAAATTATGTCGTAGCACCACATTCCAAGGCAGGATTAGGGTTTGCACATTTAGAAATGTGGTTTACTGCAATGAAGTGTGCATGGAGTGAAAGGCTTATGTCTGATTCCTTTGTTCTATGGAAAGAGTGCATTATCCCGTATTTAGCGTTTGTGAATTGAGGGTCGCTTTTGTGTGTTACGGCATAATGTACCAGGTGATTGAAGCTGGCATTTGGGCATGGCGCATGCCAGTGCACCTCGCGCATGGTATTTGCCTCCAAATGCACCTTTCATACTGACTACTATGTCGAACTTGGTAGGGATGTACCTTTGATAAGTGTCTACCCATTTTGTCCCAGCCCAAGTTTACAGAACTGCAAGTGTGATAAATCTCTGGGTCAGCTGATCATGGGCTGTTCACACAGCCCTCTTGTTATGGTACTATATCTGCAATACTGGCTGAATACTGAATAGGAAAAGAAAATTCAGAGAGCATTTTCTGAAAATCAATGAGAAGTTCCATAGGATAATACTGACAAATGCAGATTTGTAAAGGTAATGAAAGAAAAGAAAGTCCCAAAATTGGTATATTGAGTGTAACTAGACTCAAATATTGGTACACAGCAACCAGTAATAAAAAAAATTGCAACAGAAACTTAACATCCTCCTGATCATTAGAGAAGAAAATGAATGGTTTGAATCTTGTGATATTATCCATAAGTCAACTATTTCACCTGTTTTAAGAGAAATTTCAGTTTAAATTCCAACATAGATGTATATGCAAAAATGATCATTTGTTTAAATGCAAACTATCAAATAAAAATAAGTGTAGTTTTTTTGCAGAAGAGAAACTGAAACTATAGAACATTTATTTTGGGACTGTTTTGTAACCCATCAATTTTGGAATCCAGTTTTCAGAAAATGCTCTGAAAGATTGATGATCAATTTTCAGCATATGAAGTCCTGCTTGGAAATACTGAACAAAAACCTAGTTTGACTCTTGTATTCTTGTTAGGGAAAAAGCACATTTGTAATTGTAAATACAGTAGTCCCTCTTTTGAAAGACCCCTCTTTCAGGAGATCACCTGCCATATGTGACCATATTCACTGTGCAGAAAGCACCTTCTAATGATAATTTACCTCTTTTGGGAGGCCACCTACAGATCCTGATCAGTCACCACCCAAAATGACCGCAAGAGGCCACTTATTCATGCAGTAAATTCCCCTTTTCTGACAACTAAAATCCAGATTTTGTACAATATTGGTGAGATTATTCGTCAAAACTATTTAACAAATCCAAAATATGTTGATGGTGCTAACAAATGTGTAACCACATCTCTGCAAGATGGAATGGGGTCTTTATGTACATAAATCATGTTTGAATCTAAATTTTAGATGGGAATTCAAAGTAATGAATCGTTGATAGGCAGGTGGTGGAAGAGTCAAACCTCCTTTGCAAGACCACCTGTTTTACGTGACCACTTCTTGGGTGGCACTAGGGGTGGTCTCTCGAAGGCGGGACCACTTTACAGGGATGCAGTACCAGACATTAAAAGTTTTTGTGCTTATGTAGATCAAATTAAGCAAACAGAAGAAAACATTCCCACCAAGAAAGGTAAATACAATTTTCATAATGAAAAAGGGGCGGGATTTTGTATAGATATACATTGTGTATCATAAGAACTGTTTGTATGGTACAAGCGCATGTACAAGTTTTGAGAAGATTGTAAAACTTTTTTGCTTATTTGGATTAATGAAATCATAATTTACAACATGATATTCTAAGTACATGCTATTAAAGAGTCTTATATTTGTACATTGGTGGATCTTTTTGCATAATAAAGATTATGGAAATAAAAAAAAAAGTTTCTGTCCACTCATGATTTCAAAATAAGGAGCCATCCCCACTTAGCTCTTCTGTAACGTACTTTCCACAGTAGAAAGTAACAAATTCTCCCGGCAAAAAGGTCTTCTTTGCAACAACTCCACGTCCTAGCAGCAACAAGAGACCATTTTGTAAACAAAATCAAACGGGGGGGGGGGGGGGGGGGGTCAATGCTAACTTTTGCGTAAATTTATTTTTGTAGATTGACTTTAGACCCACCGTGCTCGAGCTTACCTTAAGAAATGCTTATTGGGCCATTCTCCCATTGTATCGGTAACATTCAGATAAATTTGAAGAGTTCAAAGTAATTTTAACATTTCACTACATATTTTAAAATGAGTATGGAGAATGTTACTGGTTATTCGTAACTGGATGTGAGTGGCAAGCTGGGATACCAGAATAGAATCCCCTTGAGTAGAGGAGTACATGCCTACAACAGTGCAAAAAGCTGTGTACACTGATGCTGTGGAAATAAAAAAAAAAAAAGAATAAAAACCTTGCGTAAAGAAATATATTACAGGACAACTGTGAGAAAACCTGTAATTCGGAGTACTGCTCATGCAGTGTATTGCGGAGAGACATTTGAGGAAGGGGGGGGGGGGGGTTTGAGGTCAGAAGTACAAGCTCACTTGTAAAATCTATGTATTTAATATGAATGTGCGAATCATTATATATATATATATATATATATATATATATATATATATATATATATATATATATATATATATATATATATATATATATATTCTAAATGGAATATTGTCAGAAACAATAAAACTAGTTTTGTGCACATTTTTGTTTGTATCAATTTCTTTTCCAGCAGATCAGTATCTCCATGGAGCAATAAAACTAGAAAGAATGTGCATGGAAGTGCCAAGAATACCTAGACAGGCCTACATTTATCTGTCATGTACTTTGTCACCTTCCTATGTCACAGAATACCATATTTTATCTATGTCAGGGTGTAGGTACATGAACTGGGTGGTGGCCAACGGTGGTCAGCGGCAGAGGGCAATAAATAAAGTCCTACCCCTGGCAAAAGCTGTGTACCGCTGGCTACCCCCGAGCTTCCAGAGCCCTAATTGGTGTTCGGAAGTGACCGGCGGTCACCCGTAGGACCACTGCCCGCCACCACTGTATACCGCTGTGTACCGCCAAAATCAATTTACTAGTGACTGCACACCCATTTACCTTTATAAGCACACACTCTAAAAATGTGTGTTCTAAATTCGAATACTGAATGGAACACTACAGGTGTTGTATTTGTGTCTTTTTGTCCAGAACCAATTCCTAGTTGTCATTACCCTATTCCGCAGTCCGAACTCTTTACTCTCCATAAGCCTGTCACTGTCTAACCTATATACATATGGAACTACTATTGTCCATATTGCACACGTTCTACATTGCCTTTGGTCGGAATTGACTTGGATTTGTTTCGTTAGGACTACGGTTTGGATATGGTAATGATACTGTCTAATTCTGTAGAATTTTGACATTGGCTGTATAAGCTCAAATAAATTAAAGGATCTTCATCGGGTAACTACTCAGAAAATGTTTCGGAGCATATACCCATACATGTCTCTCTGATTAGCAGCTGCTTGTCTAAGCTAAATATTCAGCAAGACAACCCACATAATAATGAATAAATATGAACGTGGCAAATAATGAATTAGCTAAATGCATGAAATTTTTGTTATAAACGCAGAGTTTCATTATGAAAGAAGAACACCTGTCAAACAAATCATAATTACAAAATTTGTATAGTGCAGGTTCAGATAAGAACAAGTTGACTTACCTCTGAACCAGTATGTACCCTTTCTAACTGGATAGCTTATCCTAGTTAAACCACCTGCCAGTGTATAACTGAAGTAGAAACAAACTGGGGCATTATATTCAGTCCCAGTGGTTGTAAAATAAACAGTTGCAGCTAGACCACCTGCACAAACCAAGGGAAATCCTAACAAGGACTGCTACAATGGACATCCTGCACCAGAAATGTAAAACAAACTCCATGATGACACCTACTCCTCACTTTGAAAGTCTCCAAATAATTAAGCTCTATTTCACTGCCAACCCTGAGTCAATGTTTTAACGTAATGTGTCAGGTTTGTGACATTTGAGAAAATACTGTCAATTTTGAGTAATTTTTTATTATTGAGTAAATGTGAATTAAGGCATGTCAGAAAAGAATGAAAGTCATTATCATTCATGTCAAAAACATGTTATCAAAACAAAACAGGCAAGTCTAAGATCTCTAAAACTATTGAAGCCAAACTTTCTAACTATCTCTGGATATTTACAACAAAATTTGTAGAAATATTTGATCAAAAGTACATCTTTGAATCGTCTTGACTCAAGTTTATTGTAAATAAATTTGGTTCTAGATGCTAGAGTCCTGAAATTTAGAACAGATACGACCAAATCTCAAAATCTGTGACAAAAACATATTATATCCAATAGTTTCCGAAATATTACTGTCCGGGAAAGGATAGTTAACTACTTCAAAGTTAACTCATCTGTTTTGTGATTGACGTCAATACAAAACCTGTCATTAGTGACCTGACTATGAAACGCATCCATCGCGTTCTGTAGAATGGAAGCTTGCACTAGAAATACAGAAAGTTGCAATTGTGTGCATACTCCTCAACTTACATACTTTTTAATAAATTGTCCCCATCAAATCCACCTTACATATTTTTAATCAATTGTCCCCATCATGTCCACTTACATATTTTAATCAATTGTGCCCATCATGTCCACTTACATATTTTTAATCAATTGTCCTCATCTTGTCCACTTACATATTTTTAATCAATTGTCCCCATCATGTCCACCTTACATATTTTTAATCAATTGTCCTTATCATGTACACTTACATATTTTTTAATAAATTGTCCTCATCATGTCCACCTTACATATTTTTTTCAATCAATTGTCCACCTCACATACATACTTTTTAATCTATTACCAAGTACAGTGATGAAGTAACTTGCATTATTTCCGTGCAGGTGCTGAGGTAATTTATGATGCAGTTTCTTCTCTGTTCTAAAAGAAAATGTGTCAGTACAAGCTAGCTTTTTTTAAAGTTGAAAATTGGAAAAATGTAACAATGTAGTCTAATAAATATCTCTGAAACATATACTTTCATATGCATGCATACTTTAATTTTCTAGTTTCCTTATTCCATAGTCGTATTTTCGCGTTTGTGTTTTCGAATTTTCGTCTTCGTGTTTTTTACTTTAGTGTTTTCGCATTCGTGTTTTCTTGTTTTCGCTCAAGGAGAGAAAACAGTATAACAAGAAAACGAGGATAGTATGGTGGCATAAAAGTGTCATAAAAAAATCTCAGAGAGAAAATGTCGCGAAAAGTAGAAAACAAGAATACCAGGAAGCGAAAACGAGAAAAATAGAACGCGAAAATACAAAAAAACGGATGAGAAAACTAGAAAATAAGGTAAATAGAAACGCGAAAAGTCGAGTACTCGAAAAATAGAAACGCAAAAACTAGAATACAAGAAATCTAAAAGGCGATGACTAGAAAAATAGAAGAAGAAAACTGAGAAAGAAGAAAAGTAGGAAGCGAAAACAAAAAAATAAGAAGACGAAAACAAGAAAAGACGCCATCTAGAATACTAGAAATGCAAAAACAAGGATAAGAAAAGTAGAAAAGAAAAATGGCACCTTTATGTAATCATTTTTCGACCTTTCGTGTCTGTCTCTTCTTGTTTCGCCTTGTTTGTCTCTACCATGTGTCATTTCCCATAATCGTTTCAGGTTGGGTGTTGTGCAGGTACCTTCAAAGTAAGGGAAGTAATTTGGGATTTTCAGAATTTCACGTTTATGTTTTCTCAAGATGAGGTTTATATTATGATATCATGCATGCATGTACATCATTTATGTTAGTTAACGGAATGATTCTGCTGAACACTTCACTTTTATAGTTTATACTTGTATTTCATGAATGAATTCAAAGGAAATGTGTGGACGCACCATGAAATAACCCCGTTTTATTGGTGCCACGGTTGTAACGGGGTAGTTTTCCAAATAAATTAGTAGTAGTAGTAGTAGTAGTAGTAGTAGTAGTAGTAGTAGTAGTATTTTCGAGCGAACAGGTAAAACTGGTATCAGAAAGCACCACTTTTATACAATCATGTTGCATTAAAGATAATATTAACGGTAAATATTAGCTTTTGATCATTGAACTTAAATCTGCACACAAGCTTACAAGCAGACACATAAACAAACAAATAAATTTGCAGCCAGCTATGTCTGAGGAAGTTGATGCGGATTCTTGGAGGTCCTGGTGACAAAATTACCAGCGCCAAGGACCAACAGGACAAGTCCTTCGCAGGTTGTGTAAGTTGGGAATTGTCCTCGCGTGAAAAAAATAATCTTTCGTTAGAAAACAATTGGGTCATGAATACAGTGTTTTGATATAAAAATCAATATGCGCGTCATGTGAAAAAAAAGCGCATTTACTATTTGTTGCTGGAACATTGTGTGCATGATACACCGACACGTGTCTACGAATTTCACTGGCATAAATCCCAGAACCCCGGTTCGGTGATCCAGGTTTAAAAATTTGAATTTCCGTGTTCTTTTTACTAACTGCAGATCACTTAAATGGATTGCTATTTAATAGTTTTTATTGTAATACATAAATGAACTCTTAGTGACACAGTTTATTTTTCTACAGGATGCAGTCCAGCAAGCATGTTTTAAGCTACATTTCTGCATGTGATTAAAGTGCATGCCCTAATGTGCGTCTATCATGGAGCAAAATATTATCTCAATTTTAGGTATCGTATCAAGGTAGTTTGTACAACATTTATGATTTTTAATTATGTTCAAGGAATTGAAAGAAGGATATTAAACATAATTGAGGTGTCTGTGAT
This sequence comes from Hermodice carunculata, assembly GCA_964020975.1. NCBI lineage: Eukaryota > Metazoa > Annelida > Polychaeta > Eunicida > Amphinomidae > Hermodice > Hermodice carunculata. The sequence goes on along the minus strand of OZ026616.1, from coordinate 2,900,520 downwards.
CAAACTTGCGTCCAAATAGGACATCGCTTTTAAATTCTACTGACAAAGCATTTAACTTAACAGCGGATTATTCAATCTAATTTTGCTTTATCGGAATTTATTGGGGTTGAAACCCTAGCATGAGACCCACATATTATAAGGTATTTCACTCCAAAGAATTCACAAGGAGGCCTACACGGAAACCCACGTGCAAATGTCAAAATACGGCTTACACCATGTATGCTGCTCAGAATCCTGTCAGAAAAAGTGCAAATACAAATAAATTCGCAATGTGTACATGAATGATCTTAATATAAGACTTAATGACAGTGGAGTTGGCTGTAACATTGGCGGTGTTTTCAAAAAAACCTCAGTTACGCCGATGACATGGTTCTAATTAGTTCGTCAGTTAAAGGTCTGAGGAATTTTAGCACGACGTGTCAATCACATGCCAGTGAGCATGACGTCACATACAACACCAAGAAGACAGAGTGTATGTTCTTTAAGCCGCCAGCCTGCCCCTTTGCTTTTGAGCCTGCTGTCTTTTATGTTGAGAAAAACTTGTCTTTATTAAACAGTTTAAATACCTGGCGTCGATAACCTCTCAGATGATATGGACATTAAACGTCAATACCGGTCCCTCTGCATCAGAGCTGACATGCCTCGGAGGAAGTTGTACATGTGCTTAAAAGAGACTAAGCTGACTTTGTTTGAATCATATTGCATGTCTCTCTGTACAGCTCAGTTGTGGTGCCAACACACTATAAATGGAATGAGGAGACTGTTGGTCTGCTACAATAATTCAGTTCGTTGGTTCTTACGTTATCCAAAATAGTGTAGTGCTAGTACTATGTTTGTCTCCAATACCGTAAAATCCTTTTCGGAGGTACAGAGGGCATTATTTTACAGTTTTTGTGCAGACTGTCCAGGTCCTACAATACATTAATACAACAGATGCTAAACAGTGATATCTGCTGGTGTTCATCATGGTCTAAAGCCTTATACGTGCTATATGAATAGTTTGGGGAATTTTTTTTGTGTGTTTTTTTTTCATTTGTTTTTAGCTGCCATGTCTACCTGCAGCTTTTCATTTTTAGCTACCCTACACAATGTATATTACGTATTTATGCGTTGTATCATTCACTGTATAATTTTTTTCAAACGTGTGTACTATAGACCAGCTATCCAGAGTCTGAAATAAAGCTAATCTTATCTTATCTTATCTTTTATATGTAGAGGCCTATATATATATATATATATATATATATATATATATATATATATATATATATATATATATATATATATATATATATATATATATATATATTACACATGGGAACGTTAGTTTTAAATAAAGATGGCTTCCAGGAAGATTGAATTACCGAATACTAGTATTATTCACACATACAAAAAAAAAAAAAAAAGACAAAAGGAAAGCCGAGTACACAAAATGACAGTTTGTATGCACCAACCCAGCACAAATTTTCTGAATATTCAGACACAAAAAAAAAAAAATGCTTCCCAATCTCATCACTTCCTGTTCCATTCCCAGACCCTTGGAAAGCCATCATTGACCTTCCCGACTGTAAAGGGTAGAAAAAGGCAGGGCTGTGACATTCTATTATCGTGCAATGTGATCGCAACTTCGGGGAAGCTGTTTCAGACGCTATCCTTATTGTTCCAATACAAGCAAAAAATTGTTCAGCATTACACCACAAGAAACTGGTTCATTGGCAGGGGGAAATAGCTTAGGTGCAGACCTGATAAAGCAATACACTCATTTCTCGAAGCGACTACTTCTATCATAGCTGCCACCCCAGCTGCCAGTTTTGGTTCAGCTGCCAGTTCTATCGTAGCCGCCATGTCCACCTGCCCAGCTGCCAGTTCTGAGTCAGAAGCCAGTTCTACCATATCTGTCATTTTCCTGCCCAGCTGCCAGCTTAGTCCAGGTGTCAGTTGTCTTCCAGCGGTCAGTTCTCCAAGCTGCTAGTTCCCTCTTTAGCTGCCATTGCCCCGTCCATCTGCCAGTTTAAGTCCAGGGCCAAGTTCTGAGCCAGCTGCAAGTTCTATCATAGGTGCCATTTTTCCTGCCCAGCGGCCAGTTTTAGGGCAGCTACCAGATCGCCGCCGAGGAGCCAGTTCTCAACCGGCTGCCACTTCTACCGTTTTCTCGGCCCAGCTGCCAGTTTTAGTCGTAATGGCAACTGTAAGAAAAACTGGAAGATGGAACATAACTGGTAGCTGGTTGAAGTATTGGAAGCTACGTAAGAAGTGGCAGCTGAACAGATTAATTGGGTGCAGGTAGGGGCAGAACTGGCAGCTGAAGAGACTGGCAGCTAGAATAGAACTGGCAGCTAGAATAGAACTGGCAGCTAGAATAGAACTGGCAGCTGAAGAGACTGGCAGCTGGATGGTCAACCAGTAGCTGGAATAGAACCGGCGACCAGGGAGAAAACTGTTTGCTGGAATAGAATTACAGCTGGGCATAGAACTGGCACCTGTGAACAAAACTGGTGGACAAGAACAGCCAGTTCTTCATCGAGCTGCTGGTTTTCAGCAAGCTGCCAGTTCGAACCGAACTGTAACTAATAGGATATTCTTACTCATCTTGAAATTCCAATTCTACCTGCTATTTCCTGACTTGAATGAAAATCCTCAAGCAGCTACCAGTTACCTCCCAGCTGTTAGTTCCTAATATTATGATGGCATGGACACTTGCATTTACGGGTTTTCATAACATATGCATTTTGCTAAGGACACAAAAAAACACTGCTATTCTTTACCACCTTGTCGGGTATTTAAAGCTGCGGGTAACCCCCCCCCCCCCTTTTTTTTTTTTTTCACATCAAAAGAAAATGAGCTGTACAACATAACTAACATTAGCATTAAGGCATAACAACATGCGGTTAAAAAATAATTTAAAAAAGAGCCTGGTAACCCAGTCCTTTTGAGATTTCTTTGTAATGTGAAATAATATTTTTTCTAGCCTAAAGTACCTGCTTTTGATATTCTTTCCGTTATAGATTATGGGATAGCGAATATTAGTCTGTCAAATAACAATTTCTTTTGCAGGCCTGTTCAGCAGTAAATTGTATATCGGAGCGGAGCATTCATGTTTTTGTGCATTGTGCTCCTAATAGTCACAGCATCCTGAATATGGGTTGAACAGCATAGTATGTGAGGGTTAACAGCATAGTATGTGAGGGTTAACAACATAGTATGCGAGGGTTAACAGCATAGTATGTGAGGGTTAACCAGTCTTCTATGTCGATAACAAGAATTAAGTACTTTTATCATTGGAAATATATGTTTCCCCATTCTCGTTTATGAAGAAAAGTATTTTCTGGGCTGAGTCTTTTGTTTTTTATTTTCTCTGGATTGCTTTATAACAAAAGGTAAGTTAATCTAGGGGCTTTTCAGTCAATATGAAGACTATTGTACAAGTAATAGTAGGCCTAAATCCCATCCAATGTTCGGGGACAGATCCAGCAAGACGTCCTCAGGCAAACCAGTAACAATGGCCAGTATGCGTCGAGTATGTTCCTTCCATTCACATTTTTCCATGATTTTAGTTAGAATACTTCTCATGATAGACACATTATAAGCTGTAGTTCATGATAACGAAATAAACAGGGCATAATTTCTTTGGTACCATGCAGTCTTACTGAAAAGTCACTGGTCCAAGGGCATTATCTAGTAAAAAATTCAGGAGGACCAGTACATTTTCTGAAATGCAGGCCCAAATTTCCATCAGAATTTTGAATTATTAGACAAAGCTACATTACTTGGGCCAGTAAAACTTAGTATTATATTAAACAAAGCTAGATTACTTGTGTCGGTGAAATATAGTCTTGGGTCAGCAAAACTGATACGTTAGCTGGCCCACTTCACACAAATAGGTCTCGTTCGAGCTTTGTTCTTCAGCAAAAATGCAGGTACTTATTAACAGTCAATATTTATCCCGGACATCAATGCTTATTCCTCGCCTAAAACTTATTTTTGTTCAACATCTTAACAATCGATGGTCATATTAAGCAATTGTTCACCCAACTACCATTTATGTTCCAGCGGCTTGTTTTCCTCACAACTGGGGGGGGGGGGGGGGGGGGCTATGCATTTTTTAAAGATAAATGATGTACCTCTCAAAATCAGTAAAAAAAAAAAAAAAATAATGTACTGCCTCATTTACCTAAAAAAAAAAAAAGAAAATGAAGTACTGCTTGCCAGGCGCGGATGGGGGTGGGGGGAGTCCAGACCCCTCCCTGCTCTTGGTTTTTTTTTTTTTTCTGACAAGCGTGACTGACGTCGAATGAATATATCATTTGAAAGGTTAGTTATTAGATGAACTTATCAATCCTAAATGATCATCATAACGATAGGCCTACACCAACTTTAAGTGATTCTTTGTGTTACCGTAGATATTATGATCAATTGTCATAGCGCGCAGAGTACATGCCGATATGGTTAACTTTCGTGAAGCACTGAATCAAGCCATAGATATACGGGTAGGAAAGCCATAGGAATAACTGGGTTTATAATTATAGGCCTAGGCAGAGGAAAAGTTATGTCAACTTTTGTATTCATCTATTACTAATCTTAATATAAGTTAGGCCTATAGCTAACCCTTCTGAAGCCGCGATAGTCTGTTTTACGTTAAAATTCCCGACTTTGTCACGAATGTAAGACACTATGAGAAAAAAATCACTTCGGCCTTTTTAAAAAATCTGAAGGACGTGGCCTTGCGTAATTAGTTTATCCTTCTTTTTAAGACCTTGTAAATCCATAGGCAATATGATGATCTGATCATGATATTGCCTATGTATTTACTCCGAAATAGTTTCTTAATTTCTATTAAATATATATAGTTACTCCAAGGACCAATGGAGTATCGCCTGGCTTACACTGCTGGACATAATTTTATCTCTTGGCTTAGTTAGCCAAGCGATACTTAAATTGAGCTGTTTCTGTATTTCAATTCGAAATTTTCAAAGTTAGCCTTTTTTCAAGAACTTCACTTTCAGAAAAAGTATGAAAGCAACGGGATATACTTGCTACTGAAAGATCTGTAACTTTATAATAAATGAAGTTTTTAACATGTTCATGTAGGCATATTATTTGTTTTCTTCTGCCTACTTATGTTCTTTCAGGTACGGCCATGTCATAATAATGTTGATTACCAGTAACAATATATAGTAGCAGGTAAAGGTCACAAATACATGTTTCCAGGAATTATTTGTCACTGACTCATTTGTTCTTTGATTCATTTTATTTGAATTGGATCATATGTGTGTGTGTGTGTGTGTGTGTGTGTGTGTGTGTGTGTGTGTGTGTGTCAAATCAGGAGTGGGTGCACGTGGATATTAGCTGAAAGCCGTTTTCTTATCAGGAAACTGAACTGGGACCGTTGTTTAGTTTCCTTTGAGCGGTTTTTGTTTCCGCCCAAACTGAAGCCCGAGTTACACGATGCTTATAAGTTGGGGGTGCAAAGCTGTGCACACCAAATACTGCTTGAACAAGGCGGTAGCTGCACGATGCAATAATGGGTTGAAAGGGCAGCTCTTCGCTTGCACAGCTTTGCAGGAGCGGTCACATGCATTGCAACGCAGTGGCCACACGCTGCAAACGTTGCGAACACAGCTTTGTGTGCCAAAAAAGTACATCGTGTAGCTTGGCGTTAAGGCTCCGATTGTTCCTACAGTGGTTTCCCTGTTGTAATAGAAAACTGGTTTTCGTGTGACCAAAACCTTGTTGAATGTAAACATTTGATTCAATGGTTTCATAGAAGCAAAAATACCTTATCAACGTAAGATTGACAGGTAATACAATTACGGTTTTGTCGCCAGATACAAGAAAGTGTTTGTCACGTGCATTCTGCAACAAACCACAACATATTTTGTCCACCTGTTTGTGACATGTGTCACATGACACGGATAAACCAATAGAAACCTAATATGTGTCTTCTCGGGGATCAAAAATTTTGGAAACCTCAGTTCCACTTCATCTGACCTGTGAGTACAGACGTTCATTCATATCTGTTTCTTTCTCACCTGTGCCTCATGTTGGCAACAGGCTTTGTCTTGGGTAGTAGTTGCAAAACATAAACCAAAGTGGTCAGTGTTTTTTTTACGTTTACACTAATTATGGTCCAAAGTCAAAATTAAGCAGGAAAAATTACAAATTTTCATAAAAACTTTCGTGACCTATACATCACGTGGTTTCCAGCTTTGGCGCCACACAATGTCCATGTTTCCGTCCACTTGAAATGCTGCATTGCTGAAGTCCTTTGGAGAATTGGGGTTTGCGCCCGGGGATTAACATGTTCGCAATATTGTATATTCAAACCCACAAATATATTTTTGCTTTGTATATTTTGTGTTTTAAAGGCCGTATGCTCACGAAACAGAACACGAGAGAGAGAGAGAGAGAGAGAGAGAGAAAGTAAATGCATTGATTGATTTTATTCGGTGCAAGTCATACATAATAGATGATATGGCAACTTCTCTTCAACCTGGACAAATGTGAAGCTATGCGTATAGGAGCGAATAAACCCCCATCATTCATATTCAATGTATAATCGACCACTTGCGAAGATATCTGAAGAGAAAGATCTTAGAGTTATACCAGATGATCAACTAAAATTCCATCATCATACAGCTACAGCTGTAAATAAAGCATACGCACTACTGGCCAGGACTATGGCTTTCAATTTAAAGTTGGGTCAGGCCAAATTCAGAAATTTGGAAATTCTAAGCAAATTTCTGTATGTTAATATAGTTTCTGACCTACATGTTGGTCCGACCAATCGAACCCCTAGGCTACGGCCCTGCTGGCTGTCATAAATAAATCATTCGAAAATCTGGACGTGGATACAGTACCACTATAATAAAAAAAACTATCGTTAGACGTCATTTGGAATATGGTAGCCTCACACGGAGCCCGTTCTACATCTTGGACCAAATAGCCCTAGAAAGAGCACAGTGAAGAACATCCAAACTAGTCCGTGGGTTCTCCACTCCACCATACACAGAAAGACTATAAATATAAAATAACTTAAAATTATTGTATCACAGAGAAGATAATTTAAAATTAACGGAAACAGTAGATAACCAAATCTCCAGTATCTGAGGAAAAACTCAATATTGCATCGTCAGACTCATAATTTATAGTATCACGGAAAGAGCGGATCAGCTAAATACAATTTTGTAGTAAAAATATGCAATAAAACAGCATCAATAATGTGGGAATTATATATGACGTGTGGGAATTTCGTACAGTCACCTAGGTCTATCAAGATTTAATGAAAGTTTATGTTGTTAAAAATTGTATAATTTCAGTTTTGCCAAATATTTAGATTTGAAAGAAGGCAAATTTGGGGCATTTTTAACGGGGGGTGTGGGGGGGGGGGTCATTGTAAAGAGAAGCGCCCAAGTCTGTGAAGGATTTATGCAGTCACGATGCTCATACTTAGTTCAGTAAATTGTTTGCCTGTTTTGTTGCACAGGAATGAATTTCGGAAGAAGTAGAAAAAAGGTGAGATATGTAATCAGGGTCAAAATCGTGTGTACATATACATGTGTGCACCATTGTGACTGCATGGAAGTCCCGTCCAGTGAATATAGAGGCAGCCAACCAGAGGCAGATTTATTATTACATCAAAGATTAGCCATGTGGAATGTCTGTGAAAGCATAGATTGTAGATGATAAACAGATGAACATATTTCAAGCAACTTGTTCTTAATAATTCATTGCACTACTGC